>JAWZYV010002352.1:1800000-2200723 GCA_038373885.1 Cheiracanthium punctorium
TTTTATCGACCACTCAAGGGATGAAAGGCTGATTGTCTATTTCTTCAACCAATCTATTCTTTTTTCGTAAAAAAATTACAACCTTTGAAGACCTCATTAAAAAATTTATCTCATATAGAAATATACACACTCTGTAACAAAAAAATCGACGCCCTAAGAAGGAGTCGCCCGATTGTAATGAAATTTCGTATGCAAAGACATTCGGACCAAACATGCAAATGATCAAAATCTGAAGTCCAATGAATGAAAAGCGGAAGCGCTAGCGCATCGGAATTGCGTAGTCAGCTGGTGCATATAAGGAGCGATTCTCGATCTGATGGTTAAAATTTCTGTTGCATTTCGACTGCGATCTCTTACGTCGGCTGTAGCAATGCCTCGCTGAAGGATTCGTGCGTATTACGAGAGGATGTCGGAGTTTGAAAGAGGTCGTGCTATCGGACTGAAAGAGGCTAGTTGGACGAATCGAAGAATCGACCGATATCTGCGTCGAAGCGATGCGTCTATTAGACGATGCTGGCAAGCGTGGGTCAAGTACAGTAGATATCCGTGTCAAAATGGTAGCGGTCGAGCGAGGGCCAAAGCAGAACGGGAGAATAGAGCTATTGCAGAGCAGCTGTCACAGCACCGGATTCGTCGCTATCATTACAACCACCGTGTAACCCGCACACATGTGTCCAACATTAACCTCCACAGACAATTGAGTTAGCGGAATTTATGCTCGCACCGACCGTTACGCAGGTTGCCTCTCACGTCTATACACCATCAAGCCCGATTACTGTGGTGCCAGGCCCGATCAACGTAAAACTGCGCTAACTGGGCACGTATAGTCTTCAGTGACGAGTCCCGTTTCCAACTCTGTCCGGAGGACAACCGCAGACGTATCTGGGAATGTCCAGGGTAGAGGGGGGGGGATCCTGTTCTGTCTATCGTACCCCACATTGGCCCACAACAAGGTTTTATGGTCTGGGATGCCATCTCTTTTGATAGCCGGACCCCTTTGATAGTCACTTCTGTCACATTAACAGCACAACGGTATGTTAACGACATCCTACGACCGGTTGTGTTACCGTTCCTTTTGCGACACCCTGTGCTTACTTTTCAGCACAATAATGCCCGGCCGCAAACAGCACGAGTTGCTATGAACTGCCTTCAAGCTTTCCCTGTACTCCCTTGGCCACTAGGTCGCCTGATCTCTCTCCCATAGCGCACATTTGTGACATTATGAGAAGGCGATTGAAACCACCTCAAAATGTTGCCGATTTAGCTCAACAATTGAAGACAATTTGGCAAGAAATTTCGCAGGACACCATCCGGGAACTTTATCAGTCTGTGCCACGCCGGGTGACAGCTTGCATCGAGGCCAAAGGTGGACCAACTCCTTTTTGACTTCCTCCCTTTGTAAACTCTGCAATAAATCATTCAATTGTTCGGAAATTTTAATCCTTTTTTTTTTATAAATGTTCTTTACATCCACCAAATTTTATCGCAATCGGACAATTCCTTCTTGGTGCGTCGTTTATTTTTTTTGTTTGTTGTAGAGTGTATGAAGAAATATATACAAATGAGTTCTAAATTATAAAATTAGGGAAGTTTCAAAAAATTTTTGGAATAAAATTTATTGAATGATGTTTTTTACTGCTTAAAAATAATTTCGTAAACAGCATTATGAAGAAAATTTTCACCTTGAAGGAAAGAACGAATTAAACATGTTTAGAAATTTAAAAACCCTATAATACATGATCATGTAAAGCTGGAAAGATTTTCACTATTGTTTATATAATACTTTTTTTCCTTTTTGTCCTAACGTAATACGAGTAGTTTGAAAAGTCAGAGTTAATATAAGTAGTTGAGAAAAGTTTGACCTTAACTATTCACAAAAGTTATAATAATTACTAATCCACACTACATTTTTCTTCTTCTGTAAGCGTATTCCAGACAGCATCATATTTTATTTCACGTCAAATAAAATATGATAAAAATTCTATTAGAGCACTTAAATTTACAACGTTCTGGTAATGAGATTTCTTAGAAATTTTATGATCAATTTATGTGAAGCATCTTAAGGATTTTCAGTCACTGTAAAGTGAATTCATTTATTAAAACATGTTTACTTAGCTCTCTGAAATGCATTTTAGGAACTCAACGCTAATAGCATTTCGATATAAAAAATTGTGTAATATATTATCATAAATAAATCTATGTATATATAAATACGCTAAGGAAAACCTTTGTGTCCCTTTTGCAGCACATTGCGCCAACGGATAAGCCCGAAATTCGACATAGTCAAATTTCGTATGGAGGTAGTTGTGCAAATGTTAAAGATTTTATGTAATATGCTATTGCACCGTGAAAAAATTAGAGAATTAATTTAACACGCAAGTCGGGCGATGGTTCCATTGTTGTGTCAATTTTGAAATAACAACACTAAGTTTCAGCAGTACTATAGGGTTATAGTATTACAACAAAATTTGGAAAAAGTGACATTATTCCCCAGTTTGGTAAAATACCAATGACTAAAATTTGCTTTAGCCTTGTGCTTGGCGAATTTTTTTAGATGGTCGAAAAGTGCGCGAAGTGATGTAAATTCCATGAAAACTGTGGGGAAATGAACCGAACAGGGCAGGCTGCAATCCAAGAAGAGACTCTCCACAGAAACGCGCCAATTCGACAATTTCTTCACAATCTTCCGCCACGCAGTATGCTAAAGCAAATTTTCTCCGAAAAAAATATCGAAGAATTACCTCTGTAATCAATAGGGAATGAAAATAATATTTTTAATGAAGTGTATGGAAATGTTCCCGAAAACATACCCTCAGATAACATATTAAAATCAGTTATAATAGAACCTAAAAATGATGACTGAACTTTTATTAACGCTGACTTAATCGAATATCTGATGAATACAAAACATATCACCATAGCTACGATAAAATATTTAACTATGATGACAATGAAATCAATAACTATCCAGAAGAGTTTTTGAATTCTTTGACTATGAGTGGTTTAGTTTTTTTTTCGGTGAGCCGGGAGCAAGTGAAAAACTGCCAAATAATTGTTATCTGCTTCAAATGCTTACAAACCTAAATGGACTTCCAGTACGTAGTTGTTTATCCCTTTCCACAGTTTGGAAGTTTAATTTAATTTCGCATATTACTTTAATTCCACAGGTTTTCCCCAATTCCACATTAGGTAACCAATAAGAATACACATTACTTTTTAGCATATTGATATTTTTGTATATATTGAATTCTGTATATAAATAATATTTTGTATACGGATTAAAATTTTCTCTTTGGGGAACGACAATGTTTCAGAAGTAGTCTTTAAACGTTTCCCAGAAAAAACAGTTGGCTGGATATGCGCCTACCAGCCGAAAATGCGAACGCCGAAAATGATATGCGCCTATATACCGAAAAATACCATAGTTTTCCACCACATAAATTAGTACTGAAAGTTAATTGCATCGTTATACTAATCAGAAACTTAAATACAAAAGAAGCATTAGTCAATGGAACAAGAATGCGCATCAAGTTTATATATCGTAATGCAATTAATTGTGAAATTTGAACTGGAACAGCAGGCAATAAAGGAATTTTAATTACATTTATAAAATATTCTGGTACCATTTTACCATAACCTTTCAAGAAACGCAATTTCAATTATACCTGCATTTGCAATGATAGTAAATAAATATCAAGGACAATCATTCGATAACAGTACAGATTTGTTGAGGCAGCACGATTTATGCATGGTAAGTGGTACGCCTCAGTAAGTAGAGTTCAATCATTTGACGGTTTAAGATTTTATAACTTCGAACATAATGGGACTTTAGCTTGGCTGAATTTTTGGGGTCGGCCGCTAGACTTTTAGATTAGTCTAAATTGTTCAAAATGCAAACTGAATGCGTGAAATCGTACGGGAATCCAAGGTCGGTGCAGGGAGATGACCCCTATGACTCACCCGCTGGAGCTGCCTTTGCATTTAGAAAAATATGATACAGTCTTTACAAAAACACCTTCACAGAAAAGGGAAATTGTACAAAATTGGTCCCTTTAGACAGATGGTCTCTTAGCCAAGGTGGTCACTTTAGAAGGTTCCATTGTATATAGAATTTTGAGACATACTCTTTGACAGAAAAGCTTTATTCACACTCAAATTAAAAAAAAAATAATGCTTTATGGCTGAATTTCGATCACTGGCAGACAACTAGATTATGTAAAACAGCTACTCATCCTCAATCTCAATAAAATGATATACATAAAGTAATAATATAAAAATTCTTATATAAAAGTAATTTTATATGTAATAAAAGACGTTACCAACATATTAATATTATGTATAGGAGGATTGTCCACAACATACGGCCTTTTACCATAATCCAATCTGCTAAATGTTTACATCTGTCCCACCTATTACCTTTTGAATTTTTTTTCTTTTTAATTGTATTAGGGGCCAAGATCCCTACACTCGCTATGCTTGCTTTCGGCCCCTAATAAGGCTTAATCGTTATAAGAGGCATAATCTTCACAGTCCAAACCGGAAGACTGGATCAGATAAAATGTTACCAAGCTACATATTCCTTGATTCTTGCATGTTCCTCGGAACACTAAATTTTAAACTTCACAATATATTTAAATATGCAAACCCTATGAAACACATTGCGTATTTGCCAGCCATGGCGGTTTATCATAATTTGGTGACTTACGTAACAGTATAGTTTATCACTTTCTCTTAGTTTGAAAATAAAACAGTACTTACTAGCTGTTTCTATAGTTTTCTATGCTGAAAACTAAGAAACAGCTGGAATATCTGGTACTTAACGTATTATTCCGGTGGTCATTCGCGCCAAACTATTTTTTCGTCAAATGTGTTGGCAAACTGTTGCCACTCGTATTCTAAACCATGAATAATTTCGTGTGTCCGGCATTAGTTACAATTAGTTATTTTGTATCTTGGCTATATATTATACAGGCGGTCTTGGCAGACCGCCGGTATAATATATAAGTACCGGGTATCTTTCCACCAGAAGTGACTTTACATTATTTGGCGATTTACACATATCGCTAATCGTTTCGCATGCAATGTTGACATGAAAACGGAGTCGCATACATAATCCTTTGCAGATTGGTGCATTTAGCACCGCGAAATATTTCATCTCGCCATCCTGGCAAACATTCAAGCTGTACTAAAACTGCTATGATGACACAGTTAATGCCGCCAAACATTTCTGACCGGTAACAGGTGTCAAATACCCAAGCTGAACCTTACCGGCATTAGTATAATCTACACACACTCGATTTAGATTCACCCTGCTTGGAAAGATAGCCTTTTACCAGATCGTACGTGACACCAAAATAAAGCTTTTATAATTAGTTACAACTAGTTATTTTGTTTTGAAAAAACGAATAATATCTGCAATTTTAAACTCCTGTTATCTAAGAGAACTTACTATTTGAAAATTGAAAGCTCTCTCTAACACCTTTTGACTTAATCATTTCTTATTCTTTTTACTTTAAAACTGACGTAGTTCTACTTTTTGTTTGTAAATTTCGCGCGATTCCAGATACGTATAATGCCATTTTTTCTTTTGTTGCAAAGGCATGAATGATTTCATGCTGGTGAAAATTGCCGAACCTGACAGCCATGAATCTCATTTTTTTCAGTTTTTTATTATTTTCTAAATTAATTCGAATTGCGAAATTTCAGTCAGTTTAATGGCTTCCCCGGAATTTTTCGAATCTGTGGACATCTTAGTCGAAACTGAACTCCTTACGGTTTCAGAGGAGATATAGTATAACAATCTTATGGCTGCAGCAGCGGCAGATATTTCTTTTTAGAATAGAGATATAAAATAAAAAGTAAGAAAATCGGATACATTTTAAAATTTTAACTACGCCCTAAAGTGCTACATATTAAAAATGAGTCATAGTTATCGTGACCATTTATTTTTTCCTTCAAAACGGGACATCTACTACTTTTTTGGCAATAGTGTATTTCTTTTCTTCCTCAAAACGGGACATCTACTGTTTTTAAGCTAGTAGTATAAGGAGACTGAATTTACAGGTCTGGGTATCTTTTAGTTGTTAAGAAAACGCGCAAAAAAGCTTGTGTTAATGTTAACATCAAAATAAAATGAAAAAAAAAACTTTGCTAAAACACACTGTACTATATAAACCATACTATAAAAAATAGTGAAAGACGTACGTTTCGGGTGGTACAAGGGGTAGGCCCTTCTTCGACTTCAAAAACACCCTCCGACACAAGGCAGGTAGATCGAAATGTAAACAAAAGGACACACAGAAAAAAGGAAGTTGTCATTCGGAAGGAAAAAAAACTCTTAGAAAACCAGAGTGAAAAGGGAAAATAAAGTGGAGATCGGGGGAGGGGGAGGAATAAACAAAAGAGGAACGTGACTTTAAAAAAAGAAATAAAAATTAAATAAATTGAAATAGTTGACGAAAAAAGAACATTAAAAGAACAAGCACAAAAACAATACATCGGTGATGAGAAATCTTCCGATAAAAACGGAACGGTTGGCAGCTACGATGTTATTAAAATATCTCAAGTGAATGAGACAAAATTTAGTTACACGTGCAAGGAATGCCTTCTTGACTTAAAAGCTCACTCCATTAAAATAAAATTTTAATTTTGAAAATAAAAGATTTTCTCTACTCACAATTTTACTCATCACTTAGTCTTAAACCTATAATCTTTTAACAGTACACAGAAGTTAAAACTTCGCTTTCTATATTTTTGCGAAAATTCTAATACTGCTTTTTGTACTCCTAGAATGCTAACGAAAATTCAGGCTTTTAGGAAATCTGCATTACATATATACTAACCCTACAACGATGGATACTTTAGCTGGTTAAATATGCTTTAAATGGAAACACACCTTACATAGTTCTATTTCCACTAAACTCAGTTTACTCCAAAACCCTGAATCTTAGGTTTATTTCGACCAGCGTTTTTGAAAATATCAATTAGTTTTAAAGTTAAAAACGAATCTTAGGAAACCAAACATAAATTCGAAAATTTTTCGCGTTGCCTCACTCACTTTCCCAGCAGCGCAGCTAAATATCTACACATTTCCCGACCTTACATATGTGAGTTAACAAGTTCATGGGTTAGAACGAGTTAAAGTTGTTAATGGGAAGTATTCTTGGTAAAAATTTTATAGAATAATTGAGAATATTAAATTATTAAAATTACCGAAAACGTGTGATTTCTGAGAGAATTAGAACGGGAAGTATTCTTGGTAAAAATTTTATAGAATAATTGAGAATATTAAATTATTAAAATTACCGAAAACGTGTGATTTCTGAGAGAATTAGAATGCGCGCGCGTGCGATTGTCCCCCCTTGTGTGAGGGGGAGTCTGTTGAGATATACGTACTTAAACGCTATTTATATATGTAAAAAAGGGTTCGAAGACATTTACTAAAAATATTTTATTTAGTCTTACGGATGGCAACCTGTAAAATCTTAGCTAATTTTTACAAGAAATTAAGTATTCATCATTCTTGATACTTTCGGGAACCGTTTATAAATATTTGTTTGCTGTGTTGTTACGGCAAAGCTTTGGAATATCTGCCAAGGATGGGGTGCCTTGGTGAGGATTGTCTAAGGGGTTGCAACGAGTATTCACGTTACATCTGGAGAAAATCAACCGAAACTCCAGACCGTCAGATCGACAGCCAGACAGTCAGATAGGCCTGAAGTCAGAACCTTCACAGTTCATCTGCACGTTCAGTATCTCATCCACTCGGCCATGTTTATAAATGGATATTTTATTTTTAGAAAATTGAGTTTTGTAAAACAGTATCACAAGCCATAAAATATAATGAAGAGAACATTTTAAATTATTAAAGTTATTAATGAAAACATCAGTTATTGGGAAGTGTACTTAATAATTGATAACACGATGCAATGAACGAATAACTTAGCAAAAAATGTAAGGTATTGTTATGAAAAATCGATTCATGGTTCCAAAAGTTGAATTTAAATGTTACTTTTAATAAATGTAGAGCAGCTGTTTAACCTAATGGTCTTTTTTATAAGCATAAATATTGCGTAAAGCAAGTTGAAAGGAGATAAAGTTTCTAGTCATAAAACAAATGTCGTGTAAATTGGGACATCATTAGAAAGATAATAATGTTGATGTCCTCCGCTCACACAAAAAACTGCACAGATTGTTTCTTGATATGTAGTCTTGAGCGCTTTTATTGTTATGTTCAACACAGATTATTGCTTAGAATGATTTCAATTGAGATTTTTCTAATTACGCAGTTAATGGCTTAAAAGTTGAACAACAATTTAAATCGAAACAAACCAGGAAAAATGAATATGTACATATATAGCAGTGTAAATATTAACGTATTCGTCTGCATCGGATTTTAAATATTATTTTAATTTAGACTTTTTATAAGCACACACCACGATCAGTTCTTTGCCTTATGACTTGCAAGGAATATGCTATTTCACGCTTTAACATGCTTTTTATTACTTCGTTATGTGTTTATTTTTATTTAACACATGCACAATTGATAGAGGAAGGGGCTAGTGGGACACTTTTTTAACATAAGCTGTATTTCATGAAATATGCAGATATTTAAAAATAAATTATACTAAATTAAAACGTGCACATTAACAAAAAAGAAAAAGAATGCTTAATGTGTTTTTAAAGACCTCTTGATAAATTAAAGAAAATACATTTCTGAAATTATATCATTGTCCCATTAGCCCCCATATGTAGGGCTAATGGGACAAATGTAAAAAATAAATAAATTTTACAGTAAATCAATCAATAAATAAAAACTAAATTATGTATGTGAAACTATCTAATTATGAAATATTAATACCAATGCTCTTTCTTATTTTTTTTATTTCTGAAGTAATATTTAAGGCCATATAGGGAAAAAAAACTCAAAATTTTAGATGATCGCATAATTTGTCTGCCAATTTTAGGTAGTGCTAATTTCGACACTATTTCAGCTGTATCAGTCCAATGCTTATCTTCTTTCACTGGATATATGAATTTGAAACAGTCAGTTTTTTTTTCCTGGGTAGTTCACAAGCCTTTCGTCATTGCCTTTCGTCGTAATTTTACTAACGATACCATTGAAACGGAACACTTTTCGCTTTCCTGCAAATTTAACAAAGTCACTTATATTTAATTTTTTTAAACCTCTCTTTCATATTGCACCATTAAACTCAGTTGATGAGTTCTGTAAAGACATGCTACTGCCTACAAACTGTCTCAAATTTGACACAGTTCATATTGTTAGGCTAATTAATTTTTATTAGGCATAAATTAATTGAATTATAATCCTAATTAATTTTCAACAACTTTTAGTCATGATTTACATTTAAAACATGATTTGTTTGTAAAATAATAAATGGTTTACTGTTTATTCAGCTGTCCTATTAGTCCCCATATCATCAGTTCCATTAGGTCCCACAGCGTGAGCATTCAGAATTTCAAGAATAGAAAACCACATGTTCTATCGCACAATGCTTGATTTATATTATCATAATCTGTATGGTATCTGCTATCAAATATGCACCCGTGTAGGAAACTCTTCCTGTACTTTGCGTAGCACACTCTATGTTACACATCTGCATGCTACACATATACGATTTAGTAAGTCTGACCCCAGATAGATTTTCAGAGCTTGTAAAACCCTCTGTTTGAAGAGCAGTATTCTAAAATTAGCTTTGCTTTTGTTTCCGCATTATGCCAGAAAATGAAATTAAAACCTATAATTTAAAATTTCAATATTTATATGGTCCCTTGACGGTTTACCATAACGGGGCATTTTTAAACGTGGAAAAGTGACTTAAGTCGCAATGTTTGTTGATTCATAAATCGATGAATTTTGGTCATAGAAGGACGCATTTTTTTATATTGTGCATGGAGTTATATATATATATAAATATATATATATATATATAAATATATACATATATATATGTAACTAATAGGACCGGGGCACTGTATAAAAATTTAAGTTTCATAATTTTTATAGAAATTGATTTATTGGCTTTGATTCTTTTTGATATAATAGATTATACAATTTAGAGCATTTTTGCAATTGGAACCATGTGTCTCTGACTAACGATTTGGGTACACATCTTTTAACAATTATTTTCATAAAGTAATTCAGTTCATTGAATAAAAGCTTATTTTCTTAGTTACAATTAAAGAGATGAAAAATCAAACAAAAAACATTAATTATTAACATTAGCTAATTTACACGCTATGCAAGTCAATATAAATTATAGGAAATTGAAATGATAGATCGCCCTATATTCCTATTATAAAATATATTAACCGGAACATTACTTAATTTATACAAAATCTTTTCAATTATTCTTCCGTAAAATAATTATTTGCTTATATTCACAAACTAAACAATTATATTTGGTTAAAATTTCAATGAATATGCAAATTAATACTCCTTTGTAAGACATGAAAATTAAGAACTATTGTAATACCATAAGCCATGTATTCCCTAACGTAAATACAGAAGAAAATAAATGAAATATATTGAAAATCATGGCACATGGAGGTACACATTTTTCGTGCTACAGGGAGAATGGCGAAAAAGCATTGCTATTAAAATAATAGTTAATAATTAATGAAAACTTATTCATTTAAACTAAAGTTTTGTAAGCTCTTTCTCTATATTTTTTCTTCATGAATATCTTCCACTTAAAACAATTGCGGAAAAGTATTCTATATCTACAGCATGATTGCTTCTTTTTACATCCTTCCTCTGGGGTCTTCGCGCTGAGATTTCTCTGACATAGATTGAGAGATTGAGATCTCCACTCAAATCATAGTCTGGCTGAACTGTGTTTACGAGACTGCAAAATTTTTCTTTCCTAATGCAATGGGAAAATTTTGAAATGTATGCGTGTTTTGCTTCTGTGTAAAACGTCTTTGAGTCTAGACATTGTTTTTTATTGAAAAAAATAAAAACAAATGTTTTGTGAAATGCACCTACAAGCAATATTATGCATTTATAACTATTTCTTGAAAAACTGAGATTTCCTAGAACCATTTTTTATTAGTTTTATTTTCTTAGTATGGTCTATACTAAGATATATACTCTAAAAATAGAAAAAAAAATGTGTGACTGTTCTGACATTATAAGCTTCTTAGCATGCGCACTAAATCCTTGCTCGATCTTAGATTGCCATGTGTCATTACTGGCAGCGAGTCTGGGCTACTTGACTTCATGAATGTTTGTCTATTATTAATTAAAAATTCTTTCCTAGAAAAAAATCTGTTGAATTCTACGTGATACTTTTGACACAAAGTGCAACTATATTCTAAAATGCCAAATGCTATTTTGCGCACTATTTATCCATCAAATAGCAGATTTAAGTTTACCGAACAGGATGGATGTGCGACTTCCGCAAAATATTTTATAGGATGCATGACCTCTTGGCATTGTGTTATACATTGTCTTTCGACTTCGAAGATTTTATTTTCTTACATATTTTTTAGGTTATGGAAAACGCTCTAAAACAAGTTCTGAAAAAGTAAACATTTAAAGTTTTTACCACAGAAAAAATACCCAAGAATATAGAATAATGCATCTACTTCAGCAATCCAGAAAATGTTTATATATATATATATATTTTTTTTTGTAGTACAAAAATAAAATCAAATATTTTGTAGGCTAAAAATTGGTCCTTCTACATTACATTTTTGTCGTATTTTAAATAGGCAGGTGATTTTTCTTATATATATAAAAAAAAAAATCTGGCTAGTGAGTCGATCAGATTTTTTTTTAAGCTGTTGTATAATATAAAAGGTGCCCTTTTTTACCGTTCATCATTTACTTGTGATATTTAAAGTGAAAAACATGTCAGTAGATAAAGTGCAGTGTCTGATCTTTTAAGAATGTGTTCATCACATCTGATTAGACCCAATCTGGAGCCGTTTTTGGACAGGCTGGTTACTGGAGATGAAAAGTGGATTCTTTACGAGAATATTAAGAGAAAAAAATCTTACTGAAAACCAAGAACATCATCAGCAACAGTCAAAAAACCAAGTATATATCAACGAAAAGTACTGCTTTGTTTGTGGTGGGACAGGAAAGGTCCAGTGTACTACGAGTTGCTGAAACAGGGAAAAACCACAAACGCGGATCTGTACTGCAATCAGCTGGATAAATTGAATGCAGCTATCAAAGAAAGAAGGCCAGCATTAGCGTCCAGAAAAGGACTAGTGTTCCAACACGATAATGCTCGCCCGCATACTGCAATGGTTGCTGCGTTAGGATGGGAAGTCCTTAGTCTCCCACTATATTCACCTGACATTGCACCATCTAATTATTACTTGGTCAGATCTCTGCAAAATTATCTAACGGGAAAAAAATTCAATTCTTTTGAAAGTGTTTCTAAGGCAGTTGCTGACTATTTTAACTCCAAGGATGAGAACTTCTACAAAACAGGAATTCACAGGTTACCTGAAAGATGGCAACAGATTGTAACAAATAACGGAGCATATATAATTGATTAATATTAAACACATATTTTTATAAATGAATTCAAATATTTTCTTTAAAATACGACGGAACTTTCCCTCCAACCCAATATATATATATATATATATATATATATATATATATATATATATATATATAATATATATATATATACATTCTGAAGTAAAACATCAAAATAATAACGTCTTTCTGAGAGTCCTTTTTATGACTGCATTTGCCTAGGACCCTTCCCTTTACTTAAGAATGAAAATAAGAATGAAAGCACTTGTCTCTATTAGAATTGCAGCTATACTCTTTTGATAAGTTATTATTTCTAATAATTTTTCTCGCTTTCATTTCCAAAGATGAAAACCCCAGGTAATATAGATCGTTCCTAGAACTTTTATTCAAGGGGTTTTTGGACAAAACATCCCTTCTAAGCGTTCTTTTTTTTTTTTTTCGTTTATTAAGCGTTTAAAGATTTCCCAGTAAGATTGGAAAGTGGTAGCGTTTTAAGTCCGCATGTTTATGTTGCATGCTTCTATCATTTTTTTACACATTTTCTTTAAATCTAAATTTGCAATAAAAAATATTTTCTAGAAAACACAATTTCGCTGTATATGGGATTTTAAGAAATAAAAATTATAACGAACTTTAAATTTACATTTTCACATCGATTTATGAAATACACCGATTTCTTAATTTTTATGACATAGTCTCTTAATATATACATACGTACATTAAGATTATTATCTCATACATATAAATATATATAGATATATATTAGGGTGCAGTGAAAAAAAATTAATTTCAAAATCCAATAGCGATCAAAAGTTGTGTTTTGTAATGAATAATAAAAATACAGAATTTCAAAAATTTTTAAATATATCTTGACGGTCCACTATTGCACCAAAATGTCGCAAAAATTCCAAAAATTAGTATTTGTTCGAAAAATTCAGTATATTATTTATAAGATAAAAATAAATATGTTCTTTAAAATCCAATTGCGAAAAAAAAATTGTATTAAATGCTATTTAATGGCACTGCAAAAATTGAGAACTGTCAGAAAATAGCTTTAGGGCCCACTGAAAAAAAAAATCTGAGGCACTTTCAGATTTTAAATACACACTAAAGTACTATATATTAAAATCGTATCATAATATATGCGTCGTCCTTATTTTTCTTCCTTATTCCATTGAGTTGGAAAGCGTATCATTATTCAGTAGGGTGCCGTATTTTTCTTCCTTGTTCCATAAAACCCATCTTCGGAATCGAAATCTATATTAAAATCACCTGTTAAACTATTTTACCATCTTCGTCAAGTATATTCCAACTATACTTACTTCACTGTTTTAAATATTGTTTCGAATGTGCATCATAATCCATGAGTGTGCCGTGTTTGTCTTTCTTGGGTTGATTCCTACTTTAACGACCCGACTCTCGCCAAGGTGGCGATAATTAAACATATGAATTTACCTGGACGATTTTTCGTATTTATGCTGCAACCGTAGAATTAAAATGGTTATTTGGAACAACATGTAAGTACAGCTTTCCATTCCATTACTTATTTATTTATTTTGGGTTGGCAATTAATGTAGTTTTACTAATTAAGTGTCTTCAAATTCTTTAACTGGTGCGTTTATCGCTAATTTGTTCACTTTGTTTTCATCTACTTTTGTTGGAAGCGTTGAAACTTGTACGTAACTCCTAGAGACCCATGACTGCAAATCTCGCCAAAGTGCGGCAATTTTTTAGGTTGGCGAGAGTAAGAGCGTTAAAATACGAATCAACTCCTTCTTGTACCATTTGCCAGGCATTTTATAAATGTGCTCGTAATATATGTATAATAAAGTGTCATGTTTTGGCATCAAATTTAGTGATAAATTATCAAAAAGTGCAAACCTTGTGCGACTTTCAACATTTAATTAACGCCCCCCCCCCTCATTATCTGCCAAAAACATTTGGAAAGATTTTCACCGTGACAGTTCATATCAACAGAACCTGTCTACAGGATTGCGTAGACAAAAATCCGTAGAAAAAGTTCTGGGATTGAGCGAAATAGCACCCTAGTGCTAAAAAAGGGAAAAAGTCACTTTTCATATCAAATAATTGCTCACATGAAAATGGTTTTAATTGTCCAATTTACAACTAAGTGTACTTAAATAAAATGTTAAACAATTTACAAAGTACATGTAAAAAGTGATACAAATATGAATATTTATCATTTATTTATAACGGAGCAACTTTTTGTTTCACTGAAACTAGCTTACTGAAATTCTGTCTTGCTTTAAAGCACGGAACCACCTTGAAAGTCTCAATTCGAGCACGAAAAAAGCCATCCTTTGAATGCTTTTCGCAGACTGCGGCTACTGCTTCCGTAACTAATGTGACACGTCATATCGCTGTAGCTTGAGCATGGCTTGGTAGTTTGAAAATGTCAAAAAATCGTGATTGTAATTCTATTGACGGGATCTCCTTCAATTCATCATTCATAATTTCTGAAATAAGCAGGGATGCAGTAGCTTGAATATCAGGGCATTTCCAATCAATCAGATGCGAATGCAAATCAATCATATAAATGTAATCCCGCACTTTGAAATTCAGCTTTGGAACATTGAAGTGCCTTATACTTCAGATTTCATGTTGCTATCTCTTATCTGACAGCATGGACAAAAGAATGTTTTCAGGTTGGGAGAATATCTCATTCCGCTGAATAACAGGATCTATCACTGGACAAGGTTCTTCGCTAAGGTATCGGGATAGCTTGATCATATACCATAAGTGGACAGAATCATTCTTGAACGATGGAGACGCCTTTATCATTAACCAAACTCGACAATAAACTTTGACAATATAGGTGTTAAGAGATTCAATGAAGGATTTTGCTCAGCAACGTAGTAGCGCAAGATTTGGTTAATCGTTGTTATCCACCTCGAATGGGACAACTTCCTGGGATTTCTGCCAGCTAATTTTTCGGAAATATCCCTTGTAGTAACTACCTGACTTATTTGCAGAATATTTTACTTCTGATCAATGCTTAAAATTTTAGAAGAAACCTGTCATATCTTTGACTGCACGCTTAAATCTACTGAGTAAAATAATAATCAAACGGAGTATATTTTTACTCAATTTTTGATTTGAAACAGCCATTCTCCCGATTGAGTAAAATTGGTTCAATTCATCGACAAAAATCAATGGAGCGAAAAATTCTCAATTTTTGAGCATTACACAACAGCTCCATTTAGGCTAAATAATAATCAAAAAAGAGAAGTGTCTGCCCGTTTTTGATAAATATAACTGTACTCAATTATGATTAAGCTATAGAATTACCATTTTTACAAAATCAGTCCTTTTTTAATTAATATATCTGTACTCAAAAAGATTATTATTTTAAGCTAGTAAAAGGGTGTTTTATGAAAATTTGCTGTTTTTGATTAATATATTGAATTATTCGTTTTCTTCATTTTTCATTACCTATGATTGTAAGCCCGAGAAAATAAATTTTAAATCATAGCAAATACATTACATTTATCTGTCTGACAAAGTATTTTTTAATAAATAGAATATAATTTCACTATAGTCTCTAGTTATAAAACGAATTCACAGAACAGTAAGAATACAGAAATGCAATCATGGTTAAACTAGCTGTGAGATTTAATTAAAGCAGCAACCAAATTTATTTACACGAAAAAGGTAAACTAGTACTTACTCACTTCACTGAAGATATCATACCTTCATTTGTACAACAGCGACGAGATTTTTATAATCCAATCGTAAGAAACTATGTCGATTAAAACAAAATTTTTACCGAAAGCATCCTCTCCACATTTAGTTTGAATTTTATTTCACAACTCTGAATATGAAAAAGATGCATTTGGTATTCGGATATAACATAAAATTATCACCAGCGAATACATCGAGAAGTAATCACCCACAGCAAAAGGCAAAGTACACCCGGTACCCTCTTTAGAATCTCTTTTAATTCATATTTTTAATAACGACATGTTTGTTCTTCGATGCCCGCCGCAAGCCCCAGCCAGGATTCCCGCGTTGTGACTATGTGCCGTTTTCCGTTGATGAGCGTTGGTCACGTGATAGTAATACGATATCTTACAAGCACCTGTTCGTGGGGAGAGACAGAATTCTCAAATAGACAAGATTTTAGTGAAAAATGGAGTTAAATAGAATCTAGCGTATTGGGAGCATTGAGGCAAATGGAGGAGATTACAAATTATTGTGTTTAGAGAAATTTTTAGCGTAAAAGGATTTAAATCAGCCGATAAGAAATTTAATCAATAAAGGAGTGCTAGTTTTAATCAATAGATTTAAGCGTGTGGATACCAAAGATTTCCTTTCATTTTCCCACGACATTCTAATAGTTTCGGGCTTACCAATAGCATACCGCCAATAATCATTTTTCGTTCGTCACTCTGGTAATACAGAACAAGCCTGTTCTTTCATGGGAACTTTTCGAGAACACTCACATTTTCAGTCATGAATATCAAACAACTTTTTACAGTCAGCTAAAAAACTATTAACTTTCTGCTGGAAATTCTCGCTCTGTTTTTATTACCGCTAAACCATTTCTTAAGGTTTTGATATTTATTGCGAAAGGATCCAATCTAGCTGGATCAATTTCTCTAGAAACAATTAAAAATTGAAGCACGATTCCAAATTAACTGTAATCTATTTGCCATAATTACAGAAATTCCGCTGATAGCCTTCCCTAGAATTCTTATCAAACTTCAAGTTATTATGTTCAAACAAATAAAACTGCATGATTTTTTCGTAGATGGGTGGCATATTATCACTCAATTGGTTTTCTAAAAATTGGATCTTTAATATCACTTCTAGTTTTTATACTCATATTCATGATGAAATGCTAAATCAAAGCAAGAATCAAACACTCTGCTACCTTCTAAATAAGTTCACTTTTAGCTAAAAAGCTTTTAACGTCTAGAAATAAAATTCACTTACACACAAAACGAGTTGCGACACGATCTCACTACAATAATTTATATTTTACAGTAAGGACATTGTGCGTGGAAAATAACATCCCATTAAAAAATGGTTCTCATTAAAAAGTGAATTTTCATTCTGTTTGTTCTTATTTATTCTTTGTAGTGGAATGTCCAGATATTTTAATAGGTTATTTAATTATAATTGGTTGTAAGTGAACAATTAAAAAGTTTCTTCATCAAACAATTTTTTGTTTAAAAAATGATTTTTTTTTTCATTTATGTACTTTTTTGTCCATGTGTAGTGGACCCTCAAGATATTTTCTGACAATTCCAAAATTTTGTACAGTCATTGAATAACATTTAACCGAACTGTTTTTTGCTATTTGATATTAAACATCACATTTTTAAAGATTTGATAAACATTATTAAAATACTCAATTTTTCGAATTTTTGTGACATTTTGGGACAATATTAGACACTCAAGATATATTTCAAAATTTTTGAATTTCGGTACTTTTCTTATTCAATGCAAAACACAACTTTTGACCATTATTGGATTTTGAAATTAAAAAAAAAAAAAAAAACTTTTTTACACTGCACCCTAATATATATTAATGACTATGTCATTTCATCTCTCACCCTCTTTATTGAAAGTTGTCCGAAAAATGTGTACCAAAAAGCGACATAAAAGTATGCGACATAATTTTACATATATTTAAATACTATTAATTCACAACAGCTTTAATCTATTGTTACAATATTTCGTAAGCTGTAGAATATGCATCATATGTATTTTTCTATAAATAGGTTACAATCATAAAAATTTCCACATTGGGTTACCAGGCGAAATACGACACGAAAGATGAGAGATAAAATGACACAGTCAATTAATAT
Organism: Cheiracanthium punctorium; assembly: GCA_038373885.1. Classification (NCBI taxonomy): domain Eukaryota; kingdom Metazoa; phylum Arthropoda; class Arachnida; order Araneae; family Cheiracanthiidae; genus Cheiracanthium; species Cheiracanthium punctorium. The sequence goes on from JAWZYV010002352.1 coordinate 1,818,355, forward strand.
CGTTATAATATGGCAATAAGGAAACTAAAAAATTAGGGGGGTTCAGGTGGGTCTCCCCCTGACGATAGGCTCGAACAGCCTATCGTCAGGGTTAGTTTATTATATATACATATATATATATTACATATATACCAGGTGTTTCAAAAATGACCGGTATATTTGAAAAATCAATAAAAACTAAACGGGCAGCGATAGAAATAAACCGTTTTTTCAATATGCTTGGGACAACAGTTAATTTTCAGGCAGAGAACTTTCGAAATTAGATACAATTTTCAACCGGTACAACAGATGGCGCTGCAGGCGATTTGGAAGATATAGACGAAAACGTAGTCTGTGAGTTTGCCATAGAGATGGCGGTTTCCACCGAATCCACCGGTTTTCGGTGTTGCAGTTTATTTGTCTTCCAGTTAAACCTATCGAGTAAAATTGCCCTAAAAACACCGGTATGCTTGGGACAACAGTTAATTTTCAGGCAGACAACTTTCGAAATTAGTTACAATTTTCAACAACAGATGGCGCTTCAGGCGATTTGGAAGATATAGAAGAAAACGCAGTCTGTGAGTTCTCCTTCGCCATTCTGTTAGTCGCCCTTCTGCTGTAAGCGTGTGCTGTTCACAGATTGCAAGTTTGCTGTGAAAAAATGATTTATTCCTTAGAACAGAGGATTTTTCTTGTTGGAATTCCACCGAAACACAGAATTGTTGCAACAAGACGAAGTTTTCAACGGAAGTTTAATGTAAACAAAGGACTAAAAAGCGATACAATAAAGGATCTGTTTGAAAAATTTCAACGGACTGGGAATGTGAAGAATGAACGTGCTAGAAAGGTAGGGCGACCGCGTACGGCAACCACAGAGGGCAATGTTCAGCTTGTATATCAGGTGATAACATATAACAGGTGATCCAACAGCGGCCTCCGGTTTCCATTCGCCGTGTTGCATCTGCGGTCAAATTAAGGCAACGTCTACGTATCCTCTCATGCGCCAGTTTACACCTATATCCACACAAAATTGAAACTCGGCAACCCGTCAGCACTGCTTCCATTAATGCAGGAGAGACATTCGCTAACGATATGGTGAAAAGGATTGATGGCGGCGATATCCATGTGGGCCGCATTTGGTTTACTGAAGAAGCTTATTTTTACCTAGACGGCTTCGTCAATAAACAGAATTGGCGCATATATTATTGCTGTGCATGGTGGATATGTGGAAAATATCGTACTTTAGATTATTCCAGAATGTAGCGCCATCCGTTGTGGAACATTGTAACTAATTTTGAAAGTTTGTCTGCCTGAAAATTAACTGTTGTCTCTAGCATATTGCAATAAACGGTTTATTTCTATCGCTGCCCGTTTAGGTTTATTGATTTTTAAAATATACATGTCATTTTTGAAACACCCGGTATTTATATATATATATATATTTATTTATTATTAATATTTACAGAATTTAACTTCCTTTCTGTATCGGTTGCGAAACATAGTTTTTCTTGTATTTTTAGTTGTTGATTTCGTATATACTTACAGTTTTTCTCTGGGACCCACAGATTTCAAGATATTTGCTATTCATTAATGTAGCTTACTTATTTATTTATTTACTAACTGATGTACCCGTTCTTCGCACGGGAATGAATGGACTTTTTGATATTACGATTTGTGGTGATTACTATTTATTGTAATAAAGAGATATCTTATATTGTGTTCAATAACCATGCATACCGAATTTCAAGGCAATCGTTTGTACGGTGCAGAAGGCCATGTGGCGTAGCTCAATCTAGTGGCGAGTTTTAGCAAAACGGATACGGCGAAAATATTCTTCGCATTCAGATATCGACGAATACGAAATTTCAGGACGATCGGCTGGACAGCCCTGAAGTTCATGTGTTGACGCGACATCTAACGCGAAACTCTTCCCCGTGTTCAAATATCTATGTATACCTATTTTCATAGCGATCAGTTGTACAGTCAAGAATGTTACACTGCAGCGCGATCTAGTGGTTAATTAAAGTAATGATTTGCTACAGTGCCGTCAAGTGGCGGGTTATAGAAAAATGGATAACGCCAAAATATTCTCATTGTTCAAATAGCTATGTATACTGATTTTCATAGCGACCGTTTGAATGGTCAAGAATTTGGCCTGCTGCAGCGTCATCTAGTGGCGAGTTAAAATAATAATGCACTGCAGTGCCATCTAGTGGTGAGTAACATCAAAAGGAACACAGTTAGAATATATTCTTCTGAAATGTGTAAGTATAAGAAATTTTATGCCGATCGTTCGAACGGTATAGAAGTTGATGCGTTGCAGCGCCATTTAGCGGCAAGTTACAGCAAAATGGATACTGAAAAATATTCTCCGTGTTCTAATATCCGCGTGTACCAAATTTCATCGAAATTGGTTGGACGATATTCGCATAGTAAACGGCTAAACGGAATAAAATTCCACGTTCTGCTGCGCCACCTAGTGGCAAGTTAGAGGAAAAGGGATAGCATAAGAAGCTTCTCAATGATAAAAGACTTAGGTGGACCAAATTCCATGCAGGGCCGATCCCACGGGGGGGTGAGACACCCCCCCCACTTAAAATGCAGTCAGCAAAATTGCTATTCTGGACTTCCAAAACTCCTCATTCTGGTATTCACAAGAGTTTTTAGTCGGCACTTTTCCAAACTTTTGTCCCTTTGACGTCCTACTTCCAGTACATACAAAACCGAGATAAAAATTCCTTGCATATTCGCATCAGTCAAAAGAAAGCAGAGGGAATGAATAAGGAGCACTCGGCACTGGGTGGCCAGATACACAAAAGGGGAAGTCGGAGAATCAGCTCTCTGCAATTGACACAACATGCGTCCCATGACACCTGTCTCGGCATTTTCCCCAAAGCAAATAGTCATCTCACATGTCCATAGTAATCTAATTAAGTCTTCTGTGCACATGTCTATGGGAGAAATACTGAGTATGAGATCGAGAATGTTCCAGTCTCATATATTGGCTTGAGACAAACTATGAATTACCACTCTGTATGAAGTAAAAGTAGTGCAAGGAGGCCGTAACTGGCCTGAAGCTGTCACCACCCTTTGGTCCAGCCCGGTCTTTTCTGAGAAATAGATGTATTTTCTTTGCTTCTTTGAAATGCATAGGCTAATTAAGTCTTCTGTGCACATGTCTATGGGAGAAATACTGAGTATGAGATCGAGAATGTTCCAGTCTCATATATTGGCTTGAGACAAACTATGAATTACCACTCTGTATGAAGTAAAAGTAGTGCAAGGAGGCCGTAACTGGCCTGAAGCTGTCACCACCCTTTGGTCCAGCCCGGTCTTTTCTGAGAAATAGATGTATTTTCTTAGATAACTTTTCTTTGCTTCTTTGAAATGCATAGGAAAAAGAAATTCGTTTGTACAGTAGAAAATAATGTGTCCCCTATTCCTGTTAGCTCGGTTAGCTGGACAGTAACCGAGCCAAAGTCGAACATATACTTGGAGGAGCCTTAGCATACCTTGGAATCTAAATCTTAACATACCTTGATTAGCAGAAAACCATCTTTTAAGATATAATTAATACATCCATTTGATAAAAATAAAAAATCTCTTAGCATTTAACAAAATGAAGTAAAAGTTTGCTGCAGTGTTCATTTAAGACTGAAACCAGTTGTAAACAAAAGAAAACGACAAAAAGTGCAGTGCACAAAATGTGATATGTAGTTATTTTGATAATGACTAAAAGAAGAAGCGAAATAATTGTCATAATGGAAAGAAAATTTCCATACAAACTGTTGCAGCTCCGTCAAATCCATTCTCCAAGAAAAAGATCATCGCCGATCTGGTAACGATATTTTTAGATTATATTTGTACTACTTTTTATTATAATTTACATATAGAAATAACCCCATTTTTTTGTAATTTAATTTGATTTTAGAAAAATGATGGGTAAGTTTTAATAAGAGATAAAATACAAGAGTATAATTCACACCGTTTAAATAGGAAGACATGGCAGAGCAAATACTGGGGGGTCGTGACCTTAGGAGCTTCGAAATTAATACATGCTTCATTTTCCATTTTATCTTAAATTAAAGCAAAAATTAACTTTTCGAGCTAGAATTTCTTTTCTTATTCCAGTTTTTTTCCCCTTAAAGCCTCACATTCATTTTAAGCCTTAATTTTTTAACACTTTCCAAAGAACTTGAAATGTTTATGCTTTCGTCTGCCTGCCTGCCCGTGCTCTAATTGCCGTAAATATGCATCGATCGAATTTTTATAATGAAAATTGCCATACCATGTACCTTATTGAAAAGGATGTAGGTACCATTTATAGTTCTTTTATAGTTCTTACAAAATAATTCTAATGCATTGCAGCCTATGGGCAGAGAATGTTTTGAGCACATTTTAGAAACGTTCATCCATTTCATGCAAAACAAAATTGGTATTTATTATTGAGGTTTATGAGATCATTCTGTCTATCGGCATGGTGGACGTAGAGTTAATATCTATACAGGGCTAGCAAAATAATACTCATAGATCAGGCTTTAAGAACAGTACTTAAAAAAATATTTTAGTTTCTAGTTGGCTTTAACCTGTTCTCTACCATCGTTGCTAAGACGCAATGGCAGAAATTCCTCCCTCCTGTGTAAATCGTTGCTTCTCGGCATGGGTCTTTGAATGCCCCGGCATGGCCCAGTCATGCGCTTGCGCAAGGCTATCGCCAGAGCAGAAACATTCCAAGACTCACGCCGGGGAGCAACGATGGACACAGGAGGGAGGAATCTTTACCGTTGCGTCTTTAGCAACGTCGGGAGCGAACAGTTAACTGTTCGTCATGCAATAGCATTCCTGCTAACATCTAACTAAGAAAATCCAGTAGATTTATGTGGGATCATAATCTTAAAGTCCTAATTACTTATCTAAGTCACACACTAACTTACACACTAAGTCAAAACACTCTTCGAAATTTTTTCAAACATTAAATTTCGCCATCTATTCTATGTATAATTAAAAAAAATATATAATTTGACATGACGCGACACAGTTATGGCTTTTAAAATGAAAAGTTTGCTTTTTATAATAACTTACGTTTGAAATTTCAATCACACATAAGGTCGTGATATTAAAAATAGAATTTGCAAAAGAGCTCAGAGAAATAGAAGCATTCTTTTGACATAAAATGAATAAAACTTCAACGTTCACAAGTTTTTTTCTTAAATGTTCGAAATTTTACAAAATATCTTCTTTTTAAACAAACAAACAAAAAAAAAGTAGTAAAATTTTGGGACTTTGAACTCTCTTTGATCATTAATGCGTAAATAATGTTAATCATCTGAAAGTCGAACTTTTGCGGCTCCCTCTGTACAATTTAAAGAGGTATTTATGCTGTTTCTATGTTATGACACAATCTGTTCCCCAGAAAACTGTCCAATATAGGGAGGTGTCCATTTTGGGAACTGAATCGGCAAATCTATCTTTTCAGTCGGCAATTTACCTCTCTTCACCCCCCCAAGATTTTCTTCTGGGATCGGCCCTGATTCCATGGTGCAACGGTGCTGGAGTTTTTCAACCTCATACACACATACCGACATACATTTTTATCTATAACCAGTGTCATTATATATCCCAGTCTCAAATAAAATCCAATTTCAAATCTAAGCCTCGCCAAAGTGCCAACATACGCCATTTTGCAAGCGTTTTTTCATGAAATCATTCGAAGCATTGACTTAGCAGCAATCAATATGGGAAATGGTTCGACCGCCAAAAAGTAAAGCACGCATTTATTTGAAAAGTGGAATCCCTGAATACAGCCGCATTTTTTTTAAATTATCAACTATAACGTGTTTTATTCATCGTTACTCCGATGTACTAAATGAGAAGATTTCAATTTTCTGAAATTTGGCGGAATTCCCACAACTTCAATGAATGTACTTAATTGGCGAGAATTCTGAAGATAGATCGCTTGAAATCCCTTAATAACTGCATTATTTCTGCACGGATCATTAAAATTTAACGCTGTATTCTAATAAAACCTTTGCACTTGCTTTCAAAAATCAATTTCCTTAAGCTATCAGTAAATTGCGCCAAGCCGAAAACTGTGCAAACCGCTAGAACTCACTTTCTCAAAATCGACATTTGTGCCACTTTATTTTTCGCCAAACTAAAAAATTTTACATATTAGCCTCGGAAATCTTCAATTCTTATTGTTTTGCGTATAAAACATTTCATTTCTGCTCTGATTTCCCATGCACACGATATAATAATAATAATAATAATAATAATAATAATAATAATCTTACAAATATAAACTAACTAAAAAAATCATAATTATTCTTTTATTTTTACTTTGAGAATTTAAAACATTTTATTCGGCAAAATCTCCACACATGGCAACCACGATCCTTATTTCACACTTTTTTCACTACAGGGGTTACAATTACGGAAAGCTTTTTGCGTGGAGAACATAAAAAATCTCTTAAATTCCGGGAACGGGTGGACTTTCAAAGTTTTAAAGTGGAATATGATTTATTCTACATTATTTTACATATCTGTGCAAAATTTCAGGCTGATTGGTCCATTTTTGTGGATTTCTATACAAATCAAATCCACAAACAAACAAATTTCCTTTTTATTTATAAGATTAACAAAACGCTTCTTTATTAGATAAGAAGATCTTAGATTTTTTTATTGATTTGTAATTGTTGTTTCATCAACAACGTGAAATCAGTGTTTTTGAAAGGGAAAAGGAATAAAATAGTCTTTACATTGTTTTATTTGTTTTAACTTGGTTTTATTTTTTAAATGTAGGCATTTCTGACCATGTAAACAAATTAACAATTTATCCTGGGTGTTAGAAAACATTTCATTTAAGCCCGAACGATAAAATGCTGAGTTATTACAATTACATTAATAACTGCTAGCGATCCTGTGCAAAATGAAAGAAAAAAGTTAATATCACTTAATTAAATTTAGCAAATACACAAGTAATAGTAACATAAATTCAGTAATATAAAAATAAGGAATTAAAATTTTGCTAATTGCGGCGTTCCACACAAAAGAAACTGCGTCATGTATGCCGGAATGGCAGTGCGGCATTTATCCCCTTTTGTACGTTACAGGCATAACACATCACAGTTGCCTATCCTCGAAACGGAAAATGTCGTAACCATGTACACAGTGCTCTATACAGGTGCTACACTTAGTTGGACTTTGAAATCATGCATAAATTCAGTAATTAGGATAAAAAATGTACTTAGGATAAAAAATGTAGATTAACGTGTTTAAAATTATTTGTAGTGAAACCAAGCACTTATCTCAAAATGAGGATTGCATAATTACACGTAAAACATTAAAATTGTTCAGGCTATACACTGGTTAAGGAAATCTCATTGCAGATGTATGCTGTGCGTTTGACTGCTGCCTATCGACAATTACAAAAAATGCAGGGGGTGCGTCATCTGTACGGGATGCGGTGACTCACCCGGAAGCATATAAGCAAACCATACTTTGCTAGACTTTGCTTACTTTCAAATAAAATTAATTTAAGTTATATTAAATAAAATAACACTTATTTGTTATCAAATGAAAGTTATTCTAATGCAACTGGCAGAGAGCAGAATATCAAATTTTAGTACTAATTTCTTATTCACTATGTATAAATTTTGATGTGCAAAATAAACAAATGGAGTTTGTTACTTTACAATATAGGAATTCTTTCGCATGCATGCATTATTACAAGTATGCTTTTATTTTGGAAGTCCCTTTTAACCCCTTTTTTTCTTTTTCGTTCGTATATATCGACAAAAAAAATTTAAATGTTGACAGTCAAAAATTCTTATGTGATTTAAAGACTTTTTAATTCCAAAACCAGATAGTGAAAACAAAATTAGTTTTTTACACATGTATGTTCATGTTTCTTGATGAGTATTATAAAAAAAAATAGAGAAATAACAAAAATATTATATCATATTTTGAGCTCCATACGAAGAAAACATTACGTGCACTATTCAATTAAGCTTCTAAAATATAAACATTTAGACAGATATTATGATAAATGTAGAAAACATTTACCATTATATATTATTCAGTTTTTACTGATTAGTATACTATTATATATATATATATATATATATAAAACGTATAAAAACTTGTAATCATAATCGTTAAACAGGAATTTCAAAATAACAGTTTATATAGTAAATAGTGAAAACTAAGAACATTAAAAAATATAGAAAATAAAATAAAGGGAGTATGATTAATCCCCTGAGCCGAGCGTCTTGAAAATAGGCAAATAGTATAAAATATTATTTATTTATGCAATCAGTGTTTCTTTCTTAATGTGCGCTGTGTACATTCCTAAATCGTGATCTTACGATGTGATTTTTCTCTTGGAGAGCTATTGAAAATTGGTTTAAGTCAACATTTATTTATTTTCACATCTCGGGGCCTTTTTTATGATGAAAATCTGAAATTTTGTGCATCACTTAGTTAATGTATGGTGCGTATTTTACTATTTCGGATTTTTTTCGTACAGGGGGCTATATAAAAATTTCAACTTTGCATTTACTTAGATTTGGTCGCAAGTCCCAATGATGATTCTTGAGATCAAATCAATTTCCGATCAATCTCCCAAATTCCGATCAAGACCAGTAATTTTAAATGACGTTAAAAAATTTTGAACCTTTTTTTACTTAACTTTGTAATTTATTGCACATGTCTATAGTCTGTGATTAATATTGAAGTGATAAAATCTTGTGTTTTTGGGACACTCTCTATGTACACACACACACACAAATATATATGAGCTGTAATTCAATATATGTATGTATAATAATAATTATAAAATCTTTCTATATTGAGCTTTTGATAGTCTGATCTCTCCAAATTACAAAAATGTGAGTTTCAGCTTTGATTAGAAATTATTTTAAAACAATATACAATGTACTTTATTCCGCAATAGATGGCGCCACTATGAAAAAAATCATTTTCTCTAACCTAATTACGATCCTTTTTTGAACTATTAACTATTTACAAATAAATAAAATAGTAGAAATGTATGAGAAATTATTTTAAGTAACATTTAAATGAGTAGTTAGGAGCAAACTACTCATTTAAATGTTATACTATTCTTTTCCAAATAGTCTTAAGTTCATTGCATTCCAACTTATTTTAGTTAATTTGCCATATTCTTTGATCCATTGGTTGCATTCTTCTATGTTCTTAACATTACGTCTTTCCACAATTAAGTTTGGAAAAATTGGTTCAACTTCCTTCAGGAATAAAGTTGGAAGATTAGCTTCTGAGAATGACATCTCAGAAAGAAACTTCCCCTAAGAAAAAAATCACTGTGAAATTGTTAACGATATATATATAGCACAAGAATAAAATAGTCAAGTGCTTGACATGAGTGGGCGTAAACAATGACGTACACGAAAACAACCAATCAGAAGGCTTAAACTCCGCCATGTCTCTAGCGAAGTATGGTTTGCTTATATGCCACCCGGAATTACCCTATTTATAATCGTTATATAAGTTTAAAAATAAGAGTAAAACGACGATATATTACTACTTTCCCTTCTAAGTTCAATTTTAAAATTACTGTTAGGAATATAAAAATTCGTCGAATGAAATTCAGACTTTTAATAATTTTTACGAAAACGTATTAATTACGATTGAAAAAAAGAACTTCAAAGGCATAAATTACCGTTTATAGTTTCGAAAATGCTGAACTTCCCAATTTTTAAAATATGCTCCGAAGAAACGTTAATTTGATGAGACATTTCAACATTTAAAATGCGCTCATGAGATACGTTAACTTGACGAGATATTTTAACGTTTACAATGCGCTCCGGAGAATCGTTAACTTAACGAAGTATTTTAACGCTAAATATGCTCTCCGGAGAAACGTTAATTTGACGATATATATTAACGTTTAAATTGGTCTTCGGAGATTTTGCCGAAATAATAAATAAAAAACTCTTATGTTTTGATGTATTTTTAACGGTATTCTGCGGCTTGGGTATAAAAGTTTTTTTTTTAATCGTAATAGTTAAATTAAATTAACGAAATTATTCGTTAATCGTTAATAGATTCGTTAATTCGTTAACAGATCCGTTGTGTGCTTCCCTTCATATCATGCTAGATGTCACTAATCTTCTCCGCCAAAAATGAGGCCAACTTGATCATCCATATTTGTCAAGAAATAACCCAAACCCTGCTTATCTTAATGAAAACTTTAGATTAATAAATCTCGTTCTACTTAAACGATCAACAATATATAAAATGCAAAGTTATTTACCGTATAGATCATTAAATTTTGACAAAATTTAACTTTAGAGAATCGGATACCAATTCAAAGGTCGTAACATAGCTTTCTTCCCAAAGAAAAGCGCATTTTAGGCAGAACATTCTCCAATTGTCAGGTCGCACTCACCAATCTTAATTAATGGAAAATTACTTGAATTTACGCAGCATATATTGTACATATGAATTTACCTTTACACCAACCAGTTTGAATATTTTCACTAATATTCAGAAAAAAATTTTGTACATCCGAAAACGTATTCATTCACAAATTTATAGTGATTTTCAGGCAATTTTTAACTTCAAAGGAAAGTCTAAGTGTTAGACCAAGCAGTCCGAAATTTTCTCTGACATAAACTGAAAAAATATGAGGAATTCATGAATATGTACGTAGCATATTTCTCATTTCTATAATTTACTATAATAAGCATCATTAACTCGCAAAGATAGGATACTTAGATAAAGGAACCAAAAATGTGATGATGTATAAAAAGTAATGAAAGAGTTTTTTATTATTCAAGTCTTGAAAGTTCTCATTTTCATATTCTTTCTTTTTCTTTTTTCATTTCGGAAAAATGATTACTCATTTAACACGTCTTTGAAAGCGAATTCAACTAAAATGCAATTGCGACATTATGGCCTGTGCAATATGAAAAAAAAAAAAAATTAAATGAAAGAGGAAAATTAGCATTATACAGACTCAGGCACGCAGAAATTATGATATTTTTTAAGAGCATGAAAGAAAAATGCTAGAAATTCTTTAATTAAAATCGTAAAGTATATTTCAAGGTTCGATGCTGGTGTTGGTCAACAGTTTTTAAGTAATCTGTTGAAGTAGTTTAAGCGTAAATGAAGAAGTATCTAAATAATGTAAAATTATAAAGTAAGGTAAGTAAGTTTTAAAGCAAAGTAAAGTAAGTAAGTTATAAAGCAAAGTAAAGTATGTAATAAAGTAAAATTATAATGTATTTTTTTTTCTCATGTATGTTTTCAAATAGCAGTTTATTTATTGTACCTAGGGTGCATTTAAGTGACCAGACACTATTATGATCATTTATAGAGTTTGTGCCTATTTCAAAGCTATTCAGAGTGCCAGAAAGTCGTTATTTATGTAGTAGATAAATGTTTTTCATTTCGTCAAAAATACACTATGTGCATGTGAATACTTTTAAATGGAGTAAAACTCTCTATTATTTGGTTTTGCGAAAACCATGCAGAAAAAAGATATTAGATGAAAAATAACGTTGCTTATCGCAGCGCACAAGTACTTCTTGTGCAATAGCAATATTGCAGACTTTGTATAAATGGATTTCATTTGTTCATATTTTACTGGAGCGAGAGCATACTTTTGTTTATTTGTTTTAGTAAGAACTTCACTATTCATTTTGATCTACATTTGGTGAGTTTTATGCAGTTCCGGACCCCGTCAGTAAGTGGAATAGCTTTAGAATTGAGCTCAAATTGAGAGATTAGCAATACAGTGAATATTTTTGTTGAAGTATGATTATAGACGTCCGGGTGATTTGCAGTTTTAGGTGTTGCTTTTGCATACGGAGCGAAAGTACAAGCAAATGTCTTACAGTGTAGTTACCTCAGGGAGAAGATTTTGAAACTCTTCATAACTTTTGAAGGAGTTTCGAAGCTACACAGTTACGTACGTTTTCGTAAGTGTGCCACTCAGTGCCGTAGCTACGGGTGGATTAGGGGGTTATAACCCCCCATGAGGATTTTTTTTGTCATACAAAATGTATTTTCTTCACACACATACACACAACATATATGCACATAGATATGCGTTTCAGGAGTCGTACCCCTCCCCTCACACACACACACACACACACACACACACACACACAATGAATCACACACAACACAAACATCTCGCTGCGCCACTGGTGTCCCTTGATATTCTTTAAAATACATTTGATTAAAGCTGCAGTATTCACATGTTTCGATTCTAACATAAAAGAGTGATAGACGACTGAATGTAAATGTGCCTCTTGTATAGAAGAGTTTCCCGTGACGTCCAGAACACAATTGTCAGTTGAGCTGGTGGGCAAAACAGGCGGTGAGATGGGTGTGTTTTGCCCGCCACAATTCTCCCGGTTAATCGCAGGTGAGCGGTTTGTTTATAAACGGGAAACTTGCCTATTTTAATGGCAATCTGGAATAGTTTGGGTGTGTAACATTGTTCGAAAGTTTTAAAAGTTGCATGAGAAATGCACTTTTCCTATAGATGTTTGGTGGCTGCAAGAAGCCTTTATATTCTAAACAGTTGTATATCTTGCCACTGATTTTGACCAACTGGGCCGCCGGGCATTGATGAATTTGGGGGCCCCCCATCTATAAATTTGTTTTATTTTTTTCATAAAATTTTGATATAAAGAAGAATATTTCAGAACAATATTTGATATTGGGGGAACTTTTGAGCCGGGGGCCCTGGGCAAAATCCCGATTTGCCCATGCGATAATGAGGCTCTGTATTTTACAACGTTTTCAACTGTTATACCATTTTCAATAATCTTATACTTCATTAACTTAAAACCGGCTATAACGTACTTTGAGGAATAATGGTCAATACTAGTGGCGATATACTGCACAAAATCACTTAATCTTTGAATTGTGAAGCGTTTGTTTGACCCTAAATTATGAACGGTTCTTTGAAAATTTTCTTCTAAAGAGTAATATTACTTCTGGTAGCTCAAAAATATGTATTATCGATAAGTAGAACTTTTTCACATCTCAAACAGAAATGCGCCTGAAAATTTATTTTTTAGCAAGTCTTAAAATTTTAAATTATACCTTTGGACTATTTCTAGATGAACTCTAAAGGAACTATCTCGTTAATGGCAATTATTAGATTGCAATTTTTCTAGATTAGAGGGAAAATTTTGTATTAATATTTTAATGAGATGCGTTTAATTTTCAGAATTCTAAATGATGGCGGAGTGCCAATAGTCTCTCTGATGGGAGTACAACAATTTTATAAATAACCATTACTATCCATTTTCTTGAAATATCAGAATCGTTATTAACTTGGAAAAGGAACGCTTATTACTTTCGCAACCCCCTGATATATTTCAATGGGAACTTTCGACACTTCTAAAACAATCTTTGTTCTTGACATGTGATATTCCTATTTCCAGACAGTTAACGGAGTGTTCCAAGAGAAAGGGGAACTGTATTCCCATTAATTGACGTTCCAATAAAGATCTTTGGCATTTAGAAGAAGAAAAATTGCTTTGGAATGCTAAATAAATAGCATCATTAATGTAACTAAAAAGAAACCTCGATGTAACCTCTTTGTTATTCTCTGGGTATTCAGTATTTTTATATATATTTACGACGCTCTTGGTATCTTTGATTTTTGCAGACTGAGTTTCTTATCCTTAACATTAATTTTAAATATCTAGCTACAGGAAATATGAAAGATAGGAAAAGTTGTTGAGTTCTTATTTGGAATAATAATATTTGACCTTTGTGCTAATTAATTAATGTAATTAAGTACTCTTCTATAAAAAACAATAAAAAAGCCTTAAATACTATACTGAAATTATTTAATAAAGTTTTTTAAAAACTCATGAAGTATTAAAATTACTGAAAACTTCTGGATCACAATCGTATGCAAAGCATATGTTGAAAGTCTACATACATATTACGGGTATAAAAACATTAAGGTAACCCGTTTGAAATTCTTAAAATTCACAATTTAAAATAAGTTTAAAATAACAGCACTTGTTATTTTAGCGAAAAAAAAACACTCTAAAAATTCATCGTAAGTACAACAGGAAATACCTGCTTAATGTACAGTAGCATACGGTGAAGTATAACCGTGTCATGTGGATGGTTCAAGTATTTTTAACATGTTACTGTCTCTAAACATCATTCCAGCAAATTATGTAACGCGGTCACGTATTGTGGAATATGTTTTGTTTGATTCGTTGCATTACTTATTAAAAGTGGCGTAGTTTGCCAAAAATATATATAGAAACTATACAAGAATTATAAAAACAAAATAATACTCAAGAGGGAAAATATACTAAAGTGTCATCTGTGTGCATGTATGGTCTTTTTTATGGTCTCTTTTGGTTGGCTTTGTCCGATTCGTCTATAATGAAACCAGACTATAAGATTAGACTAAGAAAATTTGTATTTCATATGGCAAAAGTATAATAGTATGGAGAGAAAAAAAAAAGTTATTTAGCCGTTCTTTAAACAAGAAATATCTCAGAATTAGGATGGTAACACCAAAATTCACTTAGAAATGATAAATCAATCCCCAAAAAGTGGAAACTGTACTTTACTTGAAAAACAGAACGTACCTCTCGTTGGTGAAATAAAAATGGCAGGCTGATTTTCGAAGAGAAAAGGAAGAAAATTGTATTGAATCTGGATTGTATGGTTATTTCATTAATGCCTCTAATATCATGTAACATTGATATATATTATATCTTGCGCAAGTATTTGTTGTACTGAATTTGCCGCTTATAATGTTTTCCCATAATTAGCTATAATTTATCATAGCTCGTGATAAAATGAACATTTTTTTTTGCTGCTTTGCTTCTCATTTATCAAATAAACTAGCGGCTACCCGCGACTTCGTCCGCGTCGGCTTATTTAGAATTAGGTCCCGAGAAAAACGAAGCATGTGTGAATAACAAATACGTTTGCGACTAAAGAAACTGCACTTAAATATTATTTGCTTTTTACTTATTTTAAATGAAGTATAATGCATGGTAGTATACTTCATTTAAAATAACAGAGTTTATAAAATTACTAAATTTAGATTTTTTTCAGGAATTTGGCGAATAGAGACAGTTACGACAGTATTTGCGAACTGTTTTGAGTGTTCTTGTAAAAGAAATATTTATGCTATATGCATGAATTTTAGCCTATGTTAATCAGGAATAGTGCAGCTTTCTATTAACGAAAAAGTTTTAGAATCGGTTCTATAGTTACAGAGATACCCATAGAGCGTAATGTATTAGAATTATTTTGAGTGTTCCTGTAAAGGAACTATTTGCGCTACATGCATTAATTTTAGCCTATAATACTCAAGAATAGTGTAGCTTACTATCAGTGAAAAAAGTTTTGGAATCGGTTCAGTACTTACAGAGATCCACATAGAGCGTAATGTAATTCTTATGAGTATCCCTGTAAAAGAACTATTTGTGATATATGCATAAAAGGTAGCCTATAACAGTCAGGGTCCCCCCAGTGTCTAAGAGGGTCTGCTCTCAAACCTGGAAGGCAGGAGGTGCCAGGTTCAAACACCTGTCGCGCCTGTCGACCTAGCCGCTCGCAGTTTCCGTGTTTTTTTCAAAAACCTCGCGAAAATACGGGCAGGATCCCTTAGAAAATTCCCCACAGAGGAATTCTCCACGCGACTATACGCCTAGGACCCTATAGGTCTAGGACCATATAGGCCTCGGACTTTCAATCAGTGAAGAAAGTTTTAAAATCGGTTTAGTTGCTACAAAATTTCCATAGAGCGCAATGCATTAGCATTATTTTGAGTGTCTTTGTAAAAGAATTATTTATGCTATATGCTTGAAAGGTTGCCTGTATGTTAAACCAGGGCATAAGCTATCTTCATTACAAATTTTTCCAACCATTTTTGTGTGATTCAGTCAAAAACATCCAAACACATAAACGTACACATTTATATTATTTGTAGGATTTGGAAATTTACGAACTTTAAGAAACACATCTGGAATTTTCTTGGTACTTACCTATTATCCCGGCGGTCATTCCCGCCAAACTGTTTTTTCGTCAAATGAGTTGCCAGTCGTATTCAAAACCATTAATAATTTCATGTGCCCGCATTTATCTCGGCAAAAAATCGCTCGTCTTGGCGGACCGTCGGAATAATACGTAAGTACACTTTTCTTTATGTATGCTTTTTAATATGGCGTAAAATCAACATAATTTCCATACTTATTTATGTTTTTCAAATGCATGTGATTTTGCAAATAGAATTTCTGCTTTATTTCAAAATCATTAATCATTTTGTGCGGGGCGATAAAACGGTTTTTAATTAACAGTTAGAAAAGTAATTAAAATTTCCGAGTCTCAGGTACACTTTACCGAAGTCATGGGTCCAGGCATGCTCAAATTTTCAAAGCTCTGCTTTCTGTAGATTTGTCTGGAGAACATTCATTTTTATTATTAGAGATAGATATATTTGGCATAAAACTGGCATAATTTCCGTATTATTTAATGTTTTTCAGATGCACGTGCTTCTTTATTGAAGTAATAGCATTCTTGTTAGCTCAAAACATGAATCATATGATACGGGCGAAACTCGCCAAGCATGGCAACGTAAAAACGGTTTTTAATTAATAATTTAAAAAGTAATTAAAAATCTAAAATTCTAAGTAGCTTATAACCAACTCCAGGGTCCCCCTCTATATCTAAACCGAAATGCATCCTAATCGATTCAGCGGTTTAGGCGTGAAAGCGTCATAAACAAACAAACAAACAAACTCACTTTCGCATTTATAATATTAGTTAGGATATGTTATGCAATCGTATCTGCGTTTAAAATTTGCACATTTCATCTCTATCCGCCTAGGTGGTGCAGTGGCTTTAGAAGCATTCTATCATGCCCCAGGTTCGAATCCCGGTTTGGGCATGGATGTTAACTTGTCCGTCCCTTCATAGGGGGTAATACTGGCCGCTCACTGGGTGCTCTCATAATAAAATGGCCGTAATTTGGGCATTAGTAGTGGTAAAATGCTTGATGAGCAAATGCCTATCCATTTGAGAAAAAAAAATTCTCCTCTATGTCATTGGTGGCATAAAAATGTTATAATCCATTAAAATATTACAACCAGATTTTGCGCATGCTTTTACTAAAAACCAAATGAGTTTAAATAAAATAACTTTTTCTAAAATTTCATTAACCTAGAGGCACAGATGGTTCCAACACAGTCACTGTGCCTTGAAAGAGGTTCACAGTGTCTACCGAACGTCACACAATTCTCACATCGTAAGTGACGGGACTTCACTGTGCGGCCTCTATGACGCTTGTTTATGGCTAGTTACCAAGTGGTGTCATTGTGAATGTCATTGCTCAATATTGTGACTCTAAAGTGACGCCACAGTGACTGTTTTTGTAACTTTTAAGTCTGACTCGATTGTTACACTCTATGATTTGCAATTTTGGTAATAATAACGAGAAAGTATAATGAAATCCTGCTTTAAGAAATTCTTGGAGATTTTTGTTTCAATTAATTTGAACGATTATAAATTATTGAACTTTTATTAATTTGAAAAAAGCAGTTGTATGTGCACTGTAGTACACTTAATCAGATTATTTATAACAACAACAACTCTAAAAATGTTCAAGGAATTAATAGTCCCAATTTTACGCATAAATTTGATAGTTTGGGATTAGATGTTGCATCTTGCAGTAAAAAAAAAGCTTTTGTTTGGTACCAAAATGATGTAATATCAGTCATCACCGCTTGTGCTACTTTAGTTTCTGTTGAATTTCATTATTTTTACAGTTTAACAGAAACTTGAATAGTTGGAAGGAATAGGTGAAGGAGGACTTGAATAGGTGAAGGAATAAAGTTATGTTATTTATTAAACTGAACATAGTTTTGTTCCAAGATATTTCCTAATGTTCGATTTTAAAAATTTTTAATCGGAATAATTTTCTTCTAATTTTAAAATTGCTATGAAGGAAAAATCATAGTACCTACGATAAACCATTTTTTTAAAAACTTCTGTAGACCGCGTGATTACTGAAGAAACGATTCACTAGTCCAACAATTTAGAGGACAAACTATTAATATTAATTAATACGGCAAATAATTTTGAAATGGTATTAAATCGAAGGGCTCAGAAATGTTGCATTAATCTTAAGAAAAGCCTAATTACTTGAATTTCTAATTGCACTGCTTCGACGAATAACTCAAAGATATATTTAATTTCTCAAAACTCGATAAAGCGTAAAAATAACGAAACTTTCTTGAGAAATTTCCCCTTAGTTAATATGAACATGCCAGTAATTTGACAAACATCTTAAATTATTGAAATATAGATTTGACAACAGTGCTCCACTGATTAGAGCGTTAGGTGAATGTCCTTCAGGGCTTAGCTATTTTAATCATTATGTAGGCTAATTATTAGGCTTCATAAAGCTCAAACTACGGGATTCATTAATGCACTTTCACAGAAATTTACGAAATCCGTGCTTTTAAAATTTTATGCTAGTGGGATACACTTGTTTACAAATGCTTTAGGACATTAATTTTTAAACAGCAACTGGAAGGATATTAAATTTTAAATAATAACTCAGTAATAACAATGTTCTCAGCCTCTTAACGAATTTTCTCTGTACGAATGTTTTTCCTCAATTAATAATTAGAAGATAGATCCAAAGATTATTTATTTTTTTATTAAACTAGAGGCCAAGGCCCCCAGACTCGCTACGCTCGCTTTTCGTATGAGGCATTCGTCCCCTAATAAGGCTTATTCGTAAAAGAGACATAATTTCAACAGACAAAACCCGAAGATCGGATCAGATAGAATGTTACTGAGCTACACATTGCTTGGTTCTTGCATGTTCATTGGTGCAAAAAATTTAAACTTCACACTACAGTAGACACCCCCCCCCCCTCATAACATGGAAGATATTTTGTTATGGGAATCCGTGTTGTACGGGTCCTGAGCTATACTCCACCTGGAGTGCGGGCTCCGCTTATAATCGCTGGAAAAATTATTTGCACTCCTCAGAAACACAATGATATTTAATGTTGCCATTGGAAAGTTATATTAATTAGGAGCGAAAGCGTAATAAAATCAGAAAATCTGTTTCTGCTGTATTTTTAATAATGCAAAACCTATTTGACACCTTGCGAATTTGCCACCCATGGCGATTTTGCATTATTTGGCGACTTGCGTACATGTAAAGTTAATAAAAGCTACGGAACAAATAGGATAGCTTGCCACCAATGGCGACTTTTCATTATTTGGCGATTTACACATGCTCACAACCTATAATTACCGTTCATTTAAGGTTACCGGAAAACCGTTATCCATATTTTCATTTACATAATCATTTTACGGATTGGCGTACTTAGCACCACGAATTATACCATCTCGTCGCGCTAGCAAATATCCAAAGTGTACTATAATTGCTATAATGGCATAGTTAACGCCGCCAAATATTTCTACTGGTAGCAAATAATCCAGCTGCACCGAACCGGCTTTAAAATAATCTGCATTTTAATTATTTTTCATTTTCAAGATATTAGTTATTCTGTTTTGGAAAAACGAATAATCGCTCATTCTAAACTCCTGTTGTCTAAGCGAACTTACTATTTGAAAATCGTCAACTTTGTGTAACACATTTTGAGTTACTTATTTCATATAGTTTTTTTTTTTTTTTTTGGCGTAAAATGGGCGTAATTCTAATTCATGTTTGTAAACTTCACGCGATTCTAGATACTTGGAAACGCTTTGTTGCAAAGGAATGAATGATTTTATGCCAAATCTGGCAACAATTCTGTTTATTTTTTCAGTTTTTTATTAATATCTTCTAAAATAATTCAATTTTCGAAATTCAAGTCAGCTTAGCAGCTTCCTCGGTATTTTTCGAATCTGTGGGCACCTTAGTCGAAACTCAAATCCCCACGGTTTAGGAGGAGATAGATCAACAATCTCTGACAGCGGCAGCGGCAGCGGCTTTTACTTTTTTTTAGAATAGAGAGATAAGGTGGTGAGTCTTTGTGAAGTAATGCAAAATAAAGAGTTAAATCCGTCATATAATATTTCTGAAATAGATATGTGATATTGTTGCGATTTTTTTTTGGGGGGTGGGGGGTTATTTGCTATTCAAGGTTTAAATTGAAGTTAGAATTCGTATTCTATGCGTAGAATAACTTACATTTTGCTGCATGAAAATCGGTTACCTAAAGCGCGAGTTAGAAACTTTTTGATTTCCCTAATGTTTGAGATAGGGTTCGGCGATTTATTGCCAAATACTTTCCATATGGCTTAGCTGACTTTAGTTCTGGGGAATTATTTTGGCACTAAATTTGTACACCTTTCGTCAAAAAGTTGCGAAGCTTGGGGACATTTGGCACGATATTACAAACGGGCCCTGTAATGTTTGCTTTCCTTCATAGGTAATTCCGAAATCAAATTCAGACTTTTCTCGAAAGTTCTAACAGAGGAAAGTCGAAGTATGTTCGCTAAAAGTTAATAAAACGAATGAAACACTAGCGGTCGGTTCCAGAGTTCCAGTTCAGCTAATATGAGAGTCTTGCTCGCTGTGAAAACATGAGCTGTGAGCCCAAGTGCTCCGCTAGTTCGTAACACGGTATTATAAGCGACACTTTCTCAGAAGCCTCCTTTTAAAGCAGTGGCGGCTTCTGCATTTGAGCACATGACCACGTGAACCCCCAAAGGGAAAAACTAAAGAATAAACACATTAAGAAATTAAATTTAAAGCAAACATTAAGCTCATTTCTAGATTTATGCGAATTTAAAATGTGAGTTTTACTCTCTCCTCCCTTCTCCCACTATTATTAAATACGCTTATTATAGCTTACGCACTGTAGTGTAGGTTACTACAGCACAGTCTTTAATCAGTCGCACGTGCGAACGGAAATTTTTCCCTCTGAACCGCTCTCTGGGATAAGAAGCCGAGACAGCTAGGAAGGAGCTCGGCACTGAAGAAATCAGTCCGTTCGCAAAATTTGATTGTGCACACAGGGGCAGTTTTTGCGGTATCGCTTCCAGATTTTGCCTCGGTTTGTTACGTTCGGTTAGTTAATTCATTTTTATTTCACTTTCTTACTATTTTCTTTGTTTCTACAATTTTTCACTACATTATTTTTTTACAAACTAGTGTAAATAATTAAGATATGTGTTTCGGAGCTAAACCAATGGCATTTTTCAATAGTATCCTTTGAAAAAAAAAATTGAAATAAAATGAGTCAAGACAGCACCTTTGCTAAAACTTATCTTGGGGACGAAAGGTAAGACCCAAGATGACTTGTTTTCTTTCAGTTGCGTGCATTGTTTTTCTTTAACTGCTGGTAATGCAAATATGTAAGGTGCGTCGTATCTGCATATTTAATTTTCGAAACTTGTTTTGTGAACCTCCTTTTAAATCACCCACGAGCCGCCACTGTTTTGAAGGCTGTTTGAGAATTCACTATTATTGTATACTGAGGTGTTCTGCTCTCGAGAATTTCCACTCATTTTTTAGAGTGTGGATGGGTTTTATTGTACGCGAAGTAAGCATCTCAAAATGAAAAATATTTAAAAAAAATTGTGTAAAAAACACACATGAAATGATACTTATGGGGATGTACGACCGTTTGGGCCGATTCTTGTACGTTCTTGGGCCGATTGGGACCTTCTTCAGCCGACCCACTTCGTCTGAGGAAACACTTCCGACTGTTTCCGGAGAGGAAGTGGGTCGGCTGAAGATGACTGAAAAAAGTTTTCAGTCGAAAGGATCGTACCTCCCCATAAATATCATTTCATGTGTGTTTTTTACACAATGTTTTTATTTAGTTTATCTTTTAGTATTTTGGGTGTTTTTCCACATCTCAAATTGCGTCTATGATAAGCTGACTGTTTAACCATTAAGGCGCAACCCTTTTCCAATGCTGGAAAAAGGGCAGCCGTTGCCATCGCTCGACTTAACTACCAGCAAGATGGCAGACGATCGAAATGTTCATCGCGTGCCACAGATCTAGAGACCCTTTTTTGACGACAGCTGGCTGTGCGGCCCTTTTTCCAGCATTGGACAATCTGTCCAGCTGTTCTCGCGTTCTTCCATTTTTCAGCAGATGTCACTGCCGTTAAAAATAATTGTGACAATTCTTTGACGGGAAATGACGTGCTAAAAAGTAAAGGATTCTCGTGGAGCTATGTCACCCGCAACCATTTTTATAGAAATCCAATCTATTCTTCGTGAGTGGCAACAGTCAAAACGTTAGAGTTGGGTGTTCCCAGAGTGGGATCACTGCGCTTTAAAGGCTTAAATTGTGTGTTAGTGCTTGTTAGTTTCTGCGAAGTGTGTATTGGATTCATAGAATTTCTAGAACCGATAAAATTTAGTTTTCTCGAATTTTCCAGATACACTGGACTTTTAAGCTACGAACCCGGAAACTAAGCAACGGTTTCTGAATCAATATGATATCTTAAAAGCCATAATGGATTTTGAAAAAAATAGGTGACAATGGATCGCCTTGCAGATTTCAGAGTAATTTACATATATTTACTTATATGACAAATTATGAAAATCTCAAGCTAAGCTCATTAAAACATTTAAAAACTCCTGTTTAAATCTTAAGAATAAAAGTGAACAGGCTAACACCGAAATCGTTGGTTTAAACGATGTCCACATGTACATAACTATCTGAACTTGATATTATCTCAACTTTTTAATTTCGCCTTTCTCCAAGACGTTCAGAGGGTTAAAAATTGTAAAACAAAAGCAATTGACGGATACTCTGAATTTTCATTTTTATCGATAAAAACGAGCATTAATTATGATTAATATTCTGTGAAATTTCCTGTTTAATGCATACATTTATTATCTCATACTCGCTTTAGGTTTAAATGAAATCGATTCAATCGCCCACATATCTCTTATAATGTAATTGGGAGAAATCTTCCTTATTCTTGGAAGCTTCGAACTTTCAAACCTTCAAAAGAGCACGCGCTAACACAATTTCCTGCAAATACTTGCTTGAGTAATAAATCATTTAGAGTGCAGAGTGTATGATTATTTAACTTTTTAGAAAATATTAAATATTTAGAGTATTTTTCTCTTGTTTTAAACCTTTTCTTATTTTACTATTATTTAGATAGTTGCAGTTCAGGAGATTTTCGTGTTTGCTTTCTTTTTCTCCTTTCTCCTTTCTCCCTTTACCTTTTTTCCTTTCCTTTTCAATCCTTTTAAAAGAGAATTTATAATATCTTGTTCGCGTCATTTTGACGTTTTTCAATCCCGAGCCTTAAATAGCTATTCGATTAAAAAAATATTTGTTAAAACTCATTTTCTTTCATAAATTCTTTTGAATTCAGTTAAATCAGTTTAATTGAAAAAAAAAAAAAAAAAAAAAAAAACAAGCATTTTTCTGTATGTGTTTAAGGGAGATAAAATGATTTTCTTGTTTTCTTCGTATTTTATGAAAAGGCAAGCTGTCAAACTGATATGTTTAAATTTTGTCTCGAAGCCTTGATTGTTTTAAAGTCCATAATTGCACCTAGTACCTTATTTTGCGTAATTTTTAATATATTTAAAATATCTAGAGTCTTTGTTACAGAACAACATTTCCCAGAATTTGATGCCGTTCACCACTAATCTGATTGCTGTGCATTAAATATAACTTCGACTCGAAAAAAAAATTATTAATTAATGTCCAGATATCAAAATGCAGGAATTGTTTAAGCACCTCTTACAAAGAGCAGTATCAAGACTTTCCATTAAAAGCCATATTTCATATTACTAATAATTCGTATTACTTGCAAAAGTGAACTCAAAAGTATAACAATTAAGAAATTTATTAGAAAAATCCAATTGAAACATTAAAAAATATCATTAAGCTATAACACAAGTGACAGTTTACACTGAAGAAACTTCACATTGACTAACGGCGAAGTTACCCTAGGGTAACTTTTTATTTAAAAGTCACACTAATTCATAATTCCCACTTAGATAAATGTTTCAGGTCCATAATTTTTTTTAGATAGAACATTAAAGAAAGTTTTACTGCGATCAACACTAGATTATTATATAAAAAAAAATTATTGTTAAGAATGTTCAGTTCGAAGATTTGAAGCTCCATCAAACTCCTGTCTTATAATGTTGGGACACAAAATATCATGTCAATGAAATGTTAGTTTTTCCTGGGAATAACTGATGGAGACTTTTTTTTTTTTTTTTTAACCGAAGCGCATAATGTGCAAGTACTACTAACCTTGAATGCCTCAGAAATAAGAGGAAAAAAATGTGCAATCTTTAACCCATATCTTCTCATTTGCAGTAAATATCATTATTATTCCTTTCTTTTTAACGAGAGGATTATTTTGAAATATCTCAGTTCTGTAGCGGATTTAACAGGTGAAAACTCATGTAGTAATCATAAAACAAAAATCGAAAATAACCTAGTTGCAATCAGTAACTACACAAAAAGTGTCTTTATGCAATTACTATTTACCTAAACACTTTATTCTCATAACATTAAACCGAAGGATATAATTAATAACGGCGATGTTTTAATGTAACTGACTGATCGAGACTCACAAATCAAGCGTGTAAAAATTTTCAAATGACTTTTAATGGGAACACTAGAAAATGGTAACTTAGAGTGTAACAAAATCGCAGGGATATAAAATGCTTTTTTAAAATAGCTAGTTTTTTTTTTAGAGTCGAAGAATTGGTACTATTATATAAAAGAAGGCATCGAACATTTCGTAATATTTCATACTCAAATGAATTATCAAAATTTTATAATGCAAAATTTTTATTTTCAAATTAAGGGTACAATTTGAATCAATCAATATGCATAAAATAATTAAAAACTTTGTTAACTAACACCATAAAAGTTGCTTGTCAGTCTATGTGTTGTTTTACATAGTATTATTTTACCTTTGAACACCAGTTATTTTGAGTGTTTTTTGTCAATCAATATGCATTCAGTTATATTTAATTAAATTAGCTTAAAACTACTAGGATGAGTGCTTTGATATAATTAAATAATAATAATAGTTTCTATATGTTTAACAAGTTTATTTTATTATTTGCGCAAAAGGTTTGCAGCTATGCTCTATAAATAACGTAATTTATAGCACAGAGATAAGACCAAATAATTTAACATTGCGAACAGGCTAATGACATTTCCACCCTGCTCAACAAATTGAAAAATAAAAAACGAACATAAACTCTTTCACCGATTAAAAAGAATATAAATAATTAAACCAGCGAACACTTGGAAATAAAGACGGTAGTTTGTTTAATCGAGCTGTTTTTTTTTTAGTTATTTCACTTGATATTTTTTATTCTAATTTTGAATCTCGGACCGGAAAAGTTTTGAGCGAGACTGCGTAGCGCCGGTGGCTGCCTGCCACGCATGCGCTTGCGGCGCTCGTAGTCTCTTCAAATGTGGTTCCGATTGCAAGCCGCTTAGTTTTTGAGATAAGCTCCTTTGAGAAAGAGCACTGCTTTAAGATAGGCGGATGGGAAGTTGTGTTATTTTCATTGCTTTGTGGTTACATCGCTGGGTTTCAGTGAAATTTCAGAAATTTGATAAAGACGATTTGCCGATATTGCTGCTAAGGTGCGAAGAAAGCTTCTCAAATTCATGTTTGATTTGAGTTGAGAAAGAAATATTTTTGGAATGAGGAGAAATGAAATAATGGAGTGTTAGATAGTTTCAATTACATTATAGAATATTTTCAATATAAATCACAAAATGCAATAATTTATAGATGATGGAATAAATTTCATCGTAAGTAATAGAATTGTTTCGACTTATAATTTGCTTATAACAATTCAAATGCAAAAAGAATATTTTCCATGTATATTCGTATAAATTATAGATTAAAATCTATGCTGAAAAGTAAGTTACATTAAATTACATTCGCATTGAATTATGTTGCATAAAAGTTTAGTTGAATTCGAAGAAAATAAAACGGTAGGATTCTGCTTAATGATCTAACTTTATTATGACGAAATGAATAACTATTTTCAATTTATCTCAAAATAAGTAAATGGCATTTTTAGTCTAACATGAATATAATCGTTCAAAACATATATTAAAACTTTCAAATTGCTGAATAATGAAATTCAGAAGGTAAAATGAGGAGCAAATTGCTATCAATAAAGTGAGTAAAATTACTGTAGACATATAGATCTTAAACTACAAATATCACTACTAAACGTCTAGAAATATTTAAAATGCGTTGTATGTTTTTAAAAGCATTTAATTAAGACTTAATATTTAAATTTGAAAGCACTGATCTTATAGTACGAGAAGTTTTGGGATTTTACATACTTCCTTAAAAATATCATTCAAAAGCATATAAGATAAAAAATAAAATATATTTAATCTGTTATAACTATTACATGAATGCACATTATACACAAGTATCTTATGATTTGATGTTTTATATTTACTATTAAGCTTTACTAATATTATACCTTTTATTTAATAATAATTTAAAATTATATAAAAAGTTTTTTTTAACCAACAACAATGCAATGTTACTTTGAAAATTGCCAAACATAAGATCTAATTACTTATAAACCAAATTACAAATGAAAATATAAGTAAATTTACAGGAAACCATTTCTGCGTCAGTAAAATACAAAAATCTGTTTTATAATTACCTTACTTTATAACTGCGCTCATAAAATAAAACTGTGATAGTAGTGTGTCGCACATTACAATAATAGAATGAATATTATCGCTCACAGAGCAATTCGAAAAACTGTATGGCTCATAAGTCTACTGAATTTGAAATTAGCGGTCATGGATGCCATTGACTTCAACATAGGATACTTGACTGGATCCCAAAGAAGACCAGGAAACAAAGAATATCCGAGGCCAGGTCTAATTATCTCTGGCGCAATCAATTTGGCCGTGGACGAAATAAACCAAAACCATTCACTTGTGAACAGCCACGAATTGACTTTTACAATTGCGGAGACGTACGGTGAGGAGCAGGAGAGTATCTACCAGACCGCGTTGTTGTGGACAAGGAAAGTAGCTGCGTACATTGGACCACAGGAGACGTGCATTCATGAAGGAAAAATGGCGTCGAGCTTTAATTTGCCTATGATATCTTATGTAAGTATATATATTTTTTAATGTTTCCGTGTTAAAAGTCAATTATCTAAACGGGGGACGCATGTCTAAGAGAAATGTATTTGATCGGGAGATATGTCATTAGAGATTTGGCCCGATTTACGATGCAATCACGGAAAAATACAAAAAATCTTTGCACTAGACTATTATTATAATCAGCTAATGATGAAATACTTGAAATTTCGTAAAATAAAAAACACGCATAAAAAGTACATATCAAAGGTACAAAGTTTTTTTTTCTTTTTTGAAGTTTTATTTATTTCATCTTTTAAACACCAGTTTCATTTGAGTCTTTTTTGCAAGCGAATAATGGCCACTTTTCATTTATAAGTATGTGCACATAATATTTTTAAATATTGATGTAATCCACATTTCTACTATCGTGTAGCACTAAATTTTACTTAGACTTTTATGTATCCTAAAAGTTCCTCTCATGCACTTTTATTTATAGATGGAAAAAGTACATATTAGGTTTGCAGATATGCAGCAATATAGAGTCCTACTTTATTCTCTCGCAAAACTCTAAAATTAGGTATATTTTGATGGAATGATTCTTACTCTTTTACCCAAAATAATGAATTCCCTCTCTTTTTTTTTTTCACGAAATCCATATTTCAATGAAAAATTATAATTAATGTTTATTCAGTAATTGTTTAATGGTATTTTCTCCATTGCTTGGATTCAGGAACGTAAATCATTTTATGCAGCCGAAAATCGCCGAGCCTGGGAATCGAGTTCCTTTTTTCCTCAGATTTTTCTTAATATTTTCTACAATAATTTGAATTTTCGAAATCTGAAATAGCTGATTTACATCCCCGAACTAACCCGCCCCCCCCTAACCCTCCTTGTTTTTTTTCTTAATACTTATCACGTGTTTGGGTCTGTTTCCAATTGCACGATAACACGTTTTGAAGGAACCAGGCTCATAAAGAAAACATATTCGGGAAGATTCCATACGGTGGAAAAGACAAGATTTTCCACAAAAACATGTCAAAATTATTATTTTATTGACAAAAATCAAAATTTTAGGAGGGGGGACGGTCCTGGACCACCCCCCTTGGGTATGGCCTTGGAAAAAATGAATTTTACTAAATGTCTTCTATCACTATACTGATTACCTTCAGACCAATAAATTTGCGAGCTATTTTGTTTTTGGTAAGAAATAAAAAATTTTAGAATGAAGAGAAAAACATTTCAGTTCCATACAAAATGGATATCCAAAATGTCATTTTCTTTTCCGTATATTCAAGTCTAAGGCATTATTTGTAATACGCGTATTGTATTATTTCTGCTTCAATCAGTGATGTCGGGTAGGGGCTTTTCACTCAAATTCTGAGGGATTTTTATCCCTAAAGAATTTTTAGGGGAAGGGAGAATAGTTTAAGAATTTTTTTCAGGGGTTAAATTAAAATCAGTGTTTATCGTTTAGTTAAAATATTATGTTTTTTAATCTTGTAATTTAATCACTCTTTTAAGATATTTCAGTCATTTAAAATATAAATTATGAAAATAAACTACTAGGCGTCAGAAAATGCGTATTTTTCTTGTATAAAATATTCAATGTGTGAAATTAAATGAAGTTTTAGCATTTGGATGGAAGTTTAAAATTTTTGGGTGAAATTCTATCACGTTCCGGAGGGGTTGTCTCAAGAGGTTCAGAAACTGGAGTCAGTCCATAGATTTTATTAAAACAGTTTGGGGGAAGATGCAAAAATATTGCCCGATTTACATATAAATTTTCGTTTGCATCTCTTTTACATAATAATTTACCTCATTTTAAGAATTATAAGTAAATACCATTTATAATATTTTTTCAAAAAGATAAAAGCAGAAAAATATTAATATTTTAACGTAGAAAAAATTCAGTTAATAATTAAGGAAAGAAATAAAAATCATTCAATATATTTTTCCTGGCGTATCTAATATTTAATGCACACGTTATTTTAACAGTTTTCTTAAATTGTTCCTTAGTTTTTGTACAACAATTTTTAGGAATAGCTGTTTTAAAACTGATGAAAAATACATCCTTAAATCATAGTTTAATTCGATTAATTTAATTGAGCACAAAAAATTACGACAGCCTTTTGCTATTAAGTTTCTCTCTTTCTTTGTCTTGTACATCTTATTATCATTGTTTTTTTTCTTTCCTACGTAATCGAAATAGCAATAGGTTCCATTTAAAACGATATCAAGACTTGTAAAGAACACGAACTCTTTCAAAAAGCATTGTAGTAAAAAGCATTACAGAGAAATTGAATGATGGCGAAAAATGTAAAATACACGAAAAAAGTAATGGAATAAAAAATGTCAACGATATAATTTAAGTTCTTTTGAAACGTGTTGAATTAAAAACAGCATTCTATTATTACTTTATGTCTTAATTGAACAGTTTTAATATATCTTTGTTTAATTTGGATTTAAGAGGCAAAAATATGCTTATTTGTTTCATTTATAGATACCTATATGTTGCAATTATTAATGTTAATCTTTCATATTTCTATAACAATTGATCTTCCACTTTATCCAAATCGAGAGTGTTTCTCAGAATTTGAACTGGCTAGGCGAAATAACATGTACTGATTCTTTAAAATACGGATTAAACATTTTCCTTTATGACATTTTCAAAACTTGAAATCCAAAAAGTTTTTTATTTTCTCCTTTCCTTCAAGTTTTCTTTAAATCTGCTTAGATATTGCCAAAGAACCAAATAAAATTCAAATAACTGAAGCATCTCGAGATCATCCTATTACTAAAAACATTATTTAAAGAAAGTCTAGTTGGTAAAATGATTAGTCAGCTCACCTTGGAGACGATAAGCCTATAAAAGAGCTTGACCCAGAGTTTTTTTTTTTTAGTAGTTTTTATGTTTGGAATCATGTATTACTTTTTATTATTTAAAAGCATTAAAAAGTGAAATTTGCAAACAATATAGTGTTGTTATTCCCACAGAAATAAACGCAATTATTGCAAAATAAAATGAAGAGCCATCTACCTTTTGACATCAATTGTTTAAATAGTTTAGTGAAGTCTTTCCTGCTTGTAGTCTTTAATCTTATTATAGATTTGATGTCGAAATAAAAATAAACTCATAAAAGAGTGAAATAGAAAAAAAAAATCTCTCATTTCATTTACTTTATTCGAAATGATAGACATAAGATTTTCTTTCTATATATTAAGAAAAGTAATGCAATTTGAGAGATATGTCATGTGATACCTCTTTGTTAAGAAGTATCATATGACGAATCTCTGAAGTGGGGCAAATTTATTTGATAGAAAATAGTCACATCTAACATGTTGATATAGATCGTTCGTGGAACCGTATTACCAAGAAGTGCTGTCATTTTCCCCCTTATTTATGATACCTTTTATAAGAAATATTTTATTATGTACAATATTTAAAAGCTCAGCTATAAGAAAATGAATATATGGTGGCTTATAGAACTTTTCAATGGCTCTGGAAGGGAAATAAATCGTCCGAGTCTATTTTTGATGAAAGATTGAAATTTTGTACATCGCCTAATTCATAAATTGGGAACATTTTACTAGTTCGAAATTTTTGTGTACGGAGGAGGTACGGAAATGTATATCTTGGATTTATTTAGATTTCACCCCCTGAAAATTTTAATCGATGCCATAAAATTCTGTACCATTTTTTACGTATCTTTGTAATTTATTGTACACGTCCAAGATCAAAATACAAAGAATGAAAGCCCAGGTCAGTGTTTCTGGCATCCTTTATATACATATGTTTGTGTGCTTGCATGTTTTAAACAACTTGTTTACTTAAAAAATTGGATCTGTAACCCTTCAAAAATCTGCGCCCAAGGCACTTTTCCTTTTCGCAGACATCCCCAGTTTGTTTTGACTTAACAAAACAAGAGCAAGAATGTATAAAACCAGTTTTCAATACTATACAGGTAACTGTTTTTTAACCTCTAAATTGATATCTTTATAAATAATGAACTATAATGGAGAGTGGGGAGCAGTGGGACAATTTTACTTGTTTCATATTAAAATCTTTCCTTATAATCTTATCACTGTGGTAACTATAATGTTGAAAATAAAAAATAGAATCTGTTATTACATGGATTAAAGTAAAACGACACAAGCCATTTTTTTGAGTTTAAAACGTTTTGAACGTTACGGATTCTGTCACTATTACCATATGTAGCAGCATTTGATAAGGGGAAAAGATATCGTGTGCATGGGCAGCTCTGGGTAATTCGTAAGATTTGTTGACACATATGTAAAGGAAATGAAATGGAATTTCTAACTATGGTAACTAAATGTTCCTGTTAAAAATGAAATGCATTACTCTTGATGGCATTTTTACATCATGCGTTTAAAATTGCATTAGTAAGTTAAATGCTAACAAGATATGACTAAAAGAAAAAATTACAGTATCATGAAACATGGATTCAAATACGAATATATAGACCATTTAAGAGACTAAAATTTTGATGAGACAACGAGATAAATCTATAACCAAAATATATTTAATATTTATTTCTGTATTTTCTTTTTATATTTGTTGATTTAACAGTATCAGTTCTGTGCGAAGAACAGGTACTTCAGATAGTTAAAACTAAAAATCAAATAAAAGAAAATATTTTGACAGCTTCTAACTTTCATTGTACTTTTTCTCTTTCAGAATTTATCCTTATTTTAGTCTCTGGGGACAAAAAAGAGAATTTCCAAAACGCACTCAAGTTACCCTTTACAGGACACAACGGGACAGGGATTGGGTACAGTGGGGCAGTGAGTAAGTCATGCCCAAGGCATTACTTTCTTCGTGTAGAGGGCAGGATATTGTGAAATTAAAAAAAAATGAACAAAATCAATTTACAGATGTACAAAATATTTGTTTCTTCGTACTGTTATATAACATTCCATCGTCACGTAGCTTATTCATTCTATGCTCATTTAAAAATTTTTTACATATAATATCGACCACTGCTTCTCGCGAAAATCTCTAACTTATAAGGAGTAAACGTTACCTTGGTAACTTGAAACCAAGGAGCTAATACACACATACAAAATCATCTCTATTATAACAACAGATTATAAGAATTATTATTAAGTACAGGTTAAAATATTCAACATAGTAGATATAAAGCATTTATTAAATGACAAGACTTGAAAATCGTCATAATACAATTGCACATCATAATACAATTACAATTCTTTAATGAAGCTCATTAAAGAAATGCAAAATTCTTTGCTGAATAATTTTTGATGAATTAAAAATAGAAAAATAGCATGTTTATATGTGTGTGTGAAATTAAACAATAAAGGATAATAAAGTGTTTTCAAAAGTTTATTTAAGTCTACTGGAAATGATAAATCTGTCATTATTCTTTCTGTATCTCTATAAGCCATAAGTTTGTGTACATTGGGTCATTGTCCCACTGTACCTCAATCAGAATGTTCCACTGTACGCATAAGATGTCTTTTTCAGTCTCAACCCAAAAGTTGTACAAAATTTATCAATAAAATAAAGGACATTACGGACATTCAATGAAGAAAGTTTAAGCTTTAAATTAAAGCAAAAATAGTGAATATTTGGATGATAATTTATAGCTTCAATCCAAAAAAGTGAAACACGTCTGTGTTTCCCAAAAGTTACAGAAGAAACAAAAATGGCTATAATTCCCCTACCAGATGTATGTGACAGTAACTAGTTTTCACAGTGTTGTAATACAAGCTAACTAAGTTATGGATGTTTTTTTTTTCTAATTTTTGAGCTTTTGAATCACAGAAAAGTAAATTTTGTCCCAATGTGCCCCGAGTCACAGTATGCCCCATTTTCACTATTTAGAATAAACCTACAGCGATTAAACCAAATTTTCTCTATCGCTTTAATATTAAGAAAAATGTATTTTAAAGCAGAATTTAAATTTTTAATAATGTTACGATAAAAAGCCAGATATTAATATTTGTTCTTATTCTAAGAAGATATATATATATATATATATATATCTACTATAATGTTTAAGCTGATGTTTTAAAAAAAAATTCTCATGAAAGAAGAGTAATTTAATTTTCTGAAGTATGCTTAGCGAAAAAAATTTCTTTGAACTGTTTTTCATTTTGAATAAAAACGTTTACATATTGAAACAGATGTTAGTTTTTATCTTTTGGAACTTCAAAACTAATTTACAAATGTCGCATATTGATAAAATTTGCGATTCTGTGTACCAAATTTTAAATTAAGAACTTATCAGGTATCATGATCTTTCTGAGGGTTATATCAAATGTGTAGTTAAGCATAGCAAAAAAAAATATGCTTAAAAAATTAATATAATAACAATTACAACATATTCTTGTTGTTATTGTAAATATTTTATGAATTTATGAAATTTTCATATAAAGTTTATTTATAGAATTTTATGTAAAAAATATCATATTGAAAATTTTATTATAATCTTTATGCTTAAAACACTTATTTTTCGGTATTTTATTCTTGAAAAACACTGCTTATTATTCTTTATTGCAACGATAAACTGATGCACAAATTGTGACGTAAGTTTTTGATCACATGACTTCTCTCTTGTACGAGACAGTTCAGCCTTTGCATAAGATAGCGTTTGCTGTGTTTTTTTTTCCTTTTTCCCCCCTCATATAAATATCTGTGCTACTTCTTTTTTGCTACTATGGTCTTTTCTGTGTGCTCAAGTAACCACAATTGTTTATGGGCCCAGAGCCTACGACTTATAGGCACACAGCCCAGTGACGTCCAGGATTTTCTTTTCGGGAGGAGGGTCCCAAACTACCCCTTCGAATGCCATTCATATATCAATTTTAAAAAATAGGATAAGATCTCTTTTCCGGTGTCTGTCTCGCTCTTTTTTTGGGGTGGGGATACCATTAACCCCCACAACTTGACTACGCCACTGCTGAGCCTTCCAATGTATCATAAGTAGCATATATACTTTGAAATTCGACTTGTTCTTAATAGATCCTAAGCAAAATAATAAGGTACAGTTCATCTAAGCCGTTAAGATGTCGCAAGTAACGGCTTTTGAGAAGATTCGCTAAAATAATCTTCCCACTTAGAAATTTCAAGATGCTACAGTTTGAAAATTCTTAATCCTTAAAACGGGTTAATCCATGAAACTAGGTGAAATAGTAGAAAATGTTCTGGGACAATGTAACGGGAATTGTTGACGTATACAGCCAACACTAAAAAATGATCCTTTAATCAAAGCCATTGCTAAGACTTTTTTTTTCATGGTGAGGGTGGGGGATGGGATGTAGATAAACTGCCTCGTCAAATATCAGTTTTTACCAATTTATTTAATTTTTAATAAATTTTATCACCAACTTTTTATTTTTGCCAGCTGGATTTGAGTAATTTTGCCAAGTGTATCAGAAATAGAAAGTAAATTATAGTTTTCGTTAATTTTTTTTTAAAGTTTGCCAATTAGGTATCTAATTTTGCCAAGTATAATAGAATTTTGCGAGTATTAGTGGGGGGGGGCGGGGAGACTGTACCCCACTTTATCAGGGCCCTGACTGAAATTTATGGAGACATCAACCGTAAATGTCTGCGCTAAATCCCGTAGAACCTAAAAGCAATTATTTCGCTGTAATTGCTGAATAGCATCGCTTACGTGTCTCGTGCGCATGCACAATGCACAGTCTGCTACCTCGTCACGCTTGAAGTGTAAAGACAGCCATACCAAATGCACTTGTTTCGACGTAAATTTAAAATTGGTCTAAAAGCAATAGAATATTCAATTTTTGTATTACTGGTGGCTTAGTGACGTCATTTAACACTCTAACTACCTATATTTTCTACTGGAAGTAACCATAGTTTCAGACAATTTGAGGGAGAGGGGTATAGATGAAAAGATAAGAAATTTTAGGAAAATCAAAGGTATTTTATTGCAATACAAAATAGTTTGAGACCAAAACCAGTTTTTTGAATACCATACGCAGCCAGGTATTTTCACTGGAGTTTGATATTTAATGTATTTATTATGGAGAGGGGGAAGGTAAAAATATATAATTTAATTTTTTTAACTGCAACTCTTTAAAGTAGTCTATTTTCGCTAAAACATTAAAAGAATTGCTATCCTGTTCGTAGATTGCAGAGTGCAATCTGCACTGAAATCTTACTTTCATATTGCAGTATATTAAAATTGTCGTATTTCAAGATTATTCTAATAGAAGAAAGTAAAACTGCAAATCACATTGAAAGATTCAAAAATTATGTCAAAACTATACTTTTATAAATTATCTATCAGAAAAAGCATATTTTGTAAACACGCAGAAAAGGTATACACTAAACTATACTTTTAGTTATCATTTAGCTTACTTTATGTTCGTAAAATAATTTAGTAATGGAAAAAAAATTACAAATAGGTATCAAAGTCTAATAACTGCACTTCTATGTTTTAATTAATTATTGTTTTCTCCCAAAAGCATTCTTATTCAGCAGTAGAAATAAATAATGACTAAAGATGCGATTTAAATAAAGGTATGCATATTTCTTGAATTTATCTATTATTCCGTGGGAATTTACTCGTAAAAAATATGCTAATATCAGTAAAAATAACGTAAGCTCCTTAACATACAACTGAAGTTCCTTTTAAATCCAAAGGTACAGAAAAATTTAAATAGCATTGACATGTATACTTTAAAGTGAGTCGCTTTAGCTATAAATTCAACTTTTCGGAACAAGCCGTCAAGTGTTAATCCGTACAGTGGATATAGCACTCATCCAAATACCTTTAGTTTAATTCCGGTGAAGATAAGTGAATCATTGACTGTAAGTATTTTTAAAAAGTACGGTATACACCGGTATAGGGTACCACCTACAGATGACAAAAGAAAATTAATTTTATATGCGGGCAGCAAGGGAACTTTACTTTACAGAGAATTTCACGTTAGAGTGTTTCTGTTAACCCCTGAAGCACTTTTTTTTTCGCGAAATAAGAAACATAACCTTCTAGACGTAAAGAATCGACATAAATCCCGTATAAATTTAATCATAAACTGCGAAAAATCACGCAAGTTAAATTGGTATTACTATTATGAGTGTCAGAAAAAAAAATAATGAAGCAGCATGAATAATTTGCCAATAAAATAAAAAAGGAAAAAACCGCTGTTAATATCCACTGCACAAGGGTAACACTGGAAAAACACAATAGCGTTTATAGAAAGGAATGAAAAAGTTATTCTGCGTCTGGTTGCGCAATATGTCCACAAACAGGCAAATTATGAGGACTGCGCCTACTTAATCCTGTTGCCAACTAGCCCCTGCTTTCACTACAGAATATATGTTTTGAATAGATGACAGAAATCTTCAATTTTAAAACATTTTCATGTAGTGCGAACTAAAATTGCTTCCTTTTCTGAGTATCTATCCCCTTACATCCCATAAGAATCGAGGGTTATCTGTCTTGAGGATGGAGCATCTTCTGACATGTCAGTACAGAAAGGTTGCCCAAAATGATCCCCTTAAGGTTAAAACTTGTATAAAATAACATAAATGTTTAAATAAAGCTTTGGCCCTTTTCTATAATATTTTACACTATATTTTGCATCCTAAACATATTTTAACAATATTTTAAAAGCACACTGAGTAATGAAAAAAAAAAATTAGAATTTTTAGAAAAGTATCTAAAGGATCATTTTACCCTCAACCCAAGAACAAAGGGATCCTTCATTTGAAAATAATTTTAAATTGTTTTTTATCAGCAAAATAAAAGATGTAAAAGTAAATGTGACTATGCATAGTGAAATAAAATAAATTTACAATCATATAGTCTGCATGATTTATTTTATGAAAATTTTAAAATAAAAAAAGTGTCACCAACAATAAAATGGAATATTTTAAAAATATAATCAAAAAATTATTGCTTACAAAAATCTCAGAAATAATTTAAATAATGTAATGTGGAGTCACGCATTTTGAGAACGGTTGAAGGGCTTCTATGACGTCTAGGACCCAGCACTCGAGTATCTTCAGTCGAGGGATCATTTTACCTGGCAATATAGCTTCCCACTTAGGTCATATTACTATAACACGTCAAGAAACAACAAACTTAGCAAGTGAAATTCGCATCTAAAAACACACTCTTTTCAGTAAACTAAGTCATATTTCTGCACATAAAAGATTGTATTTCTAATGAATAGGAAAATAAGTACTTACCTTATAAGGCGTATGATAAAACCCAGTTTTTTAATAGTTCTACTCAGACTCCTAATACACCGATCTCTCAAATACTGCCAAGACTTCTTCACTTGGAACAACTATTTTATGTGTTGTCAGGCTATGTTGCTGGCCAGGAAGCAACTGTACACCTTGCAGAACACGTTGGCTGATGCGAGCAGTGCACGGTCGAGCGTTATCCTGCTAATAGAGGGCGTTGGAAACCGTTTGAAGGTAGGGGAGTGTCATCGGCCGCAGCACATCATCCACATATCGTTGAGCCGTCATAGTGCCCCGAATACGAACTAGAGGTGACCTGGAGTCACCTCTAGTACGCAATTGCTCCCCATACCATGATGCCACGTTGTCGCGCGGTAGGACGTTCTACAGTTGCTGCCGGATTTCACCTGTTTCCACGTCGACGCCACACTCGTACGCGGCGACTATCATCTGAGAACACGACCCTGTGCCATTCTGTCGTCGACGTCGCTCTAGCCTGGCACCATTGCAGTCGTTGACGTCTATGCTGTGGAGCCAATTGCAGTCTTCTTAACGAACGCCATGAGTGCAGGCCACTCACAACCAATCGACGGGAAATGGTTCTGGTCGGTATAGGAACATCCAAGGTGTTTTGAACATGTCGCAGAATGGAGGTTGAGGTAGATTGCGGGGCCGCTACTACTTGTCGGTGGATGCGTCGATCCACGCATGCTGACGTCACTCTGGCTGCACCAACACCCCTTAAACGTGCCACATTTCCTTGTTCCAACCATCTTCGCCACAGTCGGTGTACAGTGGACATATTGAGGTGTGTGTCTGCCGAGATTTGCTGAATGGACCAACCTGCCCTTCTCAGTCCGATCACCATGCCCCTCATCAGTCAAAATCATCGGTCTGCTTTTACTGCCTCCGTTGACGGCGGCCTCGCATTCTCTGGTTACACGTGCCCTCTGAGTCAAGATTAAAATTTCTACGACAGTTTCTCTAGCAGCAAAACATTCACAAAAATTGTCCGTTCTACCGGCTCCTTCCCGTATATCTTTTTCCACGTGCACTGGCGAGCTGCCAATTTTATATCATTAGCATAACTCGGCAAGGTGCATTTACCCTGAAATTTGCATAATTTTCTGACCACTTCTTCTTAGTGTTGCATTTTCAATGTCACGCAGTGTATAAATAAAACCAAATTAAGAAGTTGATGTTGGAAACAAAATAAAATTAATACATACATTTAAATCTCATGAGACTGTAAAAGCCTTTTCCACAAGTATTTTTTTTTTTCATCACAAGATATATAATTCGCCAACCTACAAGCAGTTAAAGTAAGTTACTTTCATCAGATAATTAAAAAGGGAAAATTATTTATAAGGAGTTATAGAAAAAAAATAGTGAATGTAAAAAGAGATAACAAATCATGGTAGATGGAAAAAAATGAAATTAAAAATAAAATAAAATTGTGAAACATAAAGTGGTAGGTAATAAAAATACTATAGGGGGAAAAATGTGGTAACATGTGCAGAAAAGTCGTTCTATGTATTTTATGTAAAAAAAATTAAAAATAGCTGCCTTTAAGACCAGATTTATTTTAATGATTTTAAGATAAATAAAATTTATCGTTAAATATTGCGAATTTCTTTTACTGCATCTAGATTTAAATCAATTGCATACCAATGCTTTCATTTCTCTATTACATTTCCGAAAGAATTTAGAATATTTTTTTTCTTGTCTTAAATACGTAACTGGTGCATTTTTTAAAGTTGTCTACCTATTTCTGTTCTTAAAAGTAAATTTCAGGGAAAAAACAGAATTATATCACACATACCCTTTATATTACCTGACTCTCACCAGTCTATGAGTCTTATTACACCTATTTTATTAAACATGGATCTCACTTAGAAAAACTAATCCTAGTTTACCTGTTAACTGATAGTAAGAACTTTAAATGTTTCAAACTTATTATCCTTTGTGCCACATTGAAGCACTTAAATCATTTTTTAATACTTGTGAGAAAGTAATTTTTACAGCAATATTTTTTTCTACATTGTTTGGAACGCATAATCTCCATCAACATTATAAATTTTTTTATAATTTAAAAATAAAAAGTCTCGGGAAGTAGAATGAAAAAA
Organism: Cheiracanthium punctorium; assembly: GCA_038373885.1. Classification (NCBI taxonomy): domain Eukaryota; kingdom Metazoa; phylum Arthropoda; class Arachnida; order Araneae; family Cheiracanthiidae; genus Cheiracanthium; species Cheiracanthium punctorium. Next base: position 1,857,759 of record JAWZYV010002352.1, read on the forward strand.
AACCGACTGTCAGTAAAACATACACATCACGTAGTGAAATAATAAATCATAAAAGGGACTATTTTTTCCTTAACTTTTCTAATTGTAAACACATTTAATTTATTAAGATGTGTCGGTGTAGCTATTTAGCACATTCTCCTATGGCTTCTGATAGTGAGTGCTAAAGTTATTTTGACATTAAAAATGTGAATCAATTTTGTCCTCATGAAAAGTTGTGTTTAGTTTAATTTACTGAATAATTATTTTTAAAGTTTGGAAAATTATGGGATAGATTATTTATTTTAATATTAGTAAAAAAACATTGAAATTTTAAGATTAAAAATAAATGAGATCATAAAGAAAATGGAGCTATTAAAATAGTCGAATACATTGTTTGAAGAAAAATAAATATAATCATGCCCAAGTCAGACTAATTTAACGTTAAAATAGAGCATAAATACCTTCCTGCAAAATCTAACGTTTCTGCGATTTATTAAGTCGTACAGAAATAAGTGATACAAATGCTGTCACAGGACGGAATACAATTTATTAATAAAAGTCGGATAGTAGATCAGTTAGATATAATCAAGTCAATGAATTTCTGTTATTTGGTTGCGAGGTCTCAGGGAGGCTTTGGTAAGCCATTATGTGGGGTTGTTCTACACCACCTACAGACAAGTGCATGCATCTCCGCGAACGATTGAATGTGCTTGCCCATGACTGCGTCTGTCATCTTGTCAAATAAGTTATAGTCCGAGGGGGCCAGTAGGGAGGTTTGGGTGCATGAGTCACTCACTGTGAGATTTGTCATCTTCAAATTGTCATCCCAATAGCTTGTAATGTTTTTCGTTCCAGCCATGTCCCTGCCTGCCCTTCATTGAATGTAAGCGCTTGCTTGCCAAGATGAAACTCGACACGTCTACTAGATTTGCTGTCATATGAGATGCTGCTGGTTGTCCCGTGCTGACGCCTTTGGCAACAGTCTCTACTCCAGTACTTGCCAACCAGCGGTAGACGGTACGATTCGAAAGTGCTTCATTTCCGCACATCGACACCATGTGACGATGTATAACGCCACCCTGTATCCAGTATTTCCAACTCTGGTAGCAACAAAGTGGCTGAAAAGTGGCCAGAAATGGCTAAAAAGGTTTTCAAGCTGAGAAATAAAAATAAATTATTCATTAGAGTTTATTTCTAAGTGCTTGTGCTGCTGAAATATGATTATCTGCAAGTATTTTTTGAGTCATTTTGACTTTCATTTCCGATTTACAAAATACTTCGGTATTGTCAATGGACGAAGATCTAGCCACAAAGTGGTTAAATTGGCTGCCTGTATTCCCTTCTCCTATGAGAACCATGCTGTCCAAGGCTGACCGTGATAGGACTTCCGTCTTTGTTGTCTAAGCTCTTATGACGTCGGCGAAAGATATGGGCGCTGTCTCATACCGTTCGCCTGCTGCCAGCGTATATGCATTTCACGCTGCTCACGCCTCTTTGTGCTTGTGTATATTTTCGTTATGAAAGCCGCTGTGACAGTCATTGCTGTGGCCCTAGTATAATAAGAGATTGTGTATAGTGAAAGAAGATCGAGCTTTTCCATAAAATGACTGAATCGATACATTTAAAGCAGAAAATTGATTTTTTTAGTCAAACTTCCGACGGTAGCTGCAGCTAGAGGGCGACACTCTGAACACGAGCCCCGGTCATCGTGCTGAAGTGGGCGATAAAATTCGGTATGGTTCCGAATGAGGTGGCATCAAAATAAAACATTTTCCCGGGCGTCATACTAAAGAGGGCGCCAAAATTAAGGTTTGTCCCAGGTGACGTAAACTCCAATTGCGGCACTGCTTTAATCAGAAATACAAATTTTTATCTTATTTCTAATCACTATCCTATAACATTGCGGATCACTATCCTATTGACATTACGGGGTCATTCAATGACGCCATCTCTAGATGTTCTTTGAATCATGTAAAATTAATAAGATAAAACTTCTACTTTTGCAAAGTGAATTGGGGGCAAACGGTAAAATTTTTCCTGGTATATCTTATCTGTAATCGCATTTCTATCGTTCTTCGTATAATTTTAATTCAATTTTCAAATGTCAGTTACTTTTGGGACATCCGATATATAAAGCACAAATGGAGGTTTATTTGAGTCGACTTTCAATCGAATAAGCAATCAATATTTGTGCTGTACAAGTCAGAATATATCTGCATAGTAATAATTTCCAGTAAACTATTTCACCTACGTACCATTAATGCATTATAAATTAGCGTTATTACCGTATGTCATGTAACATACATTGTACAGTGAACTATTTTAACAGTCATTTCCTTATAGTCGCTAATTATATTAAATTACTTCATGATGTCAAAATACCTGGGATATTTTGGTAAGATTAATATTGATTCGCGGAATGCTTATATAGAGAAAATTGTTTCATGGCGTACGATAATATAATATGTGTGATAATATTATTAATCCATCTGTGTAATCAATAGACTAAAACTGCTATTAATGAGATTAGCTAACATTTCTTGACTTTTTTGAATGAGAATGATGAGTTATGCAAATAGAAAAAAATGAATTTTTATTGACTGATCTCATACAGATTACATAAGAAATTCAGCTGATCTCTTATTTTTTATAGCAAGGTAAAATGTATGAATATAAAAAAGTGTGTGTGTGTATAGGAATAAATATAGGAATAGTGCCTAAATAATTTATAGTGTGTATCAGTGGCGTAGCCAAGGGGGGGGGTTAGGGGGTCATAACCCCCCCCTACCATGAGGAATTTTTTGCCATACAAAATGTATATTTTTCACTCCTTTATCCCACACACGTATACATATATATGAGTTGCAGTAGTCGTAACGCCCCCATGAAATATTTCTGGCTACGCCACTGGTGTGTATAGAATACTACATTTTAGAGTTGAACCACATCCACATAAGCTACTACATAAATTAGTAGGGTAATATAAAATTTTCGGAAGAGCTGATGCCCCTCCCAGCTCAAAGTTATGGTTGGCAATGTCTACGAAGTTCCGGAAACCCGTCGAGTTGTCACGGTAAAACACAAACTGTAATGCTTCTAAAAACTGGTAGAATAATGTTCAATGCGCAATGCACAGAAATTCACAAGCACTAATTCGATTGACGAAAGTCAGTCGAAAAAAAAAAAAAAAAGATTTCCTTTAGAAATAGTCATTTACATTAAGGAAGATCATTCCACAACTTAACTCATTAGAATATTTGGGCAGAATTCTCAATGGCTGCACATCATGAAATATTGCATAATTCACGGAAAACTTCTACAGTGAGACTTCGCAAGACAGCCAAAGAACCGCGCTCTTACCAACAGAATAATTGTCGCGTACTTCGGAATGTCTATTGGTAAGGACTCTATAAAAATAAAAAATCTTCATCTTACCTTTTATTCCCGAGACACGTCGTTGACAGCCAGCAGAAATGGTGATTCAGAGGTTACTGCAACATTTTAATTACACACATTTAATGATACTATTTACAAAATTTTGCAAGGAAGTTAAGAATAAAGGAAACATCAGGTACGTCGTCTCTAGTTTACATCTATGTTCAATCTGAAAAGAAAATTAAAAAGTTAGAGTTCTAGATTGGCCAGCGACCTCTAGTGGAGAGGCAGTCAGGGGGGGCCTGGCAAGGGATAGTGTGGAATTGACGTAACAATAACACAAAACAGTATTGTTCTTACTAGGAGCGACCATCGGCGGATCCAAAGGGTGAAATCCACGGGGGCACGTGTCGCCCCTCCAGTCGAACTAAGTTAACACTATAGGTGATTGACTTGTTTTGTAAATTCAAGTGATTTTGTGAGCATTTGAGAGCCCATAGACTGTCTTCTTAATCTTTGCATAACTCTGTCAATTTCGGTCTAAGGTATTAGAAAGCCTTGTTCATGGAAATCACAAAGCTCTTCAGTATTCCCAACTGAATATGCAGGTGTGAAAGCAGAATCAGCATGTTATTTGGATCTACTAGAAGCTCATTTTCAACATTTTTCATCCCGGAATTCAGATTTCTCAGATATTCTAGAAGATCATTTATATTTTATGAAATGAGATTTTCTATCGCACGAGTCCCCTCAACACAGAAAATAGCGGTACTTAATATAGCCTAACTTCATTTCCAGGAGTACAGCAATGTATTTTAAGTCCCCACGGATCTGCCACTTAGTATTTGATGGACTCAAGAAGTTAGCACATATCTGTTAGTCTCCTTCATGTGAACGGAATGTCCAACTAAGCTTGAAAGAGACTACGAACAACCTCCACTTAAATCATGAGTTATACTTGGAGAATTCATCAAATAGTTGACTTCATTAGTAACAACCAAATAGTCTTTCTTTTCAATGGAGAAGATTCTTATGACGAGTTCTGTATTCTGCGATCTTGATTTCTTAGATAGGAATGCTTCAGTCTTGATACTAGAATCTCTTCCTTCTCCTTTGGCAAGTCAAGATCTCTTGCAAGATCACTCAGTTCTGTCTGATTTAATTTGTGGGGCTCTTTCAAAACGCTTGCTTCGAAATCTGGATCATGAGAAGTCTAGAGAAAAGATCTAGTGAATTCTTCTTCTTCAGCATCATTTTTTTTCAATCTCATAATTTTGAAGTATTTCAGAAGTTTTCAGATTAGACGAGTCAGGAACCAACCGAATGGTTGATGGAACCCATGGATACTGTACGAGCCATAGCAGCCATATAACTGCCATAGTGAGATTTTGTTACCCAAACTTGTTCTTTATCTTGAAAACAAGAGCTTATCTCAACTTTTTTGGGTGATTTTTGTGGTTGGTGAGACAAAATGCTTTGGATATAACTATGTTTGAGCCGGATACATTTTTGATGTTGGCTAGTGCTATTGGGTGTTTTCTAGGAGGATATGAAATTGAGAGGTCTCTCCATACAATATTAAAACATTATTTAATTAGGTGAACCACTGTGCAGATTGCAACTGCATTTAGCTGTGTACTTACCATAAATGGACTTACGGATTTAAGGTATCCGATTTCACCGTCAAATTTCGGCCAAAAATCAATAATAAAATTATTTGCAAATCTTGTGCACAATGCATTTCTGTTTGTGAAACCTTTTTCTTTTTTATACTATGACGCTTGGAAAGGGAAGTTGTAGCCATCTAAATACACATCATCGGGTTGTGAACTAACATCACCTAAGAACTTTAAATGCGTTTCTCTCACTATTTTCTTTTTCTCATTTTCTTTTCACTATTGACATCATAACTTCTATATTAATAAAGATTTTTTATTGAAACTTTCAGTATATTTTTAAAATATTGTTGGCTATGAAATTACCTAAAATATTACTTCTCACATACCTATTTGCTTCTATTATAAGGTATTTGTTTTGGCAACAGGCAGTAAATTTGTGGAAATATGGATATTTTGTCACGCAATTGGCCATATTTAATTTCCCTGTTAAAATTTCTCTTATTTTTTTTGTCATTTCAAATCAAGGGCGGATTAAAGGGAAAAGAGAGAAAAGAACCCCCGCCCCCCGAGAGAAAAGAAATTAATGTTAAATATCCTATTTACTTCCATAAAATGGAAGTATATGTCAATCTTCTAACTAACCGCCCCCCCCCCCGACAAACTTGCAATAATCCGCCACTGTTTCAAATGTCATTGTCATATATACCTCACTGTTAAAAAGAATTAAGAGTCATTCAGTACAATCGTGTGTGTGTACAGTGTTAGACATTTGATAAATTTGAGTGAATATTTATTTTAAAAACCACTATTTCTTAAAATGTATGAATGTCATAAATAATTTTCTGGGTAATTTTCTTTTTTTTTGTTCTGCAATTTACCTGAAAATTACATAAAAAAATCTAAATTGTAATTTAAAACAAAAATATTGTCTCGAATGTAGGCGGATACCTTTACCGAGGTACTGTATATCACTCAATATCCCTTATAATATAATCGTTAATCCTTAAAATATATCTTATTGATTATGGATGTCTTAATTACTGCAGATCTTTCCTGATTATTCTTTACGATCGCCGTTATTGCTCAGCCTTATACGTGATTTCAAGTAACATATGAGGCTACAAATGCCCCTTACTTACAAGTAGTACTTACCTATGAATAACGTACATTAATGGATTTCTATTAATATGTGAATAATGCATATCACAAAGTATTCTAAATACTATGCAAATTAATGGTGTACTCCAACATCCTTTTTAATTAATAACTATTTCTGAATTTAATGGCTTTCGTTACGTGTGTTACATACACAGAGAGGTCATAAAAAAACCTCCCCGGTATATGGACCTCTAGCCGCAGTTCTGTTCAACCAATGAGATTTCAGATGTAGTTATTCAATGGTACGCATTCGAGATTGGGATTGTTTAAAACCATAAAGCTCTCACAGTTACGGCTACAGTGAAGAAATTTCGAAATTTTCCAATGGTAACACCCACTTTTTCCCTGTTACAGTTGACAGTGCATTGAAAAACCATAAATGGCTTTGGAACAATACACTTAGGACAAAAATTGACGGTTTAAAAATTTGTAAAGAATTGCACTGTAACGTACCAGTGACAGCTGAAGAAAGGAGAGGCAAATTGTTCTTATTCGAATTAAAAGTTTCCAAGCGCCCTACTGTTATTTTAACATTTCTACTGTCTGTCTAATCGAGTGAATTCATGCGAATTCTATCAATGCACTTCCTCTCTGTGTTGACTTTGGTTTTTTACAATGCTCTTCTTATCAAATATTTTAAGGCGTAAATTTTCGTCATACGTGCATCGTTCCAACGCCATTTATGGTTTTCAGTGTGCTAATCTACTTTCGCAGTAAATAAGTAGATATTGCCATTGGAAAAATTTCGATATTTTTTTTCTGTAACCGTAACCGTGAGAGTTCTATTGTTTAAAGCAATCCCAATCTCGAGAGCCTACCTCTGAATAACTATATCTGAAATCTAAGCACGATTGATTGTAAGGATCGGCGGCCAGAGGTCCATATATCGGGGAAGTTTTCTTATGACCTCACTGGACAGACTAGCGCACATTTGAACGTGAAAGATATTTTTACGCTCTTATTAGGATCCTAATGTGTTGTGTTGTAGCAAAGCTACGCAAAGGCTGTTTCCTTAGAAGGGCGGTGCCTGGTTGCAGGACATTTTAAGGGGTTCTAACGCGTATTCATGTTACATCCTGAGAAGACTGACTGAAACTCGAAACCGTAAGATCGACCGTTTATGGCAGTAGGCTAGAAGGCATGTTCAGTCTCTTATCTACTCTGTCACTGTTGCACTTAATTGAGTCTTTAAGCTAAGCTTTGCTAACTATCTTCCTATGTGAGCATTAGTGTTAACTGTTATGTAATTTCATGTGGCACTTAAGTTAGTGTTTCACTTGACACTCAAGTAAATTAATTATTTACTAGCAGACAAAGTTCGTCGTGGAAGCAATTACTGCGGCGCTTGAAAAATCATTTGACAAAAAATATCTACACTCAATACATTTAATCTCATCCACTTAAAATAAATAACTCCCTATTCTGTATTTATTATTACAGTTGCCGAAAAAACATTGTTGCGACTTAAGTTGTTAATACTAAATCCAACGCCTCTTGCCGACAAATATCTGAATAATTTCGAGTAGCTTTCTCAAGCGAGCTCTTCTGAGCGGTTTTCTAAAGTTAAAATTCATTAAAAATGGGGGAACGGGTAGATTTTCAGAATTTTAAACTAGGGAATTTTCTCGAGTCATAGTTTTAAACAAATATCCGAAAATTTGGAAGTCGATCGGTCTAATGATGTGAATTTTATTAGCTTTGTTGAGAGCTTTGATTTTATTAGCTTTGTTAAAACCTTTTCTTAAATTGCAAAAATTGCGAACGTTTGAAAATCAGTTCAGTACGTAGATGAGAATTAAATTTTGCGATCTAAGTTTTCTACCCAAATAAAGCAGTATGCTGAATTTAAAAATGGCAAATATTTCGAAAAATCAGGGAAAAGATTGATTTTCATATTTTTAAAGTAGCGCAGATACGTTTCTTTTTTGAGCTGAACTTTTTAATCTTTTTGAATCATAGCGTAAAAGTTTTATTTTGGAGTGGTACGAACCAGATTTGTAACTGAATCAGTGATCAGCGTAACAATATACTAGAATTACAGCAACTTCTCAGCGGTATCAATATTCTGGAGACGCTTATCGTGTGCTGATATAGATGATAGATGAGAATCTCAAACACTTACGTCGATAGACTATAGTATAGGGAATTAAAATTCTTTAACCTGGCTTTTTTAACTCTTCACTTCAAAAATTAACCCTGATTTTGTGACCTAGTACCGGTTTTATGTAATAAGATAATTAAAACATATAGTCAGACTGAATGAAATTGAATGCGTTATTTCTGAATGTGTTTATATATGTAAATTCTTCGTCAGTTTCGTCGCTGTTACATGTGTCTCTATTGTGTCTTAAAAAGGATGCCTGCATCCAAATATTTTTAGACAAGTTAGATTGAAATTTTAGTGATTCATCAACGTGTATTCATCATAGCGAATCATAAGATGCATGATTCGATAGTTTAAACGTTATTGAATGTTAGATTGTACATTTCTGTAGATTACATCTACGGGTTCTATCACGAAATTCTCTTTAATTAATGTTACAAAGAAAGCTTTATCATCCTTTTATGAAAAACGCTTGTTTATAGAATTGCATAAAAGCTTAAGTAGAGTCTTGAAATCAACAAAATGCCAAATGCTTTGAAATACAAAAAAAACGATCATTCTCCGTAAAATATGAATGCTTGAATGAATCAGTAATGAATATTCAGTTCATGAATATTGAAACTTTCAGTAAGGTTTTAATAAAATTCACACTTTAATGTTTTAATACACGAAGATTAAATGTACATCTAATATCCTAGATTCATATTTAGTCTATTTTAATATTCGGAAGAAGTCGAACTTTTCATGAATTTTCACAAGCATTCTTTTGTTCAACGTAACAGTTAAATAATGATATGACAAATTACACTTTATATTGTTTACTGTTTAATTTATAAATTAAAAGAAATCATTTTTCATTATAGCAATAGTTTACTTTTCTTGGATGGTGATAAGTATATGTAGAAAAATACATTTTTGAGAGTAATTTTAGATGTTTGTTTAAATAAAAAGGTCTTCCACCTATAAAAAGTGGTAATTTTTTTTTTGCTGTTTATGGATTGTCAAGCTTTGAGCTTTATATAGTATGTTTCAATTAAAATTCTAAAAAATAAATTAAAAAATTATATTCAAATTGTAGGTAATTTATATTGTTGAAGCAAAACATTAAAAAAGAAGAATTACTCAATAGATTAAATTCAGAAAACATTTAAAATCTAAAAATAGTTTGTGTGGGAAAAACAAAAGTATAAAAGTTTACTATGTCACAAAATTTCACCAAAAATTAATCAAACTTGCTTTTCCTAACATTTGCCTCCGAGCAAAATGGGCAAAAGTAAAGAGAAAATAAGTGGAAGAATTTAAATTTAAGTACCACAGACAAAGCCTGATCAGACTGTTTTGTGTCATTAAAACGGTGTCAAAATATTCAAGCTTTTATTTTGTCGACATTTTCTTTGGAAAGACATATTTTTGTTAATTTATTTTTTGTTCACGTGCTACAAATTTACAATCAATTAGAAGGTGTATTAAATGCAGGATTTATTGATTTTTCCACTTTATGTACGTTGCAGAGTATATTTCTCTTGATGAATATTTAAAAATTACAGGGATTCGCTTTATTCTGTTGATAAATAAATTATTTAAATTATATGTAATACTATTCTTACACTTATCACAGGAACCTGCCCCAGTGCGGGCACTAACGGTGCGAAGAGAACGGTTATTAGAATCTACTTGCCAAGTTACATTTTCCCTTTTTTCGTTTAATAAAGAGAAAATACATTAAACAGTAGATAATCAATTCATGAATATGTGCTTTTCATTTCATTTGCTTCTTACTTTTATTTATACAAATTATTTGCTAATAATTTGAATAAGAAATTATAATGAGAAAAATGGGATATTTCCTTTTTAAATCGCTCACCCATAAATCTAATGGTCTGGAGTTTTTGACGCTTTCTCCCAGATGTAACGTGGATAAGCGTTAAGAGCCCCTCAAAGTGACCTCTGCTCAAGGCACTCTTCTTAGGCAGATAGCCCACGAATAGCTTTGCCTTAATACATAATACAATTATAATGGAAAAAGACGAAGATAAGTTGCAATACCAGCATTTATGAAAAACAAATATTTTTCTTCATGACATTGTACAAATATTTCTCAAACACGTTGAAGTCGAAGTAGAAAGAACATAAAACTACGAAGTGCTTTGAAATTGTTTCTTTATACATAAATCTGCACAGAAACACCTAGAAAAAGAATTCATATGCCAATCATGATTTTATGTGTTATGCAAGCACCGTCTACTTGAGTTCTGTGATCAGAGAGTAAAGTAGCTAACATATAAAATCTTTTAATAATTTTTTTGTTGTTAGAGACGAAATGTGTTGTAGTCTTTTACGGTGTTACTAATGAGAATCTACCTTACAGCATTTATGAAAATGAAAGAAATATGCATTTCCTGAATTCCACACTTTCCTTGCAAGCTTCCTTAATCATACCACTTCCCAAAATGGACTAGGCTTGTTCTCCCCAAATTTAAGCTACTGTCAATTGAAGTATGGACGATAAATCAACATTCAGTGCAGCGCTAGTAATATTTGGAGTATTCAGCCAGCACCATGGCTTTCACTTAGCAGGGCTTTTAGTTTGAACTTCTCATGGGATCGATCTAGGTTTGATGTCCGCTAGCTGGATACTATAATCATTTTTTCAAGAAAACAGTAGATAATGCATGAACCTTTTTTTCTTATTATTTTATTATATACTAGCCACCCTCGGCGACCAGTTGGTTCGCCATCTTAATAAATCTTGTTCGGAGAAAATCCTGTTCGTCACAGGCTTCCTTGGCACTGAAATCTCTCGGATTCTGAATGGAGTGTAAAATTAAGATGGTTAAAAACAGGAGCGGCCCCTGCTAATTTAAAAGAAGACTCCCCCTTTTATGCTCTAGTAAGTTTTTGAGTTTGACCTGACGCCCCTTCGAAGCCGGCTCCCAGATGCGATGCTTACCGTGTCGGGCCGCCCCTGGTTACAAAAATTAGATAGTTAAATGATATAAACCTACAGAAAGGTACAAATTATTTTCGTCCATAAATTTTTTAATAATTTCAAATTTATAAAAAATCAAAATTATAGTGATTCTGTAGTTCTGTTTTCTTTTCTCATAAGCATATTTTTTTCATAACTAATAAGAGTAAATTTTCAAATATATGACTTTTTTGAAAGCACGTAACTAAAGACAGTAGATCTGTGATCAGTCAATCTTGCAGTAGCATTATGAAAAATATCCATATATTTTGCAAAAATAAATATGTTGTGATAATACTCTAAGTGATTAAAAAATATCAATTTAGCGAGGATCATTTCTCTCTTATAATTGAAGCATTATTCACTAGAAAATCAACATTTTCCCTAATGAATGCACACTTAAAATTCAAGCAGCATTATTTGAATTTCCCTTGAATTATTTTTGCAAAATGAACATATTTTAAAGATCTTCACAAAACTTTAATTTTCGAAATGCATATTTAAAGAATAGTTATAAATATGAAATAAAATGAATATTTTAAAATTCAAGTATTTAGAGGTATATGCAAATTTCCACTCTGTATATTCGCATTTATCTAGTTATGTTTCAGCATCTTTCATTTTCCTTGCTGCAAATACAATTAATAAATTTAATTTAAAAGAAAAAATAATATATATTAGTACTGTAAATATCCCAAACGAACCAAGAGCATTTAGAAAGCTAATGTTGAAATCGTTTCATGAAGAATAGATTTTCTTTATTATTATGGTTCGAAAATTATCTTTGTACGCCTTCATAAAAGTACATGTATATTTCACTTCAAATACTAAATGCTTTTAAATACAAAAAACTTTGCCAAGAGTATGGCACATAGCAACATTATTTAATTCTATTTTCTGTATGTTATGTGTGTTACGCCCTTTCAATAATTTACGATATTATTTGTTTTCTCTGTATTCACGCAGAACTTCTTTTTACAAAGTTTTGGCTCTGAAAAATGTTAAGAAAAATGCATTAAACTTTGAGCGGAACATATGCAGTTGCATTGATTTATGTGTTATGTGTAATTGAGTTGCACTGTGTGGTGAAACTGAATATGTTTGGAACCTGTCCAAAATCTTCGTTAAAAGAATTGATGTAATTTATCTTTGTCTATATTGTCATAATCAAATATATATTAATGTCACATAATCTAATTAAAATAATGGATGCAATTACATTCGTAGAAACATTTTTTATACATATACTTTAAAAGTTTTTGTATTCTTAAATAGTACATTTTCTAAATTGATCCTGGAATACAAACAGTTAGCATATGCATATAAAATATTAAAGCCTCAGCAAATTGCAAAGCAATTTACAGTAATGCAATTTACAGTAATGAGGAACATGACTAAACTATACTATTACATCTGTCTTTAACAGACTACAAAATATTTCTATAGATAACAGGAAATCTTTGGGAAATTTGAAATCACCTGCTTTAACCAGTACAATGGACTCGCGCTAGAGAGCGATTTGACTTACGCGAGTTTTTCACGAGCATATATCTTAATGCAAAAACGACTTCTTTACCCGCATACACGTGATTTTCCGCTAACAGAAAGAAGCGCAAAAATCCATTTATTCGTTAGTTTATATGGGAAATGGTAATATATAATATGGGGAATGGGTAAGAGTGTCTATATAGGTGTCTACGATAACTGTGTACGTCTTTCAAAACGTCTAATATATACCCTATTCCACAACGAAAAATTTTCAATTGCGCGAGGGAACGCATCCTCGCGTACAAATTATAAAACGCATACCTGGCGTCGCATCCTACCTTTGCCAATTAGCCTACTGTACAAATAATTAGCTTGAGCGATATATTGTTTTAGTGTTTTCATTAATTTATATATAATAATAATATGATTTATGTGTTATGTGTAATTTTTGTATATATTTTTTCAGTGGGGTGGGTCCAGAGGTCCGAACCCCCCCCCCCCCCCCTTTTGCCACCGAAATTTTGATTTTTGTTACTAAAATGATAATGATATAATGTCCTTTTGAGAAAAATATTGCCTTTTTTTACCGCTTGGACCTCCTCCAAACTGTTTTTCATTTAGGGGGAGGGAGTTGGACCCCTGAACCCCCCCCCCACCCCTTAAGTACGTCCTTGCGACTGGTGTTGGATTTTTGAACTTTTTTTTCCCGTGGATAATAAATTCCATGACCTCCTTTAAACAACTATCAAGTTTGATAACATTTGGACCAGTTGTTTTATTTTTCTGACCATTTCAAAGTGGAACTTTAATTATAATCACCCTGTATATTTAGCGTACAAATTCACTTCATTAACTATTATACATATATAGTTACTATTTCAAATATTTTCAAAGGTAACAAAATTAAAAATACAAAAAATGATGACAAAACTTCTTACAAAATAAAACAAATAAAAGAAAGAATAGGACTACCATTACTTTTAAATTAAAATATTTTTTACAGAAAGATTCTCCATTTATTTATGTCAATCAACCATCCTGGTTTGCAAAAGCAATAAGTATAATGTTGTCTTGTGTATTAAATCTTTTAAATTAAAAACATTAACGTTTTTACAAGACTAAGTCTTCAGTGATAGAAACGCAAACTTTGCCAATAAACATTCTGCATTGAACTCTATTAGGGTAATTCCGGGAGAGTCGCCGCATCCGCGACAGATGTCGCTCCCCTCGTATTTCTGGTAATTGTCGATAGATAGCAGTCACATGTGTAGCATAGGTGTGCAGTGAGATTTTCTTAACTGTTATATAGCAATAACACCGTTCAAATGTCTTTAACGGGATGCTTTAGCTGTAACTATAAAAATTTTATTTTGAGATACGTGCATCATTTCACTAACATGTTACATTTAAGTGCTTTTTTTTCCGCTAATCGGTGAATCCATGCATGATTTTGAAGTCAAAACTAAGTGTAGCACCTATATAGAATACTGTGTGTATGGTTACTCTACTTTCCGTCACGAAGACAGGCACCAACTGTGATGTATTACGTCTGTACGGTACAAAATGGGATACATGCCGCACTGCTATTCCGGAATACATGCCGCAGTTTCATTTGTATGGAATGCCGCTTTTAGTAAAATTTCAATTTATCTCTTCGTCTCTTATCTTTTTATATTACCGAATTTATGTTAATGGAGTATATTTGCTACATTTAAGTAAGTGTTATTAATTTTTTTTTTCGTTCATTTTGGACAGAACTCACCAAAGTTAGGCATTTTATCAGTTTTTAATTGTAATTGCAATAATTTCGCATTTTAGGATTCTGTCTTATATATTGATCTTAAAAGCCAGATTGATATTAAATTTGTTTTCAGATTTTATTATCAGCACCAGCATTTTATAAAGGAATAAAAGAATGTTAAAATAAATAAAACAAAATAAACGTTAAATTACTCTCTTTTCCCCTCTCAAATACGCTGACGTTACATTGTTGATGAAATAACAATAAAAAAAAAATAAGTATTTAACTTGAGTAGTGAACTAAGACGCCAGCTTAATATTGATTGAAACCTACTAACACCTCTCTTTGTACTCATTCAGTTTGTTATTGTTATTACGTAGGTAATTATAGTCCAGATATTTATTTTAATATTTTTTATTTATCTTATAAATAAAAATGAAATTCTGTTTGTTTGTTTGTTTGTTTGTTTGTGGATTTGATTCGTATACAAATCCACAAAAATGGACCTATCGGCCTGAAATTTAGCACAGATATGTAAAATAATATAGAATAAATCGTAGTCCACTTTAAAACTTTGAAAGTCCACCCGTTCCCGGAATTTAAGAGATTATTTTGGCTCTTCACGCAAAAATCTTTTCGTAATTGTAACCCCTGTAGTGAAAAAAGTGGAAATAAGGATCGTGGTTGCCATGTGTGGCGATTTTGCCTAATAAAATGTTTTAAATTCTGAGAGTAAAAATAAAAGAATAATAATGATTTTTTTTGTTAGTTTATATTCGTAAGGTTATTTTTTTTTAAATTATAATATCGTGTGCATGGGAAATCAGAGCAGGAATGTAATGCTTTACACGCAAAACAATAAGATTTGAAGATTTCCGAGGCTAATGTGTAAATTTTTTTAGTTTGGCGAAAAAATAAAATGGCTGAAATATGGATTTTGAGTAAGTGAGCTCTAGCGGTTTGCACAGTTTTCGGCTTGGCGGAATTTATTGAGAGCTTAAGGAAATAGATTTTTGAAAACAAGTGAAAAGGTTTTATTAGAATACAGCGTTAAATTTTAATGATCCGTGATGAAAAAATGCAGTTATTAAGGGATTTCAAGCGATCTAACTTCAGAAATCTCGCCAATTGAGTACATTGATTTAAGTTGGGGGAATTCCGCCAAATTTCCGAAAATTGAAATCTTCTCATTTAGTACATCGGAGTAACGATGAATAAAACACATTATAGTTGATAATTTAAAAAAAAATTGGCTGTATTAAGGGATTCCAATTTTCAAATAAATGCGTGCTACTCTTTGGCGGTCGAACCATTTCCCATATTGATTGCATCTAAGTCAATGCTTCGAATGATTCCCTGAAAAAACTCTTGCAAAATGGCATTTGTTGGCACTTTGGCGAGGCTTAGATTTGAAACTGAATTTTATTTGAGACTGGTATATATAATAACACTGGTTATAGATAAAAATGAATGTAGGTATGTGTTTATGAGGTTGAAAAACTCCAGCACCGTTGAGCACCGTTGCACGATGAAATTTGGTTCACCTAAGTCTTTTATGATGGAGAAGGGTTTTATGCTATCCGTTTTCCTTAACTTGCCACTTGGTGCCGCAGCACAACGTTGAATTCTATTTCGTTTATCCGTTTGCTATGCGAATATCGTCCAACCGATTTCGATGAAATTTGGTACACGCGTATATTAGAACACGGAGAATATTTTTCACTATCCATTTTGCTGTAACTTGCCGCTAAATGGCGGTGCAAAGCATGAACTTCTATACCGTTCGACCGATCGGCATAAAATATTTTATACTTACACATTTGAGCACGAAGAATATATTCTAACTGCGTTCCTTTTGATGTTACTCACCACTAGATGACACTGCAATGCATTATTATTTTAACTCGCCACTAGATGACGCTGCAGCAGGCCAAATTCTTGACCATTCAAACGGTCGCTATGAAAATCAGTATACATAGCTTATTGAACAATGAGAATATTTTGGCGTTATACATTTTGCTATAACTCGCCACTTGACGGCGCTGTAGCAAATCATTACTTTATTGAACCACTAAATGGCCCTGCAGTGTATCACTTCTTGACTGTGCAAATAATCGCTATGAAATAGGTATACATAGATATTTGAACACGGGGAAGAGTTTGGCGCTATCCATTTTCCTATAACTTGCCACTAGATGTCGCGTCAACACATGAACTTCAGGACTGTCCAGCCGATCGTCATGCAAATTCGTATGCATCGATATCTGAACGCGAAAAATATTTTCGCCGTATCCGTTTTGCTAAAACTCGCCACTAGATTGCGCTACGCCGCATGGCCTTCTGCACCGTACAAACGATTGCCTTGCAATTCGGTATGCATGATTATTGGACACAATATAACGGATATCCACTTTGCTATATCTGCTTATTACAATGAATAGTAATCACCACAAATCGTAATATCAAAAAGTCCATTCATTCCCGTGCGAAGAACGGGTACTTCAGCTAGTTACTTCATAAAGTTCTTATGACGGACGTGGCATAACTCTCGCACAAGACCGGCGTCTCACCCCCAGTGCAATGTTTTAGAGAAAAATTGTTAAAAAATATTAATTTTTTTATTTTATTTTTGTCGCAGCAAGCGTGTAATATATATTCTACTAAATATAGCACTGCATGATTTATTTTACTGTATGTGCGCCCTGGGAAATTTTACACAAATTCAAAAAAATGCGCGACATAAGTCCCGGAATTTTCCTATAGCTGATAGAAAGAAAAAAAAAATGCGTAAAGACATTTTACGGGTACATATTATTATTACTCCTATTCAAACATCGCGTACTCGATAACTTTAAGTATTGGGAATGTAAAAAGAATTCATGCTTTAATTAAGAAATTGGATAATTTAATTAAAAATTACAGCTGAGTAAGTTTTTTAAGACGCACAAAATAAACTGGCATGTAAACACGAGGACGTATCATTTTATGAATAAACAATTAGTTTCGGAAATAATATTTAAATAGCGCTTGTTTAAAATTTATAAAAACAGTAACAAGTTGTTTAAAAAGATGACTTATTTTAATATTGTATATTTTATAGAAAGCTTAACCCTGCTTTGATGGTCTTTTGAGCATTCTCCTAGCACTTACAAAAGTCCAGTCACGGCCGAAAGTTGAAGAAGACTTCCTACTTTCTATTGCATATTTTCTGATGAGATATCACCTTCACAAGCTTGAGGGCTTGTATTTATTAGACTCACGGCGAGTAGTTTGTTCAAACAGATTTGGTAGATTGCAGGAAGTATTTGTGCCTCCAATAACGGTTATTGCTCAGTAATCGTAAAATGCTTCAACCCCGGTATAAAGTATGGGGATGAAGTGTCACTTGCATTTGGCCAGGCGACTGGCCGTTTGTATGGAGCACCGTTAGGCCAGATTTGGCTACCAGTGGATAAAATCAAATTGAATACTGAAAACTTACAAAAAATTCACTTTTACGAACTAAACTTTTCTGAAGATATTAAAATTTACATGGGTCTACATAAACGAATTCATGTAATGTTAAGAGAAAACACGAGGAAATAAAAACATTGAAGTACAATTACATATCTTAGCACAATATAACAAAACCTTGGAAGTTATCATTAACAAAATGTAAATTGTGTTACATATATAGTTTTAAGACATCCTCTCTACTTTCCAGATATTTAGAATTTAGATTATTTTTAAATGTAGATACTTAAATTACACTTTTATGCAAAAGTATTTAAGTGAAACTGAAACATTTTGTTTCAGTTTCTATTTCATATGCATTTCACATTGAATCTGTGAAAAAATATTAATATTTATACTCTTTAAGAAGAATAAATTTCTTGTGCTGAAGCAGTAATTGATAACATATTTTGTCAGATAAAATTTTTAGATAGAAATTTAGAAATATAATAAAATTTTTAGATAAAAATATTATAAAATTTTTAGACAGAAAACTTACTTTCAGTTTCGCTAATTTTATGTTACTACGTGTTTATAACTATAAGAAAAGTGGATTGAAAATATACACGTTTTTTCTATAAAGTAAAACAGAGCATGGTAAATAATTCAAGAAACAAGATATTTTTTCCTCTAATTATTCGTTTTCTGGTATGTATAACAAATAGATCGAAGATGAATCATTGATAATTGAACATATATTTTTATTCCTTATCACAAAATAACATATTCTGAGTCCCAAAGAAAATATGCATTTTTTTCTTTATACATTACAGCGCGTGGAATGCTTTTCTAATATGATTATAAATAAAGAAGAAAATAACTTGTACGGCGTCCAGCTTTAGTACTTCCTGCGGATGTAGGGGACGCTATGCAGCTCGCTTTCTTTTAAGATAAATAATGGTATCACTCGATAAAAAACGATATTTTTATACGGAATATCAGTTATGCTATGTATGTTTTTCATCACGAAAATACATTGATGGGATGTAACTCTATTAATATTTAGACGGACTGTACGAGTTTTGACATTCAATAAAAAAATCATTGAATATTTTATTGAATAATCCGCAATTTATTTTCGTACTGTTATAGAAGTTGATAAGGAAGAAAAGAAATTGAAAATATAAAATGCGAATTTTCAAAATTGCTGAACTTTGTTTTTATATTATATCAGTTCATACTATTCATTAAAAAAGGAAAATACCAAACTGGGCGTGATCTTTTATAAATTTCTATTTATACAGGAATCGACGCAGACAAAATCTGGGTTCGTTTTTTGTCCCTTCACAAAATTACAAACGGCCGAAACTACCATTCATTGGATTTTTAAGTATATTTTAATTTGTTTTGTAAATTATTTTAAGAAAGAAAGGGACTTTTGCAAAAATTGGAATGAAAATGCATAAAAATAGATGGTGAAATTCACAAAAATAGATACTGAAATTTACGAAAATAAACAGTTTTCACAAAAATGAGACAATAGAAAAAGATTTTTATCAACCCGTATTATATTACTAGAAAATATTTAAAACCTATATGTATTTATAACATTAATATGTGGTTTTAATTTTATATAATAATTTAACGCAACTGGTTTTTGTTTAAAAAAATAATGATATTGGCCAATAAGAAAAATCTTTTTTAATACAAAATATATCAATGTTTCTTGTTTTTCGTCAGGAATAAAACGATGACGTGATGCAATACTTTTAAAGTTTTGTTTTTTTCAAGCTTAGAAATTAAAAAACACTTATTTTTACTCTGTGATACGTAATCTAATGCGATAGAGCTAATGCGTAAGAAGAACCAAAAATTAGAAAGTGTAAACTGCATTTCTTAAAATGAATCACTTGTTGGTAGATATACATAACTAGGAGATAAAGCCCGTTGAAGAGGCGGTTACGACGAAAGATGGAAATCTATATAAATAAAATTAGACTTTTGTCTGTACGTTTCTTGGAATTCAAAAATTTTGCGATTTCTATCCGTTTCATGCACCCGGGAATCCGATGCGACCCTCAAAAAAAAAAGTTTGTCTGTCTGTCATTCTGTCATTCTGTCATTCTGGCATTCTGTCCATGACGCTTTTTTTGTTCAAGCATCACGTAAAAACGACTGAAGCGAATGATATGAAATTTGGTGTCATGATAGGTGGTCACTCAACAGAAAACATAGGTGTCGAATTTTTAAAAAATCTTGATTGGATTTTGAGATTTTGCGAAAATCCTTTCAAACTGCGTAAATTTGTGTTCAAGCATCACGTAAAAACGACTGAAGCGAATGATATGAAATTGAGTGACATGATAGGTGGTCACTCAACTTAAAACATAGGCGTCGAATTAAAAAAAAATCTTGATTAGATTTTGAAATTTTGCGAAAATCATTTCAAACTGCGTAAATTTGTGTTCGCACATCACGTAATAACTGCAAAGGTGAAAAAATGATATTTGGTGAAATGGTAGGTGGTCACTCACCTTAAACTATAAGCATCTAATTAAAAAAAATCCATCAGATTTCGAGATTTTGTGAAAATCGTTTAAAACTGAGTGAATCTTTGTTCCCGTATTACGTAATAACGACTAAAGCGAATGATATGAAATTTGGTCACACGATAGATGGTTGCTCAACATAAACTATAGGAGTCCAATTTTTTAAACATTTTTATTAGATTTTGAGATTTTGTGAAAATTCTCTCAAAATACGTTTATATTTCTTCAAACATCACGTAATAACGGCTAATACGAATGATACGAAATTGAGTGATATGATATGTAGTTGCTAATCCTATTTTACAGGCGTTGAATTTTAAAAATATTTTGCTTACATTTTGAGATTTTTCGAAAATCGTTTTAAAATGCTGAAAATTTGTTCCAGCATCACAAAATAAAGACTGCAGGGAATGAAACGAATTTGGGTGACATGATAGGTTTTTACTCAACTTAAATTCTAGGCTTCCAATTTTTCAAAAATGTTGATTAAATTTTGAGATTTTGCGACAATTATTTCAATACGCGTAAATATTCGTTCGCGCATCACGTAATTACGACTAAAGCGAATGAAAAGATATTACTTAGTTACTCTCTAACCTGTAATATTTTAACAATACATGAAAATTATAACTTCGCTTTCTTTACTTTGGCAACATACTACATCCATTCTGTGTACTCCTACAATGCTGACGAAAGTTCTTTTTTTGGAAATTTTCATTCACTAACCCGTCGAGGACGGGTACTTCAGCTAGTAAATAAATAAAATAAAAAATAAAAATAAAACATGTGACAAAATTATGTCTGCACCCAGTATACTTAATCATTGTCAACTTATTATAAATAACTTCGTATTCACTTTTTCTTTTTTTCTTTTTCTTTTTTTCTTTTTCTTTTTCTTTCTTTTTTTTTTTTTTTTTGTATGTACCAAAATCGGAATGGCATGCTCTTCTGGAAACGCACAAATTCTCTGCATGTGTATTTGCGGAAACTTTCACCCTACGAAACATTTCATTTTGCTGGGAACAGCACCTCTTTTATACATGTTTCATCCAGGGAAATTATTTTATTTGGGAAAAAGAAAGTTAAAATGGGTAATTTAGAAAACTCTTTTAAACGAATTGGAATCGCAATTTTCCCTTCAAAACCTGATAACCGTGACATCAATATGAAGTTAATATAGTCTACGATATCTGATTTTGCTACTCAATTCGTTAATTTTCTTTTACTGTCGAATATATGAAGCAACTGAAAATTGCGAAAAGAGAAAAATTAGAGAATTGGGGGATTTTCAGATTTTTAAAGTTGCGTAGTAGTGTTTGATATACAGCCTCTTAAGCTCTGTTGTATATTTTCCATAAATTTAGATTTCTATTTGACATGACGAAGATTTCTGAATATTGGCATTCTTCGAAAACTGCTAGGGATAACCGTGAGAGGACTTTTAGAACCAAGCTCAGGACTTTTATGTTTCTAGATCGATGCCACAATCAATGTGTTACCATGTCTTCCGGTATCCAGTATTAATCTTAACAAACGTAGTAAAGCATTTCACAACGAATGAATATGAAATAGGAGTAATCTCTCATCTTGTTGGTTTCGGTCTTTTCGAAAATGCATGTTCTATGCGCCAAATAATTAAACTTTGCAGTTTGTTGCACAAAACCGTTTAACTGGTAAGCAGAAATATTGATCTTAAAATTCCCCCCTGAATAACATTAGAATTGGTGTGGTATCGCCACATATTGGTGATATCGCTTAGCTGAATTTAGTATCGGAGACACTTTTGGCAGCAAATCTTTCGATATTTCACGAGAAGTTACCACGTGTGGGGACATTTGCCGCGATTTTAATTATGAAGGATGTATAATTTGCTGTCGCGAATACAAATATTTTGAGCCATCGAATTATAGGAAAGTTACGCAAATTATACTAGTGATCAGGAGTTCAAGAACTATCCGGAAAACCTGTAGCTACTATAAATAGGAGAGTATATCAGTTCAGTGGGTCAGTTTGAGTTGTGGCTTGAAGAGCGTTGCACTTTTCGTAGCACTGCGCGTATCTATTACTTTGAAACATATCTTGGAATACTATTTGTGAATTCCTGCGTATTGAGTTGTAAAAATTTTTCAATGAATTTCTAGAAGTAATCAAGATTGCGTCCCGACTGATAAATCGGCTGTTTCCTGGAATTTTCTAGACCCTGATCTTTTCAAGCATTCGCATTCCTACTAATCTGTCAGCTTTTCTCCCAAAAGAATAGCGTTTACCAAGAGTTTCTGCAACACTATATTGTTGCAAATTGTGACTTTTAAAATTCTATTTAATTTGTTATTTTAGCTTTCGTTTTAAGTTGTAATCATCAAATACCTAAATAAATAACAATTTAAACTGGCTTAGATGAATCTATTTAATCAAGTGGAGCTTAAAATGGCATTTGTTCAGTTTCAACATGCATTTATCATCGTGATTTCTGTTATTTTATTCTGTACAGAGTTTAAAGATTATTTATTCTCAGTGAAGGTAAATAAAAAATGTTTAGGTACTTCGAGGATATTGCTAAAATTCGAAAATCAGTAAGGATGGACGCGAGACCGGAGAATTCTCGCATTGTCTCGCGTTCTCGCATTGTCTCGCGAGACGAGACAGGCATTTTTTTGCGAGACGAGAAAGAAAATATTTTGCGGGACGAGACTCGAGACGAGACAGAGTCTTGTCTCGCGCGAGATTTCTCGCGAGAATTCTCTCATTTTTTTCCGTCTCGCATAAATACGATCTGAAAAGCGACAATTTGCCTGAAGCCTCTACCGTTTAACTTGCGTCTCCTTCGTTTTCGGTCCTGGTATACTATCAGCCCTCTACAATACGCACAAACACGTAACATTTAAAATTAGAACAGACGACAGATATACAAAACACACAAAGGAGAAGATAAAGAAAGAGGCGGAAAAAAAAGAAAACAGAGAAGAGTTGAAAGAAAAATAATAAGTAAATAGGAGAGGCGGTACGGTATGTTCAAATCTGACCACTTTTAGACGGGGCCCGGGGCATTAAGTTTGGGGCCCCCCTTACTATCCCCTTTTTTACGCATTAAGCCCCTTTACTGAGCTCCCCTTTTTTAAGCATTTTAACCCAGTTTTGACCGCTGTTGTACTCGAAAATTGCATTTAAGTTAACTGTAGTTTTTGTACTTTAATCAAATCGTATTTATCACCCCAAAAAAATATCTCTAACTTGATCTAGTGAGAGACAATTAGGTAATACCTATATTACAGAGGAAATTCAGTTTTTTCCCCACAATCACTATTTCAGTACATATGAATTTATAATTTAGATAATCGGGATATATATGGGCCCCCCTTTTTCTTCAGGGACACCGGACTACCCTTGCCCCTGTGATAATCGGGTTTCGGGTATATCAGAGAGAGTTTAGAAGTAGAGCAACTTGCATTCGCATTGATGCTTAGTCTGAGTAGGTTGAAATATGGTTGAATATCCTTGGTCGAAATATCCTTGTACCGATATTATCCTCAAACTTTGCCGCACGTTGCGGCGTGCGTAAGGGGGATGGCGCCCACCCTGGTAACAACTTTCTAGGGGCGGTTAATTCCCTATTGTTGGCCTATTTTAAAGAGATTAAAATGACATTTTTTATTCTTATATATTAATATCGGACGGAAAGGAATGCAAGCAATTTTCAAAAAAATAACTTAGTCATTATTTTCTGTTTGAAATAGTTCATTTGGAACACTTTCTCGTACTGTTTTTAGATTTTAGATCAGAGCGCGTACCACGACGGATATCTACTTATAAGATGATCAGTTCTTAGAATATGCTTTAGGCTCTCGTTCTAGCCTATAGGAATAGGCCATTAGACTAAAAGATTTTTAATAGAACAATGTGAAGAACTTTAAAAGTTCATTTTTGCTTCGAAGAAGTAATATTAAGTTAAATATACGTTTAAGAAATAACTTATGCATTATTAGCTGTTTTTTCTACTTTTTTAGCAGTATACCTTTCCAAACCTTCAATTTAGTTTAATTCTTCACAGTTAGGGATGGACGCGAGACGCGAGAATTCTCGCATTGTCTCGCGAGACGAGTCATTCATTTTTTTGCGGGACGAGACGCGAGACGAGACAGAGTCTTGTCTCGCATTTTTTTCCGTCTCGCATAAATACGATCTGAAAAGCGACAATTTGCGTCTCCTTCGTTTTCGGTCCTGGTATACTATCAGCACTCTACAATACGCACAAACACGTAACATTTAAAATTAGAACAGACGAGAGATATACAAAACACACAAAGGAGAGGATAAAGAAAGAGGCGGGAAAAAAAGAAAACAGAGAAGAGTTGGAAGAAAAATAATCTGACCACTTTTAGACGGGGCCCGGGCATTAAGTTTGCGGCCCCCCTTACTATCCCCTTTTTTACGCATTAAGCCCGTTTACTGAGCCCCCCTTTTTTAAGCATTTTAACCCAGTTTTGACCGCTGTTGTACTCGAAAATTGCATTTCAGTTAACTGTAGTTTTTGTACTTTAATCAAATCGTATTTATCACCCCAAAAAAATATCTCTAACTTGATCTAGTGATGGACAATTAGGTAATACCTATATTACAGAGGAAATTCAGTTTTTTCCCCACAATTACTATTTCAGTACATATGAATTTATAATTTAGATAATCGGGATATATATGGGTCCCCTTTTTCTTCAGGGACACCGGACTACCCTTGCCCCTGTGATAATCGGGTTTCGGGTATATCAGAGAGAGATTAGAAGTAGAGCAACTTGCATTCGCATTGATGCTTAGTCTGAGTAGGTTGAAATATGGTTGAATATCCTTGGTCGAAATATCCTTGTACCGATATTATCCTCAAACTTTGCCGCACGTTGCGGCGTGCGTAGGGGGGAGGGCGCCCACCCTGGTAACAACTTTCTAGGGGCGGTTAATTCCCTATTGTTGGCCTATTTTAAAGAGATTAAAATGACATTTTTTATTCTTATATATTAATATCGGACGGAAAGAAATTCAAGCAATTTTTAAAAAAATTATTTCTCTTTTCGTTTATATTATCATGTTTTCCCTTCCTTCGGCTTGCAAAACTTTTATAAATTTTTTTCCTCCCCATCATTTTATCATGCAGTTGGGTTCCTATTCTAAAATTATCTTCGCCTGTTACATGTCTTTTCATTTTTAAAAAAAATCCACACTGGATATACATTAGGGGGATTCAGGTTTAATTTTTCTGTGAACAGGGCGACCATAACGACTGTAGTACTATCGCTAAAAATTATTGTGGAAAAGTACAAACGGATAGTCGTCAACAAATTAACTGTTCAGTAATTTAAAATATAAACAAAAAATAAGACGTCTATTAACCAACTGAGATACTATAATGAAATCTAAAAATGCACACACAGTAATGTTATTGGAAATATTAGGCAAATAATTATAATTATCGTTAATATAATCTTGTTTTCATTAATATAAAAATTACACATATTTTAGAGACTTGAAATTGACGTTAAAGTAAATAGTAGAGATTTAATAAAGACTAAAAGTGTTCTGTTTATAATTTTTCGAGGGTTATCTTACAACCATAACTGAACGATAAGTAATTCTAATTTGTGTTAATATATCCCGCAGTAATTTCAACAGAGGAGATTACTTAAAAAAAAAAAAAATCTGTTTTGTCTCATGCAGATATGATTTTAGTAAAATATTCGCTACTTCTCGTATGAAGAGCGGGTGCGCAGCTATTTTAAAACAAACGGTTGTCCATTTCATGTAGTGTCTGAGGTATTTAATGCTACAACTTGAACAGTATGATGTAGAACTACAGTATGATGTAGAAATAACCATTTTGAAAGTGGGGAGTTCTCTGCAAACCGCTAAACTTTTCACTTTTCTGATCGCGAATGACACTGACGTAGTTTTTTGAGTCATTATATTGCAATGATGCCAGGTTAATACTCATGACGCAAACTTTACATCAAGAGTCAAATAATTTTGCTTTTATTTTAGATTCCACATCACAGGAATTAATTGAAATTACTCATGTTAGGAAAATTTTCGTTTACTACAGTGCGAAGAACGGGCACGCAGCTAGTAAATAAAAATAAATACTATATTTTCGGTGTGACATTATATATACGGATTAAATCTCAATTTCTTTTACTTCAAATGCCGATATATGCTGATATAGTTATTAATATATCTACTAATGTGGCTATATGTAAGTAATTGTTATTATTAATATTAATTTTCAATAAAATCCCAATAATAAGTTAGTATAAAATGGTAACGAAATCGCAGTCTTTAATTTTGCGAGACTCGCGAGACGTCTCGCGTCTTGCGCGAGACGAGACAGCAATTTCTTTGCGAGACGCGAGACGAGACACAGTGTTTGCGAGACGAGACAGAGGTTTACCACTGCGAGACGAGACGAGACAGCCCTGATTCTCGTCTCGCACGTCTCGCGTCCATCCCTAAAAATCAGCTTCCTTAAAATTAGCATTACTTAGAAATTTTGCATCAGAAAGTAGAATAAGAAATTTAAGCATTGCTTGTAAAAAGTAGTACTGATTATACAGAAATTGGATTGAAATATTATTAATCAATATTCAGAAGAGCTTTATTAATATTTATTGATTGTTTATATAAAATTAAATTCCTCGATGCACCGCCACACGGACATTGATGGTCCAATGTACAGCCTATTCTTTTTTTTTTCGTTTAAAAAGTTATCAGTTCGGTTTAGATTGTATTTAAAAAATTGTATCATATATTTTCTTAACTTTTCATCTCTTTGACCTTATGTCAATAAGTATAAATATTTCTCTCTCTGTATATATATCTGCTTTTCCCCCAAATTTTTTAATGCTACAAAAATTTTTGAATGAAAATTTCTCTTAAAAATAATGCTGTCATTAATATACAGGCTGAATATAATTAAAGTCCTACTTTAAAACGATCAGAAAAGTAAAACTACTGGACCAAATGTTATCAAACTTGGTAATTGTATAAAGGGGGTCAGGGGAGTTATTATCCGCGGGAAAAAAAGTTCAAAAATTCAACACCACGGGCAAGGATGCTAGAGGGGGGGGGGGTTCAGGAGTCCGACCCCTCCCCTTCCCCGCATGAAAAACATTTTGGAGGGGGTTCAAAAATTTCGAAGGTGGTCCAAACGGTAAAAAAGGCAGCATTTTTCTCAAAAGGACACTATATCATTTTCATTTTAGTAACAGAAATCAAAATTTCGTGGGGGAAGAGGTTCGGACACCTGGACCCCCCACTCCCCCTTAAATACGTCCTTGCCCCTGGTGTTGAATTTTTGAACATTTTTTTTCGCCGATAATAAATCCCCATACCACCTTTACACAATTACGATGCTTGATAGCATTTGGTTCAGTAGTTTTCCTTTTCTGATCGTTTTAAAGTGGGACTTTAATTATGGACACCCTATACATTTATCTAAAATTACTTTCAACATTTTTAATGGTTATAGTGCATGCTAAAAAGTTTTTTTTTATTTAACAAAATTTGCTTGGTTAAACACTTTGGTAGTATTCTTTTGTTGCTTTGCCAAAAGTTTGTTGATTTAACGAAATCGATTTAACTTTTTAAATTATCAATAATGTTTTATTAAAATTAGGACCAATTAGTCTTTCAACAATCAATTTATGCATGCGTTAATAAGTGGTGCGATTCAAAGTGACGAATTCTACCATACCAATTTCAAGCTGGTTAATTCTATATTCAGGAGTACAAAGTCGTTCGCATGTTCACTTGAACAAAGCCGTTCTCAATGAAGCTAGAAACCGCAGATCACATCAACAACCACAAATAGAAGATTACTAAACGATTGGGGGTTTACTGAGTTAGTCTAAATTTACCTATTCATTAAAATTTACATTTTTATTTTAATTCTTTTATCTGTATCTATCTACTTAGTTTAAAAAAAAACACAATGTTAGATTTGTCAGACAAAGTAAAGCATCAAAATCACATCCGTCTTCGTGGTAATATAGAATAATTATATTCAAAATTGATAGCTCAGATAACGAAGTGCTTATTTGATTTAATTACAGAGGTTTGCAATGTTTGCACTACAATATATTTCATTCTTTTCGCGCTTATCCCGAGTGATCTGTTGTAATTTTTATTTCAATTTTAGATCAAGGTTGTTTGCATGCTTTTCCCAAAAATGGCCTCTGTTGCTTAATCAGTGAATGCCTTGTTCGAATAAAAACTGTTGTGTGTTTTTTCATTGTTCAAATATGTTCGTGATGAATGTAATTAGTATTAAATCTTAAACTATACACCTCAACAAGTAATAATCTATCAAGTAAGTCCACACATGCAATATAGCAATATAAATACGCAATCAGCGTTAAAAAATAACATTTAATAAATTTGCATGACGTAGGTTATATTATTATTAACAGCAGAATTACGGAAGCAGTTGTATTTAAGTAACGTTTTCATACTCTTACATTTTATCTCGCTTAATTTATCTAACTATGCACTCAGTATGCATAAAGAATTTCGCTAATTTAAAATAATTAATTTAGTGGTGATTTGTGTGCATTCTTACCTATATTTACGGGTAACGGTTATTTTGACTTCTCGCAAGAAGTGCTTCTTTACCGATATATATTAGTTGTTTTCATGTGTAAGTGGCCTGCAATAAATTATAATTGTTAGAACTTTGGCAGGAGAGATACTAAAAAACTCCGAGCAGGCAGATATTGCACATTTTCATTCTTCCTAAAAGTCACAGATACTCTTTTTCGTCCCGCCTTTATAAACCCCGGTCCCTTTCCCCAATTTTTGATAAAAATGAAAAAAAAAAAAACTTCGCCTCTCAGTAAAAGCCGTAAAAAAGAAAATTCTCTGCATTATGTATACTAATAACCACATGAAAAAAATCTCCAACTCAATCACTCTCTTAGACTAATATTAAAAAAGCAACTTTTTACCAAAAGTTATTTATTGTATGTATAAGAATTTCCACAAAACCAAACATAATACATAATCCCATACTCACCTCTCTCTTTACCTCACGGGGACTCCGATTTCTCAGATATCTCACAATAACTATTACAACAATCTAAATTGTAAATTGTTATTTATAAGTGCTTAGTGTACTTCTTTCATATATCATTAAGTTTTGCTTTCTCAAAATTTTACTGAAAGTTTTCATTTGTTCTTTACATTTATTCATGAAATTGTATTTTCAAAACTTTGTTTCGATATGGACTTTGGATTTTATAATACATGACCCTGCCGAGTCATATACCGTGTTGAAAACCAAAAAGGCGAGTTGTCCCTGCGAGGTGAAAAGTAAAAATAAAGTAAATTATAATTATATATTTTATCTCGCTTAATTTATCTAACTATGCACTCAGTATGCATAAAGAATTTCGCTAATTTAAAATAATTAATTTAGTGGTGATTTGTGTGTATTCTTAGCTATATTTACGGGTAACGGTTATTTTGACTTCTCGCAAGAAGTGCTTCTTTACCGATATATATTAGTTGTTTTCATGTGTAAGTGGCCTGCAATAAATTATAATTGTTAGAACTTTGGCAGGAGAGATTCTAAAATAACTCCGGGGCAGATATTGCACATTTTCATTCTTCCCAAAAGTCACAGATACTCTTTTTCGTCCCGCCTTTATAAACCCCGGTCTCTTTCCCCAATTTTTAATAAAAATGAAAAAAAAAAACAACTTCGCCTCTCAGTAAAATCCGTAAACAAGAAAATTCTCTGCATTATGTATTAGATTATCCCTTCCCCACTAATAACCACATGAAAAAAATCTCCAACTCAATCACTCTCTTCTTAGACTACTTATATTAAAAAAAGCAACTTTTTACCAAAAGTTATTTATTGTAGGTAAAAGAATTTCCACAAAACCAAACATAATACATAATCCCATACTCACCTCTCTCTTTATCTCACGGGGACTCCGATTTCTCAGATATCTCACAATAACTATTACAACAATCTAAATTCTAAATTGTTATTTATAAGTGCTTAGTGTACTTCTTTCATATATCATTAAGTTTTGCTTTCTCAAAATTTTACTGAAAGTTTTCATTTGTTCTTTACATTTATTCATGAAATTGTATTTTCAAAACTTTGTTTCGATATGTACTTTGGATTTTATAATACATGACCCTGCCGAATCATATACCGTGTTGAAAAACGAAAAGGCGAGTTGTCCCGGCGAGGTGAAAAGTAAAAATAAAGTAAATTATAATGAAATTTATCAAAATTTGATTTTAATATACTAAAATAGCATAATAAACAATAAAATAAAAAAAGAGCATTTGCTGATCAATACATATTCTATGGAAGCAAAAATCTACGTTAAGCCTAAGTCAACTATTCCAGCAAGTATATTTTATTTGTAATGTTAAAATGAAACTTTACTCAAACTATAATTCAAATGTGAAAAACCAATTGAACATACTGTACATAATAAAATATTGTTATTTTAAAATTCATAACATTTATCATCAAACTACGCATTTTATACCCGAATAAACCTTTCATCCGTTTCATCGTAAATGTTTCGGATCTCTTAAAGCCGAAGAATCTTTAATACTATTCTATGGATCAATTATTTGCCATATTTGCCACTTCGCTTGGCAAAAAAAAAAAAAAAAAAAAAAAAAATTGCACATCTTGGAGGACCGATAGTATAATACGTAAGTGCCCCCATTTCTCTCCAATAAGATAATCAATTGCAACATATGCGTAGAAAAACACTTCTACTTTCAAAGTACTTTCCTAACTTCTGTAATTTTTTCCTCTGACTCTGACCACTTTCCCAAAATCACAAAATCGATGCTTTGCTTTTTTTTCCCATTTAAACACAGATAACCAGAACATTTTATCAAATAACTTATGTTCACTTATTGATAAATACAAAATAAACCTTTTTCATTTAATCAATTTAATAACTAATAATCATTTATTTAATTAAAAATGAATACTGCATATTCATTTCATTTTGCTTCCTTTTTTTCTTTCATTTAATTTAATAATTATTTTTTAAATTGCTTTTACATCAAGGAAAAAATGAAATTTAAAGCCTCAATAAATGCAGATAAATCAGTATTTGTGACACGGTAAATCACACGAGTTGTGTCGGCTTTACCACTCTGTCTTGATTTTGAAGTAGTATACATCTTATGCACTTAGTTCAAAACTTATGTTATAATCTGCCCTGTGTGCTTAATATCTGGCTAGACCTATGGGATCGACCGGAGGCTGTAAAGTAGATGGGTTAATCTAAAAAATATTGAAGATTGACACTTAAGCTGTAAACCGACAGGTGACAACTGTTAATATCAGTTGTTAATAAGGGTCGATTGTCAGTCCTTGATGGACCTAAACCTGAAACCAGAACCTAATCTTTCAGTAAATATCGAAAACTGAATTCATGCCATAACATAATATGGGGTTTCCTTAAGATTTCTGCTTTCATAACATAAACAGCCTTAGCCAATCAATCACATCCGCTGTATAACATGATAAGGATGTCGTAATACGAAAAAATAATAGTGGAATAACATGCTTATTTTTAATCATATAAAAAAGTTAATTTAACTAACATCAATCATTTTTGCTTATTTTCTCTACTGTATGAAAGGAAACTATTTATTTTTTTTATAAAATGTTCTTTTGAATTTTTCTGTGTTTATTTTTCATTTCTTGGCAATAAACTACATTCAATACAATGCTTAAGCATCGAGAAATTTCTGCAGAACATTTTCTTTTAGGAAATAGATATAGAAAAGACTACAAACATAAACAAATATTAAATATGTAAACACAACGTGTACACAAAGAATCTCAATCCTGGATATGCGATGGTCTATAAATTCTTAAGTAGAACATCCACTTTCTGACTTTATTCTTCCTCGCATCGACAATAAAGTCTCTGCATATCCAGTTTATCACTGTTTACATTGTGAACTAAACTAAGTAACGATAGGAAACATGTGTCATTATTCTGAGTAAATAATGAATTTATGAAGTTGTGCAGAAGCTTTACTCAGTAGATACATTTTTAAAATTTAAAACTTAATACCAAAGCTTTCTCCACTGGTACTTCGAATTCCCTTGAACGATGATTTTATCAAAATTAAATGTGTACTGTTTTATAAATAAGTAGCATAATTAAAGATATCAATGCATATCTTGCGATAATTAAAGATGCTTAAGGAATATGAAAGAAGTTTTAAACAAATCTTAAAATTTGCTTTTAAATTGTAGAAAATTAAATCATAAAGATGCTACTAAGGTATCTGAGATTATGCTGATTTTTGAAAATATGCCCTGGTGCTAATGCTCAGAAGTCCTACTTATTTAAACATTAATGAATATTCCATGTTAGTCTTCAGTTTGCGGTATTTCTTTAAAATGACATAATGTTTAAGATGTGTAAGAAGATAAGTTA
Organism: Cheiracanthium punctorium; assembly: GCA_038373885.1. Lineage (NCBI taxonomy): Eukaryota > Metazoa > Arthropoda > Arachnida > Araneae > Cheiracanthiidae > Cheiracanthium > Cheiracanthium punctorium. The sequence continues at coordinate 1,890,648 of JAWZYV010002352.1, forward strand.
ACATCATTGGATTTAAACTACTTTTTATGTTTTACTAATCAACTCGAGTACTATCAGCATTTTCTTATTCATATAGTATGTTAAGAGAAGTACTTCGAATATGAAAACTATAGACTTCCTGTCAGAACTTTTCAGTATTCATCTTGAAATTCCGTTCATTATTTTATTAAAAACCTTAATCATACTTATCAGTAAAGTTTCATACTTAAGACATATGCAGAGTTTAATGGTTCATAATTATCAGGCACCATTAAATATATCTTAAATAAAGAAAATTTATCTGAAAATACGTATTTTATAAAGTTCAATAAAATATATTTTATCATTGTTATTAATATTTATTCGGCTGTTTCTAGATATTTTTTTAATGTTACAAATACATTAAGTGAGTCAAACTTTTGCTATTTCAGGAGCTTACCTCGATTTATGAAAGCTTTAACTAAACAATTACTGTAAACTTCGAACGATTTTTCTTTACATTAGTAATTCGTATGTATGCTTGATTAGGTGGTTAATGCTACGATATGTTAAATATACTTCGTTTCTTTAGTTGCATGTTTTTACAAGGTAATCTAAGTTACTAAATTTGATTAATTTTTCTAAATGAAAATAAATGTATTCACCGACCTTTCCCGACCGAGTGGTACACCTTCTGTACCAGAAAAGAATCACGACCACAGACCGGTTCTACTTGTATACCATTGTTTGCGGAAAATTTAGATTACAGTTTTGCTCCAGACTCACGCTGGAAGATAATTTAAAAAATAGAAACTTAAAATTAAAATGTGTAATTCTTAATTCACGCATTGTTGGCTATGATACATAAATATGAAAATTTTTGCCCAATTGATGATTTGGAAGGCGACGTATAATTGTAATAAAAACAATCTCTTTCTCCATTTCAATACCGCTGGATTAATGTCCTAATGCAGCGGGACTAATCCAGCAAACATTTGTGTGGGATACGGCAGTATCCCGTTCAGGCGGTTCCGTGTTGGATTCCCTAGCTCTGATTTAGTTTCATATTTACATCTTTAATTCACTTTTCTCGCTTCGTATAGGGTTTTAGTAAGTTGAAAACTACATTCAACGGTAGATAAAACAAGTAAGAAACGTAATAAAGGGAAATGAAATAAATAAATGAACGTAGTTTCTGGAAAATATATGAATTATATAGTATACACGCAACTTTTTTTGTAGTATATACGGAGATTTTTGTTGTATGTACACAAAAATTGAAATTTTGAAAAATGCCGAAAGCAGTATTTCGACCAAAGTGGTATTGACATATTCAATGCTATTATCACAGCTATGGATAGATAAATGCAAGTATTTCAGTCACTATTATAAAAACACAGATAAAATCTCTATTGTTGAAAGGTCAAAGTTAATACTGAACATTGTATTTAATGAACATACATAAAAAATAGTGTGGAGCGTATTTTCTTGACGATCTGGGCTACATTGGTCAGACGAAAATAACTCTCAGTCAGGTTCAAAGGGCATAATAGGTAAGTTTTATAAGCAAAAAACTTCAAAACATTATATTGGCCATGGCCCCTCATTGTCAGAATTCTAATCATCGGTTTCTGTTTTATAAAACTAAGATTTCGTGCACTCCTCAGTCATCGACCCATCTTGACTTCTTGGAATATTTTTATATTATACTGGGCACGCAAAACTTTTTGTTTCTTCCAACAACGGTTCTTCCAACGGTTTTCTCCAAACAACGGTTCTTCCATTACTAGAACTCATTCACTTAGAAGCAGTAATTCTAAGTTCTTGTCTTTTTTCTTTCGCTGTCTTTTTTCCCCTTTCATTTGTGTGATCTGTTATGTAAAAAAGCGCAGTTTCTTTTTTTTTTTTTGTTTCGTTTCGTTCATGTCATTCTTCTTTCATTCCTCTATTTTTGCTTTAATCCATTACATTTTAATTTTTTTTGTTCATTTATATTATCTTATTTCATTCATTTTAATTTTTATTATTTTTGTCCCATATCCTCTTTTTCTTAACTTCTATTATTCACCCCTTATATCCCTGCGGGCGATACTGTCAAACGAGAAAACATATGGGCAATTCTTTTCTTTTTATTTATGTTCTGTTCCTTCTCCTTTTGATTTTCTATTTTATGTAATTTTGTTTGTTAGCCTTTGAAAAAAATCCCTCCCCCACCTTTTCAATTTTTATTCTCTTTGGTTTTCTTCCGTTTTCCTTCTCCCGAATTGCAACTTATTTTTGCTTACTTTTTGTCCGCTGAAGTTGGAACATTTTGCAGTTGAAGAAGGACATTATGTGATATACAAAACGTTTCTTTTGCGCTTTTTTTATGTATGCGGAATTCAATACGAAGTTATTGGTCCATTTAACAGAAAAAAGGAAGAACGAGAATTAAGAAGCGAGGCTTCGCAGAAGACAGTAAGAAGTTAGAATCTAGATAAAATTTTCCTGTGGGGAAAATCGTAAAGTGTAATATAGCAAAAGAACATTAGACGCTGCCTGCAGTATAACAATGGAGACATCGTTAAAAGCTGGAAGCTACTTTTGGTTACACGAAAAGTGCAATTGCTGGAATGTCATACTCGTTTACTACTAACAAATACAGTGTAAAACCGATATTTTGACCCTCAGTACCTCGAAAACTTTGATATAGTGAACAAATCTGCTTTCCCTTGTAAGCTAATCCCCCCGTTACTTCACCTCGCTATCTCGAATTTTTCCCGAGTCCCTTCGAGATATCGAGGTTATACTGTACTTGGCAATTTCTTTTTTTATTAATTTATTTCACATTTTGCAGTTCTGTGCTCACCAGGAAACTTCCGACAAAAACCTGTACCCAACTTTTGCAAGGACGCGGCCCCCCGACACGCAAATCTCCAAGTCGGTCGCATCTCTCCTTCTGACATACGGCTGGAAGAAAGTCGCCTTTCTGTACTCCACCAACAACGAAGACCGAAGTTTCCTGGAAGTATCTGGAACAATAATACGGACTCTGGAAGAGGTCGGTATCGAGATTAGGTACCTCGGAACTTGGCCAGAGACATATCATTATGGATACGGGGAGAACCCTTTCGATGCTTTAGTAGAAAACTCGTACATGGATGCTCGAAGTGAGTAGCAAGTTTCCCTTTACTTAAATTTTGCTTCTGCTAACACTTTGAGACGCAACCCTTTCCCAATGCTGAAAAAAGGGCAGCCGTTGCCATCGCTTGACTTAACTACCAGCAAATTGGCGGACGATCGAAACGTTCATCGCGTGCCGCAGATTTAGAGACCCTTTATCAGATTTAGAGACCCTTTATCGCGTGCCGCAGATTTAGAGACCCTTAAGACCCTAGAGACAGCTGGCTGTGCACAGCCAGCTGTCGTCAAAAAAGGGGTCTCTAGATCTGCGGCACGCGATGAACGTTTCGATCGTCCGCCATCTTGCTGGTAGTTAAGTCGAGCGATGGGAACGGCTGCCCTTTTTTCAGCATTGTAGCCGTTGCCATCGCTCTAGCAGATCTAGCGTTGCCGCAGATCTAGAGACCCTTTTTTGACGACAGCTGGCTGTGCACAGCCAGCTGTCGTCAAAAAAGGGTCTCTAGATCTGCGGCACGCGATGAACGTTTCTCCGCCATCTTGCTGGTAATTAAGTCGAGAGATGGCAACGGCTGCCCTTTTTTCAGCATTGTGCAATCTACCTAGCTGTTCTCACATTCTTCCATTTTTCAGAAGATGTCAGTGCTGTTAAAAGTAATCGTTACAATTTTTTACGGGAAAGGACGTGCTAAAAAGTAAAGGATTCTCGTGGAGCTCTGTCACCCGCAACTATTTTTATAGAAATCCAATCTATTTTTCGTGACAGGCAACGTCAAAACGTCAGAGTTTGGTGTACCCAGAGCGGGAACACTGCGCGTTAAAGGGCTAAAGCAGAGTTCCCCAAACTGTTTGCGCGGAACCCTAGGGTGCCGCGAGCGTATGCCGGGGATGCCGTGGAGATAATCAAGACAAGTGTTTTGGTAAAGTATAATCAAATTATTTCCTCTGAACCGGTATTCCACAAAACAGTTAGCCAAGCCAGTGGCCAAGATGGGGAAAATAAAAATTTTTCAGCCACATTCGACAGAGTTCAGCGTCCAGTAGCCTCTCTTTTACAGCAACTACCTGATATGGAAGAGGGGTGTCAAAATTCTATATTCCTTTACCAAGAGAGTACTTCCTTGATAGTTAGCCGTATAAACAACATAAATGAAGTAATGAAAAATGCATACAAACTGTTTCATTCTAAACTAATTGATTTAAAGGTAACCTGGCGCGAAAGTTTCCAGCCTGAGAAGGGTGCCGCGAAATATTTTGAGCCTGACAAGTGTGCCGCGGCGAATAAAGTTTGGGAACCCCTGTTCTAAAGAAATAAACAATATATGCATCATTCCGTCAATTATCTATAAAATATAAGTAAATAATCTCAAGTAAATTTCACTTGACTTCTTTAACTCTTAAAAGAACACTGCACGATCAGTTACTCTTTGATGGAAAATACACAAGGTGCCCCAAAAAGGTGCAACATGCTTTACTTCTTTATCTTTTAGAGATATGTGGCCAATCTGAAATCAAAAAATGTTCAAAATAAGGGAGAAAAAAGAGACTGCATTAAGAAAAGAAAAAAAAATAATCTAGCAAATTTCAATAAGTTGTACTTTTTTAATTTGTATACAGCCCCTCTACAAAAAGAAATCCAATTCGAAAAATGTGCACATACACACATGATGTGATGCACAAAATTTCAGCATTTCATCATAAGAAGTCACAGGAATGTGAAGAGAAATATATGCTGACTTAAACTGCTTTTCAATAGCTTTCCAAGAGTAAAAGTTACGTCGGATTCGCGTTTTAGGGGTTGAGCTGAAATTACGAAAGAAAATCATTTCTTGCACTCTAGCATTAAACTTTGATATTCAAATTCATGCACAGCTCCTAATTATATTTTTTAAAGATGTCACTGAACTTTTTATGATGAAAAGCTGAAAATTTGTACAGGACTTCATGAGTGTATGAACCCCATTTCGCTAATTGGGATTTTTATTTATTTTTTTTTACGGGGACTGTATATAAATTTCAAAAGCGTAACTTTTTGAAAATTAACAAGAGGAATCTTTTTTTTAATGTAACCTTTTTTCCAACACTATTTTGAACATTGTTTTCAATTATTGCCCATTTATCCCTAATAGATGTAAAGAATTAAACCATGGGAAGCGAACCCAAACCACCTTTCTGCGACACCCTGTACAAATTTCGTAAAACTTAATTTTTAGAGAAAAGATCAGTGATTTCAGTTTTTATAAACCGATATTAAGACTGTCATCTCGTTGGTTATTGAATGGGAAATTAAATATTAATAATATGATCATTCTACAATAGACTTATTTAAAAATTGCGTGACTGTTAATATATAAAACCATTTTCTTTGTAGATGACGCAATTGAAAACCTTGAATAATCACAACCACTTCTCTTAGGCGTTGGTATGCGAGATTTAGCGGTTTCAGTTAATGCAATCGTTGGAGCTAACAACAGCTGAAAGAGAGAGACAATTAACCGTTGATTATGGATCTCTGTCCGATCTTAAGGATAGCATAGAATGATCTGCGTACTGCTTTAAGACGGATTCACTACAACTATCCATTAAATTTACTCTCTTATAATCCGTGATGGACGTACGCAATTCTGCTCATAATATTGAATATGCATTTTTCATTAAATATGTAACTTTTGTAGTTTGTGTTATACATCCGGTTTAAGATAGTCTTCGCTCTCTATCAATTGTTCTAAGACGTTTTATAGATCACTGTTGTATCATTGCAACACTAACCAAATTTAATGATTTTCAGAAAAATTCTCAATCCACTTTGATGAATGGTTTGAGTGTTTCATCTTGAAACAAATTTCCTTCACTATCAGAATTAATAATTGGCAAAAATATACTAATATTTTATTTATGAATTTCGTATATATTCTGTGTTTTAGATTGTTAATTACAAAATATAGATATTATTATAAAAATCAGATAACTAAAAATATACATTACGATGATCTTTTAGTATTAAATATTTTTTATAATAGGGCGTATATGATTTATATAATAGAAAAAATGTCATGTATAAAGCTTAAGAGCGGAAATCAATATTAAGTATTTACACGACAGTAACTGTCTCAATTTATATGCCAATAACGATGTTCTTACTTATTTAGAAGCTTTTACGATGAACCTAAGCATTGACATAGAGGATTAACAATGACATTCTCTCGGCTAAAATACTTTATAACTATTATCATCATGTCTAGATAATTTATGAGACTTCATACAAGCTCTTGATTATCGACTGATAATTATTTTCCCTTTTGAGATAGGGATGAAAATCTGTTAAAGTATTAATTGAGTCGGTGACATTTTGTAGCTTGCCTGTGAAAGATGACATCTCATGTAACAAAACGCTAGGAAAGAAAAAAAGATGCTAAGAACGTGTTCTTTTAGTATTTTAAATGCATTTTTTATGTTTAAAAAACACCAACGCAATGAAATAATCAAAATGTTTTCTTTAATGATTTACGATGCTCGACAGCACATTTTAGTAACGGGTAGAATGCATTGAAAAGTGTTATTTTATGAAATATTGTTTTGAACAGTTTAAAAATGTACATTCTAAGATATTTTTTCATTCCCAATAAGGTATACAAGTTTTAAATAATTATACTTAATAGTTATTTTACAGTAGTGGGATGCTTAACAATTGTAGTTAGTATTTTGAATGTGTTAACTAGAAATTCAGGGTTTAATACACTTATATACACTTTTGCAATGGGGGATTATGATGATTCATTGAAAAACATATAATGAAATTTTACCCAGAAAATGTTTTTGAAAATTACTGCTATTGTAACTTTTTGAGACTTTTTACTTCAATGGAATTCGTACTATGTTACATATTCATGCGTACATCATTAGTTAAGTCATTATCAGTTTGCAGAAAAGTGTATGGTATTCAAATTAGATTACCTATTATGTAAGTTTATAATAATATTTTATGTTTCTTTTGCATTTCAATATATTGCCAAGAAAAGTTTGCAAAGGTAACGTATGGAATAAGTTTTTTGCAGTTTTTTCAGAATACTTTCAGAAAATCCAATTAGAACATCCTTGGTAACCACTTAAAGAGATTTTTTTGAAGATTTCTTTTTAATGTTGCAGTATTAAAACATGAGAGTCAGAATTTTAAATGCGTTTTGCTATGACTATATAGTAGAACTACAACTATTTTTTTTTCTTTATTATTGATAAGAATTAAGGAACTAAATTTACGCTTGAATCTCATCATTAGCCCGCCATTTTTACAGTTTAAAAATACTATATTATTTCAATTAGTTGTTTATTCTAATTATGAGGTACTTCATATTTGTATATAAATTTCATAACTCTGTTTGAACAATGGTTTTTTTATAGAATATTCTTCAAGTGCAATTCACATTTAAAGTTCTTGGTATTTCAATGCAGGTTTTACATTAAACAGTAATAATACTATCAATTTTTATGCAAAATAATTATACTTGGTGTGGTGCTCTAAAAAAAAGAACCTCTTGAAATATTTTTTGAAATAATTCTTTTGTTTGCGTAGCATAATCTTCAGGCTTACGGAACAATTTTAATGAATAAGAATAAATAAATCCATTATAATTCCTAACTGTGACAAATAAATTTGAATCCATGATTCTTTGCTTGTGAAAAGATGTATGTACATTTTTAACATTTTAATGAAAAACAGAAAAAAATCAACTCAAATGAATTTTGGAAATTAAAATTTCATGTACATTTTAATTAAAATATATCTGTACTTTTAAAATGTAGATTTTTTTAAAGTGCAAAATGTATTCTCGTGAGATTTGCTGCAATTGCAGACTACCACCTTATTGCAATATAACACCGAAGCAAATACCTGTTAGATAAACGAAAATGTTTGCTTTATTTCAAAAACATTTTTTAAGGATTCGAATACTCGTATAAAATTGTGATTATAAAGTCAGCTCTAGAGATTGAAACTGAATTAATACTGACTTGAAGAATAATTATAAAAAATTTCAAAATTTTAAATGTTTTAGATAGAAATTGAGCTTAGAATAAAACCAAATTATTTAATATTATTTGAATAAAATTATAATTTTAATAAAATTATTTGAATAAAATTATTGAATAAAATTATTTAAAAAACTATTCCAATTCAAAGGCACGCTATCAAGACATCACAAAATTTTCTGTCATCTGCCTTATTACTCTATCGAAACTATTTTATTGCTAAGAAAATATCTTATTTTGTGATTAATACCAATATGTTCGCTAGTGGTTTTTCACTCGTAAAATTACTTCAGGTAATTAGAACTCAAACGACAGGTGCACACAAACTACTCATAAGAACTTGGAAAAGGAAGAAGGCTTATCTCTCCGAGTCGCACAAGAAAGCATAACTTCAAAGGCTATACGCAAGCGATTGATGTAAAAATAGACAGTAAGGAGTTTCTAAAAACTGAATAGAGAAGAGGGATTAATTTTTCACTCTCGGTAATGATGAATACATAGAACATTCCTATTCGCTAATAAAAATCATATGAAACTTACGCAACAATCATCCGCATATCAGTTGTCTAAAATACAGAGTGGTTATCATTAACCCTTTGAGGCTCAACCCTTTCCATATGCTGTAAAAAAGGGCAGCCGTTGCCATCGCTTGACTTAACTGCCAGCAAGATGGCGGACGATCGAAACGTTCATCACGTGCCACAGATCTAGAGACCCGTTTTTGACGACAGCTGCCTGTCAACGGTTGCCCTTTTTTCAGCATTGGGCAATCTATCCAGCTCTTCTCGCATTCTTCCATTTTTCAGAAGATGTCAGTGCTGTTAAAAATAATCGTGACCATTTTTTTACGGGAAAAGACGTGCTAAAAAGTAAAGAATTCTCGTAGAGCTATGTCATCCGCAACTATTTTCATAGAAATCCAATCTATTCTTCGCGACTGGCAACAGTCAAAACGTCAGAGTTTGGTGTTCCCAGAGCGGGAATACTGCGCGTTAAAGGGTTAACACTTTAGTTAGCTGACAATAGTTTCTTTATTCTGTGTGCTCCATCTCAGCTTTATCTTCATTTAAACAATGTCGAATTCTATCATCCTAAATGTTTTTGATAAACCTCACCAAATGCCTAAAAACCTGAAAACTTTAGTGGTAGTTTTCATATTCTCAGTAATGTGCACACATGACTGCATTTTCATTAACAACAGTTTCGCATGTAAATTCATTTGTCATGTTTATTTCAGTTTATATTGTGCTTGGATATTACTTTGAACATATCGGTTTGATGGTAAGCATGCAAAACCATGGGTTGCTGGACAAAGGAGAGTACTATGTTGTAGGTGTCGATGTTGAACAGTATAAGAGTCACGAACCAAGACGTTACTTTCGAGGTAAGAATACTTCTCATTTAGTTTTAATTATTATTGTTTACATTGTAATTAAATAATACAATCTTTAATAAGACATTTAGCTAATGTTATAAAATTTTCAAAACCTCTCTAATAGAAAGTTGGTCATTTTGTTTCTTAATATGTAAATCGATTTTACTGTATTAAAGACATTCTTTTATTATCTTAAACTTTTTTTTTCATTTATGTGTACCCCCCTTTTCAATGGGGTTTGTTGATTTTATCTTTACGAAATTTGTATACTTGGAAAGTTTGCCGATTCGTTCTGTGAACGCTTAATTTTAGGCCCTATAGTGAGTTGAAGATATATGATGTGCTTGCACTATATTGCATCTAACAGTTTTTTTAAATAGTTTAGAAACACTGAATGTCGTAGTTCTAAAATATGAATCAAGCAGTTGCGAAAGTCGTTTTGGTTTTTACTCAAAATATTAAATTTAGGGATGTTTTCCCTTTTTCACATTAGGGAATTAAATAGGGTTCTTTTTTCAGTTGTTCTTTAAATGTACCTAGGTACAATTTTTACAGACAGATCTTTTTGGGTTGGTATTGAAAACATATCCTTGTGATTTATTTACAAATGACATATGTCTGATTAATTAATGTTCTATGCACAAAGTTTTCTCTCTATTCTAAAAAAAAGTAAGGGCCGCTGTCAAAAGATTGTTCGCGTATCTTCTCCTAAACCGTGGGGATTTGAGTTTCGACTAAGGCGCCCACAGATTCGAAAAATCCCGAGGAACCTGATAAGCTGACTTAAATTTCGAAAATCGAATTATTTTAAAAGATATTAATAAAAAACTGAAAAAATAAACAGAATGGTTGCCAGATTTGGCATAAAATCATTCATTCCTTTGCAACAAAGCGTTTCCAAGTATCTAGAATCGCGTGAAATTTTCAAACATGAGTTAGAATTACGCCCATTTTACGCCAAAATAAAAACTATATACAATAAATAACTCAAAATGTGTTACGCAAAGTTGGCAATTTTCAAATAGTTAGTTCGCTTAGACAACAGGAGTTTAGAATTAGCGATTATTCGTTTTTCCAAAACAGAATAACTAATATCTTGAAAATGAAAAATAATTAAAATGCAGATTATTTTAAAGCCGGTTCGGTCCAGCTGGATTATTTGCTACCAGTAGAAATATTTGGCGGCGTTAACTTTGGATACACTTTGGATATTTGCTAGCGCTACGAGATGGTATAATTCGTGGTGCTAAGTACGCCAATCTGCAAACGATTATGTAAATGAAAAGATGGATAACGATTTACCGGTAACCTTAAATGAACAGTAATTATAGGTTGTGAGCATGTGTAAATCGCCAAATAATAAAAAGTCGCCATGGGTGGCAAGCTATCCTATCTGTTCCGTAGCTTTTATTAACTTTACATGTACTCAAGTCACCAAATAAATCGCCAAATGAATCGATGATCCAATCAAAATGATCCAATCAAAATGAAAAATCGCCATCGGTGGCAAATTCGCAAGGTGTCTAATAGGTTTTACATTATTAAAAATACAGCTGAAACACATGTTCTGAATTTATTATGCTTTAGTTCCTAATTAATATAACTTTTGAATGGCAACATTAAATATCATTGTGTTTCTGAGGAGTGCAAATAATTTTTCCAGCGATTATAAGCGGAGTCCGCACTCCAGGTGGAGTATAGCTCAGGACCCGTACAACACGGATTCCCATAACAAAATATCTTCTGTGTTATGAGGGGGAGGGGGTCTACTGTAGTGTGAAGTTTAAATTTTTATGTACCAATGAACATGCAAGAACCAAGCAATGTGTAGCTCAGTAACATTCTCTCTGATACATTTTTCGGGTTTTGTTTGTTGAAATTATGTCTTTTTTACGAATAAGCCGTATTAAGGACCGAATGCCTCATACGAAAAGCGAGCGTAGCGAGTCTAGGGGAGCTTGGCCCCCTAGTCTTATAAACATAAGATGTTATAACAATTACAGTAAGATGTATCAAATATTAACATCATATTATTGCTTTAAGTAAGCATTCTCTGTGTATGTTGTTTTTCATGAAATTTCCTTTAAAACACAGAGCGATCTCAGTAATCCAAATTTAAAAAATTCAAAATCCAGAATTTAAAGAGAAATAATAAATATTTTTATTTGACAGACCAGAATCGCATCAGACAGTAACAATTCCTGGGATTTAAAAAAAAAACTCAAATACCGGCGTGTATTCATAAACTTCCATCGACTATTACTTTCCTTGAAACGACGATTTTCTTCACTATTCTAAAATTGAAATACTCTTAGATCCAGGAATGGTGATGGAAAAACCGTAAATTTTGAACATCTGGGTGAGGATTTGGCTGTTTTGGTTGGAGTTGTTATGCCGTGGTATCATATACATCAACATGACATGAGGTAAGGAGCAGCGAAGAAAATGTGAAATTAACAAAAAAGAAAAACTTCATTCTTTAAACAAAAAACTGGTATTACATACATATATATTTGCAATAAGTTTGTTTAAAGATTTGCGTAAAGTATTATTTTAAAACTGTTTTATTATTTATATACATGCTTTTTTTCGAACACATTATATTTACATAATACAAAATTTTTCAGTAATCAGAACACCTACCTGTGTTCGGACAGATGAAGGAGAACTTTAATGTCACAAAGTCGATGGAGCATTCATTTTTAATTTGATTTTTTTGTTTTTTGTTTTTTACTTTTTGACATTTAAAACCAAAAATTATGCTGTTCCATTTAATGCGGTTTGAATTAATCATGCAATGGACTTACGATAGTATATCGATTTATATAGGAGAATTTCAGTTGATATTAGATTCACGAATAACACATTAACAATTTTAATAGGTACTTTGATATTTTTTTTTTCATTTGCACAGGGTTGTTGCGAGATAACATTGATGAGACAGCTAACATAGCATTTCAGTCTTACATCGGAGTAGTGGGATCACCACCTGTAGGATATGAAGATTTTACAGCTAAAGTAAACAAATACCGGCAACTACCACCATTTAATTTCTCTAATCCAGTAGAGAGACTTGGTGGATTAATCAGGGTAACTATTTCATCTGTAATATTAAAGTTCTTTGTATGTTTTTTAATAAAGTATTTGTTTGTGTTTTCTACTTTGTGAAAATCGTAAATTTTCCTTTTTAATTTTTAGTACTGCATAAAAATAACTATTGTATTGTAAAACTCAGAACAATAGACAATTCAACAAATACTCGCTCTATTTGTAGGGAATAAAAGGGGTGTGTTTGTTTCAAAATTTTTGTTATGCCTATACACATGTAAAAAAGAACTGCGTCGGAAAGTGTTTGATAATTTATGCACTGTGATGATTTATATTTCTTGCTTTTGAACTTGCACTTTATTCCTCCAATATTTACAAAAATCTTTAAACATTCCTTTACCTGATTTTTTAAGGATATTATTTCACGTGTACTATTGAATGATACAGTTCTTAGAGTAGCACAGAAGATGAATGACGAACACACAGACGCAGATTACTCTTATTAAACTGTGATTATCATATAAAGCAGCTGGAGTAGACAATGACGGATAGATGTTTAGGTCAAGTGTCTCTGTTGACAAAAAAATTGATTTAGAGACTACTGCATAGCCCCAAGCAGTGTGATTTAAATATTTATCACATGTTTACGAACTTATGGAAAATGCACAAAAGCAAACAAGGAAAATTTAAAGGTGACTCAATTTTGTCAATTATTCATCAATAAATGCTTTTTTAACAATACAAGAACTGTGCGAAGAAAAAAAGGAATAACTTTTAATTTCTTTGTTCTTGGAGAATAGTTCCATTAACATCATGTTTGTTTTTGTTAAGACAGCTTCTTATCGTGCTGAACAATTTAAATAATATATATGGATAATTTTGATTAAAAATTTAAATTTAAAGAAAGAGGAAATTCAAATTTATTACTTGAATTAGTTTAATTGCTATTTCCTTAGTATTTAAGCAACGCTAAGAAAAATTATCTACAGAATGACTAAAGCTGCACTTTCAAAAGATTGCTACAAAAGAATTACCCATCAGAGGGGCATTTAATTTGACTTGCACCGATATGAAGCAATGGGAACTTTACAGCCGAAGAAAAAATAGTTCGAAATTTTTATTATTCAATAGCATATATCATAATATGCAAATTAAAAAAAAGTGACATGAGTATCGCGTATCACTTCTATAAAATCGCATACTAGGTGTAAATCACACTCTTCTATCTCGGAGAAAATAATCACTGCTCCTTTGTTATATGAATGAAATGGTCAATTCTCCCCGAATCGGTTGGAAAACCAAGTCGTTAACTCTATCCTGCCTTAGGGAGTAGTGATAACGGGCCCGTATGGTTGGCTGATCAAGGTTAGTAGCAGGCCAGAAAGTCGTTAGAGCGGTCAATAACCAACAATTGGGTCGGGAAAGTTGAAAGCTAACCACCGAGTAACTTGGAATAACTGAGAGAGAATAGACCTAAAGGACTGTTCTCTGCAAGCGATTCTTTCTTACAACTATGACTGTGAACTAGTTCACAAAATTGATGGATAATAAAGGCTCTGGTTCGATGTACGTAAAGGGTGTGCATAAGATCATTCGTACAGACTGGATGATATTGCGTGAAATGTGACGTATAATACGCAGTGTAATGCAGTCTGTTGATAGAATTTACATCGATTATTTACCCACACAAACCACTCTTATTTCTCGTATGTTCAGGTAATTTTGAACTTTACTCTTAGTAGTTGTTCTTTTTATTATGACCTTTTATGTTCTAATGTTGAACTTTAAAACGGCTCGCACAAGCTAAGTTAACAATGATAATTTAGATCATTTATTACTTTTATTTTCTAGAATCTTTCTTTTCCAGAAAGCATATTCATAATATTTTCACGAGTTATTTCAATTTTACCTATATACTTTAAAGTCAATGCGAAAAATGTATTCCTTACTAATGCGATGTTTATATTCAAAACTGTTCATTAAAGTTTTCCTATGACTTTAAACTCTTTACCTTCGGTCTTTTCAGATACCAGCTGAGGGTGCTTACCTTTATGATGCAGTTTACGTCTATGCAAGAGCGCTAAATGAATGCCTTTTACATAACAAAGACCCGTATGATGGACGCGGTTTAATGAAGTACATAAAAGGACGGACATATTTCAGTATGTATTTGACGCATTTCTGTTTGATGTCTTAAGAATTATGTTAAAATGGCACTCATATTAGAACCTAAAGTGTTGTTTTATTATTGTGGCTAACATAAAATTTGAAGTATTACAGTTTTAATAAATTTGGTAGAATCTGGTTCAATGCAGTATACGTGTGCAACATGCATTTATTCTTATTAAAATTTGCATGTTCCGTTGTACAAATGTAGGGGAAGGTGGCCTAAAATGATCCTAGCAGATGATCCAAATACGTCTACCGGGTAGATCTTCTGGGTTTATCTAGCGGGTAACACATAAACTAGTTATGCCAAGTGAAGAAGAAATAGCGGTATTCAAGCGGTCACATTATTATACGTCTAAGAAGAATTCTTTGAAAAATTGAGTTTTATAACAACTTTCCTATTTATTTAGATATACAGTATTTCATGTACAGAAATATGACTTGATTTATTGGATGGAGTATGTTTTTAGATGTGAATTACACTTTCTGAGTTTGTTAGATTTCTTGGCATCATCCAGTAATATGACCTAAAATATTCAGCCATATTGACGGGTAAAATGATCCATATGCTGAAGAAACTCCGGTATCGTGTCTTAGCCCTCGAGGCAGCCCTTCAACTCCTCTCAAAATGTGTGACCCTTCCAAATCTTTCTCTTTTAGTCCACATGATACACAACAGTTGCCGAAGCAAACGGATTTTTTTACACTTTTTTATTTTAAAAATTTTATGAAATAAATTATGCCTCGCAGTTCATTGTAAAACTTATTTTATTTCATTATGTATAGTCATAATTACTTTTATATCGTTTATTTTGTCGATAAAAAGCACTTTACAATTATTTTCAAATGAAGTATTATTTTGCCCTTTGGTAAGGCTAAAATGATGATCCTTTGGACATTTTTTCAAAATTCTATATTAGTTAGTGTAAGTTAAAAATATTATTAAAATAAGTTTATAATGCTAAATATAGTGGAAAACATGATAGCAAAGGACCGAAGCTTTATTTAAACATTTATGTTATTTTGCGTAAGATTCCCCTTTAAGGTGATCATTTTAGGCCACCTTTCTCTTCTTGAAATACGAGAGCTTTTTTTTTTTTTTTTTTTTTTTTCCCTCTTTTTCTATCTTTTTCTTTGGAATATCAAGTGAAGTGCCCGCCGCCTTCGTCAGGTTACACTGTTTAAAAAAAAGGAAACAATTGAAAGAACACATATTTAGTCTGTAAAGCATTTTTTATTTATAAATTTATTTTTTGTTTGTTTATTTTTGAATGGGATCACCATTAAATATTATAACAAAATTTTTCATCTACGTATCTTTTATCGTTTTTGTGCAGATTTTCATCTTTTTAAAAATCGAACAACGGGCTGCTGAAGGTCCAGCATTCTGGCCCACCGCGCGTTTGTCGATCTAACTGCCTAGTGTTTTCGTCGGTTTTCTCCAGATGTAACATGAATATACGTTAGAACTTCTTAGAAAGTCCTCCGATCAAAGCACCTCCCATCTTTGTCAGATAGCCCTTGCGTAGCTTTGCCATAACCAACCAAAGAATAAAATATGGCGGGAGCATGTACATATAACTGATAATACACAATTTTCTAATGAGTGATAATAAAACCTAACTCATTAGCATTTTTGAATAAAAAATATCAAAGTAAAGAAGTAAAAGAATAAAATATGTCATATGAAAGATATATGGGAATACGTTTATATCTGGTATTTGGAATCTCATTCGAAGATAAAAGTTATACTCTTAATTAATAAGAAGTGGTAATTAATTTCTCGAAAAAACTTTCAGGATAACCCGACAAAGAAAGCGGACACTTCACCTGCATGGTTTCATTGAACAAATTTTTCATTTGAGATGTGAAATAGAATACCACTTTCCTAGCACTTTCTCTAGAAAACAAACATTTGGATTCTCTTTTTTTGCAGCATGAATTGAATATTACAAATTTTTATGAATTTACGTCTCTAAAATATCTGATTACTGTAAATGCATTGTTATATAAAAACTGGAAGGGTTTCTGTGAGATTGGTAAACATTTAATCGTATTTCAGAAATTTCTGGGGAGAAAATTGATTCAACGAACGAGTATTTTGACTAACGAGCTTGACCAAACAACAAATTAAGCTCGTATCTCAAGGTACCACTGCATTAAAAGGAGCAAATGTACAATAAAACGCCTTTTAAATGAACCCTCTACTAAGCGGAAATCGACCTTTCAATCAAATAATATATCCTGATCTGGCTGAATATGCAACCTTGTTTAACCAAGCTTTTCAACAAATATGTTCAAGTTCTCGTCGGTGACGATAGAGGTAGAACCAAAATAAATAATTCTGTAGTAAACACACGCACACACATAAAAAATAGTGGAAAATTGACCATTTTGGATGGAACAAAGGGCCTACCCATTTCAGCTGTAGGAAATTCCAAGTTCCACAGTCAGCATACGCACACATCCACGGGAAAGTCATTTCTCTGGCTTTCCGATCAGAGTGGAAGTTGGACATTTTTACAGCTGAAGAAGGTTGGTTCCTTTGTGCCGCCAGAAATGTACGTTCTGCACGACTTTTTATATATCTGTGTTATTTATTTATTAAATTTGGTCATTAAACATCCATATTTTAGTACAGTAGATTAGCGCTATCACGCGATCTAACTTAATGTGAATAGATATTACTTCAAGCCCACAACGCGATCTTTTCGCCATTGGTTTCATTAATTCACGAAGGAAATGGCAATTTACAGTTAATGGGATTGATGGGTAAAACTCAAACCTCCTCATACGGATTAGGACCCTTTAGAAAAACTCCACCCCTAGGTCTAGATCACATATGTAGATAACTGGATGTAATCCCACAACAACAACAACAACAACGCATCTCTCGCGTAAGCTAAGCCTCCACTGTCTATTAATTCGAATGTTAAGCAAAGTTTTATTCTCAAGGGCTATAGTTTTGTGATTGTGGTTTTATTGGTCGTGACTCTTTATGATTAAGATTGAAAAAAAAAAAACTAACATAATGGAATATAATGAGCTCATCAGGATTGAATTAAATTTATTTAATGTGGAACTTCAAGGGAACGACCACTCTCAGTTCCGCGAAAAATCGGTCGTTAAGAGAAGGGGTCGCTCAAAGAAGTATAAACATATGTAGTCAAGAAAAAAAATGTAAAAATGTATTGTTTGTTTCACTATTTATGAAATTGTTCAGTACTAATACATTAGTAATTATGAAAACATATTTTTAAGTTTTCAATTTTAATAAAATATTTATAAATTTAAGATTGTTTCATTCTTTATTCTCTCTCCGAGAGTACTTCACTCTCTATTGTATTTTTTGCATCTACCGAAAGAGCATTTATCCTAATATTCTTCATGCATTCATAATTTGTCATAAAAAAAATTTATTTGCTTTTTGGGTTTTCCCGCAATCAAAAGTAACCTCCCTCTTCGAATTTCCTTTTTCGCGTGACTCAGTCACATCAATGCGCTGCTGCAACAGTAAAATAGCTCGCTCCCTAGGCATTTCTCTTCGGTAAGGTACAAAATTTGTAAGTAATGTGTACCTGCACTTGCGACTGGTTTGGAATGTGGTTTTGTTTACTTTACTTCCGGAAAATTGCAAGCTAATTTTCAGACTGGGTACCAGGACCGGTCGCTTATAGAGGGTTGTGTGATCTCTTCTATAGGATCTTTTAACATTAACTAGGTATGGTAAAAAATCGGTTGCTTAAAAATTGGTCGTTGGAGGAGGGGGTTGCGTAATAGAGGGGATCGCTCATAGAAGTTCCGCAGTATTTTGTAAAACATTCAGTTATGAAATTCAGTAACTGAAACAAAATAATTATGAAATTTAAATTTCTAATAGTTAAGCATTGTAAAATCATTTCAAAGTATAAAAATGTCTGAAGAAATAGCCCAAGAACAATTTTTTGGCATAAAAATAAATACTGATTATTTTGCAAGAATAACATGAAAAACGTTTTTATTTGAGATGGGATAAAATGTTTTCTATGACATTGCTAAAGCTTTTTCTCGTGTTTTACCGTGTACACTTACTGCATTTGTTAAATTTATGAACAGAAGCCGAATCCCAAGAAACGATTTTGCCTGTCAGTAAAACACTAACGAAAATAGTAATCCGATTACGGCACTTGTTGACTTTCCCTGTTCCATTTAAGATAACCGAATGCATTTAAGTTTAAAATGTCTGTAATATTTAAAATTTTCTTCACAAAAATTGTTAAATTTTAAACAGATTTTTTTTAAACGAGTATATTCTTCATAGTTTTTTAAGTAAATGGTTTGGGGGTGACATATTTTCAACTAAAGAATATCTTTCAGTTTAGAAATTATAATAATAATATAAAAATGAAAATGTACATTTATGTTTCGTAAGTAGTATTTTAGAAATATTTTTTAGCCTGCTTTAAATTGTCAAGACTTAACATTAGTAAAATTTATATTCAACATTTCCATTTAATTCATAGAAATATTTTTAAGTCTTAAAGAATAACAGTATTAAAACAATAACACACTCTTCTGAAAAATTATTGTAGGATGGTTTCGTTTTATGATTTTTTACAATGAATTCGTGTAATAGACAGTAAAATTTCATGAAAGTAATGCAATATTGTGAAGCACTATGACACTAGTCAGCTGCTGATAACAAGTATTATTAGATCTGTGTTTGTAACGTCTATAGACTGTTACGTAACAAGAAACATTCATTCTACTGTCAAAATAACTTTATTCAAAGACATTTTATCTACATAATTGTGTTAACTTTCAAGCAAGTTTCTCTTAATTTTCAAGATACGTTTTTTCGAGAAAACTTTGAATTTGAAGAAGTAGTTGTTATACATGACGCCTCACTGTACGCATGTATGTATCTACGAATGTATGCATAGAGGGTCTATTTTGATAAACTGCGAATCCATGTTCACTAGTTTTTTCGTGGTGTCTGTATACATACATAAATATGTGCGCAATTCCCATTATTGAAAAACGATTAGGCGTAGCGTGTTAAAAATTTTTTTGTATCACTGCTGTAAAATCTAGTTGTGCACCTTCCTTTTATAACGCAATCTACTGAGCAATTTATTAACGGGATCACGGAAAAAACTTTCAATGCATAAAATTCTACGGCCAGCTTTAATACACAATAAATGTATAATTATTGTTTGGGCCATGCCCTAAGTCTCATCAACCGTCACCACGATTGGTTAATTTTGGAGAAATATCGCCAAATTTGAGCCATAAATAAGTCTTCAAAGCAGCGATTCTCAAACTGTACGGCGCGACCCCCTTGGGGTGCGTAATAACCCTACTTCGGGGGGAGAGCACATCGAAAAGACAAAATTAAAAGATTATTTTAAAAATTATTAATTCGAGAAGCATCGATTCAGGTTTTGCGAAGGCAGCGGATTGGTATAAGTGCAATACTTATCTTGCTAATTTTTACGGTTCATAATTGAGGCGTTGGCAATGAAAATCAGTTAAGTGCCAAAAATTAAATTTTACAGGAAGCAAAAGAAGTATTGACGGTCCAGTATCGAAATGAATACCCACGTTCTTGGCTACAAATGGCTTATTGAAGTAAAAGATATAACATAAGACATAACAGGTAGATGTGAAAAGATTTGCAAACCTCCTTATATGGTATTTTTCATCGAGATATTCAGGCATTGCTAGCAAGTCCTTTTTCTTTATTCGTTCAGCGTTGGTATTTTGTCGTTAGAAGGAAAGGTATCCATTTGCTTGAATCCATTAAATTTTGGCTTCTTGAAGATTGTCTTCTGTTTCCACTCTTCTAATTCATTGAAAGTCCTTTTGGTGCTGATCAGAGGAAGTATTGAATTCGATACTCGAATCCAAGAAAGTTCAGAAATTTTAAGAGCAGTGGTGTTCAGGAACAAATCGCAAATACGTCCAACATCGAAGAACATCACCTTTTCCCATTGGGATCACTTGGAACGGAGTGTAGCAGATCTCCCCATTTCTTGAACCTCTTCTGGAACTAGGGTTGCCAGGTCGCCAAACCAAATAGCAGGACAGACCGGCCAGTTTGGCCAGACATTTGGGTAAAAAGGCCGAACAGCCTACAATATTGAGGATTTTGTCTCAGTATTAATATGTACGGCAAAAAAAATTGTATGTAAAATCAAGCTTTTTTGATTATTACCATGAATCTTTTTAAATTCTAAGGAAATATAAATATCGTCGAATGCCAAATCAGTTCAAGTACTTTATTACTAATCAGCCAAAATCACCAGTAAAAAGCCTAACAAAAGCCGGACACCGTTAAGTTTGGCCGGACGCGCAATCAAAAAGCCTAACTATGTCCGGCTTTATCTGGACGCCTGGCAACGCTAGATGGAACTATGCACGTGCTCATTCTCTTCCATTTTTGTGTAACACCGCAGCCTCTATCACATGGCATGTAGGAATGGCCATAAACAAGAAATTTAAGGTCGATTATTTCGTAATAGCCTTTCAGGACTAGAAATACAATCATTATTAGTACCATGCGATTCTTATTCTGTCTGGAGCAGTTGTCACAAATAAAAACTTTTTAACAAAAAAATTAAACCGCCGAAAAACTCAAAAGCAAAAAATAATAAACTTTTTTTTTAATTAACTCTAATAACTAAGTTCTTAAACTAATGTAACTATACCTAAGCAATTTTGAGTAGGTGCAAAACAACCAATGAATAAAGATCACTAAATTGCCTAAATCTCCATTCTTAATAGGGGTAATTTATTGTTCACACACAGATTTTAATGCTGAGTTGTGTATTACAAAGTAGACCTCTCTGCATTTCTGCGAAAGCTCGTTGATCGTGAGCGATGTACGGGGAGCGCATTTTTTGGAATCTTAATGTTTATCGCCGGAGATTTCACGTTGCATTGTTAATATGATTTGGTTATTTCTTTAAATTTAAGGTAATTTAGTGCTCTTTGTTCATTGGTTGTTTGGCACCGACTCAAAACTACTTAAGTATACTTACATTAGTTTAAGAACTTTGTTATTAGAGTTAATTTAAAAAAAGGTTTATTATTTTTTGCTTTGGAGTTTTTCAGCGATTTAATTTTTTTGTTAAAAGGTTTTCATTTTATAATTTTTTGTGGCTGTAAACGCAAATTAACAGCTTAGTGACGTCAAATTGAGCAAGCGAATTCTTTACATTCATCTGTGTACATCACACAGTAGCTAGAATTAAATAATAACTATTACGCATGCGCGAAAATTCAAGAAATTTCAGATCTTTCAACAGTTCTGAAATATCCAATTTGCAATATTTGACGCATTATCATCCCTCCAAAAAAAAACATCGCCAATCGTACACATTTCTTTATTGTTGCCAGTCAAAACTACCACCGGCAGGGTACTTCACTCCCGCTGAACATCGCCCACGATGGCGCCAGAACCAACACTAAATGAACATCAAAATGTAAACAGCACCGGATACGGAACATAGACCAGTTCTTTTTAGCTGTATGAATTTCGAAAAAAAATTAACAAATTGAATTTCGGAAATTTTAATAACATTCAAATACTCTTTTGCGAAACGGCAAACAAAAACAAAATGCGTGCGTGGGATTTACACATTCGCGTGCGTTAAAATCATTTATTCAAAATTAAAGCATCGACGCAGATATACGTAAATTCAGAACTACAAAAAATCTTAAAAGAATTGTTTTAACAAGCGAAAACAAAATGTACACATATCTGCTGTATACTGTGAACGAAGATGGATGGTTTGATGTGCAGTTTTAAACGGTGCTCACTTGCAATAGACGATATCGATACGAGGCTATTTCAATCACGTGTCGGTGGAAAATACAAATTTGAACTAATCAGATTGAAACATTGAGTGTCAACTGAAACTACATTTTAAGTTGATTGGTTGGAGGTCACGTGTTGGCTGAAAAATGACGTCACACGGACACCGTCCATTTAAAAAAAATCAACTCTCCTCGTAATAGCATCTAACAAATATCGATTCAAGAGCTTATATGCCTTGTTAGAGCTTCTATTTTATTTTATGAAAACTATAAAATTTAAGGAATATTACATTTTCACAAGGAAAAGGAAAAAGATCACTAAACGAGCTGGCATTTAAAAAATAAATAAATAGCTATTTAAAAGTCATATTTTATGCGTGTTCATACATTATAATCAGTGAGTGAAAAATCAATCATCCCTGTTTTCCTACACTTAGGGTTGGAATATTTTTTCCAAATCTATTTGGGACCAACTTCGGGATATACCCTTTCCAATAAAAAAAGAATTATCAAAATCGGATTACTCTGCGGTAAAAGGTATGCGTGATCATACATAAAATATATATATATACGCATCGACTTGAGAACCTCCTCCGTTTTTCGTTGGTTAAAAACAATATGGCACGCAGATTGGAGGAAAGTTGGGGGAGGTAAAAGTTATCCCGCGCGGGGTTTTTTCTGTTACCTCTTTTTCAATGACAAGCGTTCGGGAGTTACCCCCAACCCCATCTTTTTGAAGCAACTTGAACTAAACGAAGCTCTTTAGGCACTTGTCTCTAATTCAATGCTATTGGCGTTTCGCATATTTTGACACTTTCCTCACTTTCATTGTCAACGCCTCAATTAAGCACGCCTCAATTAAGCAACGCCTCAATTAAGTTGGTACAGTAGTAATTTAACTTTATCGTCAAAGTACATTATTATTGCATTCAATACATTACTATTGTACAAGGGCGGCCCCATGAAAGTAATAATTGAAAATTGAGTTGCAAATATTTAAAGTTTGAGAAGCGATGCTTTAACACTAAACTAAGCTTAGTCATATCTGTTTTATTTGGGGAGATCATCAAACTTTAATACCCTTGAAGAATTGCGTCTCGATTTCCAATTTAAAAAGTTTGAATGAAATGCAACATAAATTTCTTTACAGACCAAAAACCAAAGACTTAAAAATAAATAAAAACTTCATGAAAAACACACATAAAATGATACTTATAAAAAGATACGATCGTTTTGACACTGAAAATTTATTCAGTCTTCTTCAGTCAAAGCCCTGCGTCTCACAAAACAGTGGGAACTGTTTGTGAGTTTTAACGTTTAACATCAATATTTTGAGCACTTTTTCCGCACCAAAGTCTTTTACCAAAAGACTTTCAATACATTAACTTAAATACACTAAAAGTCTATGGACAGCCATTGTTCTGACCATGCCGAAAATTTCGATAACTATCACCAAGTTTTGTGAGTTTTTGCTAAATATATCTCCAAATTTGGCTCTAAAAATAAATTTTAAAACTGAACCCAGCTTGGCGATATCTGTTGCACTTGGAGAGAAATTTCCAAACCTTATATTAATGAAATATCACAGTTTCAAATTAATAATTTTGAATGCAGTGCATTAAAAATGTATATAATTTAATAGGCGTAAAAGAAGTCATGCATTGTCTACATCAGACTTTCAACTTTTAGAGAACATCTTGCGACGCTGTCATGCCTATCTATTGCATATATGGAGAATAAAGACAAACAATGTTCTGCACTTTAAAATCTGAAATTCGACGAGTTCCTTAATTATTAATAATGATTTCATTAGCGCAAGGAAAAAGGGTATTTTTTCTGTATAATACAAAATGTCAGTACTTTCATATTATACTTTTTAAATACACTGTAACATTTTGTAAAAAATTTTAAAGAACATGTAATTCTCCTGGTTTACAACCTGTAGTACAATACTACATAATAATTTTTTAAACACACTTTCATGTATTTTAGACGGTAGTACTAAAGTAGTTTAAATCAGTAATTTTTGTTGTCACATTAAAAAATCTGTCTGAAGATTACATTTTGTAAAATTCAGCAAAACTAGAAAATAATTGAAAAAATTTGCAATATAGTACAAAAAAGAATAATAATTAAAAAAGCCGAAATATTAATTTATCTGATAGCATATCAGAAAAAAATGAATTTAAACATGAAACTCAAAGTATTACCCTGAAGGCTCATTTCTACACCTTTTTTAATAGTACTAATTAATTCTTTAACGGAACATAATGAGCTTTCTTTATGAACTGAAAATGATTTTGACAAGTTTTAGCTCAGTTTCTGTTCTTTTATTTTTAATCACTTTATAAAGGCGAAACGTGAACAGTTTTATTCCGTTATGACAAATTAATCTATTTTAAAGTTGATCTTCGTAATGCTTTAATAGCTGCACTGTTGTATTAGTTTAAACATATTGACCGAGAAAAAACTAATAAAATATTTTAATATAATAATGGAAATACGACAGAAATTTCTATCCATGAATGAGATTTATCGCATAAGAGGGGACAAAAGTAAACATCGCTTTAATGTATTACTAACAATATTTTTTCCCTACTTATAAAATACTTTGTTTTCATGCCAGCATTCCTTACGCAGCTGTGAACATTTTTTATCGCTTAATAAAGTATTTTAATTTCCTCTTCAGTGTGTTTTGCTTACCTTAAAATGGCTTACTTTTCACCCAGGTATTAAAGTTTTATTTTTTAAATCACTTTTATTAAAAAAATAAATAATGAAATTAGTAAATTTGAAATGAAAACATTGTATAATTTTTTGTAAAAATATGCTCTCAAAAGATTATACCGAGTGAATGGCATTTCTGAAATCGGAAAGTAATAAAACTGCAGTTGTAAAATTTAGATATGTAAAGTCAGGTATTTTTTACATATCTATTATTGTCAAGTATATTTGATTAGGTACAGATTGTAATGATATATTCTTTAAAAATGTAATAAATGAACATAGTTTAACGTAATTTAAATAAGTAAAAACATCGAACTGTTTCATTACAGTCATATTTCAACCTATAGTTGATAAGTTTTACAAAACTACTGAAATGAGAACTTTGCTCTCAAAGTGAGGTAGAATTAATCATCAACTGTCTAATTATAGGCTATCATATATTTTCAAATTAGTGTTGAAAAATTTGGTCCTGTAATTAAAAAAAAAAAACATCTGCTTTATTTGTTGTTTAAATTCCCAAATACTCAAAAACTGACAACGCTTTTCGGGCAAGTATTCTCCAAATGTTTGTTATTGGATTCGGCTCTAGGGTGACTGACCAGTCTCTAACAGTCACTTGTTTCTTAGTAAACCAAGTTCGTGTTGAATAAGAGGTGCATTTCGACGCATGATCCTAATAGAATTCCCACTTATCCCTTCCTAAAATTAGACGTATATTTCTTTTGAGGAAATTTTCATATTCTTCAGAGCATTGTTGACTAATAAGAAAAGCAATATCTGTTGTTTCATTTAAACAGAAGATGCCCCATACCATTAGAGAATCTCCTCTTATTTGCCCACTGAAGAACTTGTGAAATTCCCGTAGTAGATCATGAAAATAGTATATGCCCACTCATCAAGATCATTGAAATTGTATTTTTCTTGAAGAAAGTATATAACCATTCAACCATCCAATGGAAATGTTTTTTAGTCCAAAGAACGCGTATCTTTTTACGGTGCAATTTTAGCACAGGTGTCCTACACTTTCTGCTATATTTTTTAACTTTACTTGCTTGGATGCGGCGGTGGATAGTAGATCTCGAAATAGGAAACAATAAGTCCCTTGCAACTTTACGAACAGTTCTGCTTTTGGGTTGAAATTCCTCGTAACATTTCTATATCTTGTCGCTGAAATGTCTTTTTGGTCAACCTGAATTCTTTTTTGATATCGCAGTGGCATCGTTCGATAGAATTTCATAAATGCCAGATTTTGTATGGCAAAATAACATCAGCTGCAGATAATTGAACATTGCATGGCATGTTCCAATATTCGCAAAGGGACGAATGAGCAGTGATTTATGCTTGCGAAGAAGTTACGTCAACACTACAAAATGCAGGATATGCAAATTAGAAAATGTGAAACTTCTCACTGTACATATATTTTTGGTATAGCTTATTTTGGAATTATATCTATATATACGCACACACATATCTATATATATTTATATATTTACAAAAGATATATGATATACGCTTGGTATTTCTATATGTAATATATAAATTTTTTAATATAAAAATATGTTATTATTACATATGCTAATTAGTTTTCTCGTGATTCTTCCGTCATTTTTTAAACAGTTATTAAAAAAATTATCTTTCCACATAAATTTGAAGCATGCTTTAACATGCAGTATGATTTGTGATAACCTGGCAGATATTGAAAATAAGTTTCTCTTTAAAGTTCCTACTGTAAAAATTGACAATCTACCTTTTTTATTAACTTTCTAAAAAAGTAACCAAATATCAATTTAGAATTGCATGAATTTATTTGTTCAATAGATTGCACAAAATAGTTTTAATAATTTCTATAAGCATAGATCTTATGCATTTTACTTCTTAAAAAAAGTAAAAAGTTATTTTTGTGTTCAATTTTAGCACAAATATAATGTAAAAATTTCACTTCATTATCTGGCATTGTCTAAGCTATAGTGGAAAAGAAATTACATTCATGCTTAATTTTGTTGATTTTTTATTTTTTTTAAGGTGCTATGGGCTACATGGTTTACATGGATGAGAATGGTGATGCAGAAGGAAACTACACACTCATTGCTAGAAAGCGACTTCCAGGACTTTCTGGAGACTATGGGTTGTTTCCAGTAGGAGTGTTCCAGCTTCATGAAAATCGTTCAGCTATGCCCGTATGATAATTGCTTTCAATTATTATTTGTAGTTTATTAAACATTCTTGTATGGCTCCCTGATCAACTTGGTTCGATTATTCCATCGCAACAAAATAAACCAAAATTTAACGACAATTTCTACAGCATGCTTATGTTTTCACGTTTTCTTTCATTACTAATCATAATTTCTTCAGGACCGATGACGTCAAAAATATTTGTAAAATGAAAGTTATCTTCTGGAGTCAAATTGGAACTTTACACCATTAGCTTAGGGTCGTAATTGTTTGTTGTACAAATCCATATGATACTATGTGCTCCTGCGTATATATTTATAGAAACAAAGTGATATTTTCAAAACTTGAGTAACAGGTTCAGAGTGATTTTACAAGCCGCGATATACGCTTCTTTCTGATTATTTAAAATAATAAACATGTGGCTGTATAGTGTAGGTAATAAGCACAGTCCTGATCATCCAGTCAAAAAAAGATCGATGATCTTTGGCTTTAGTCTCAGAAATCGTAGGTTAAAACTTGCACAGTCTATGTGTGTGACACACTGGATTTTGTGCGGCGAATCATTCTGATACAGGTGATGTGTTGGATTAATTGTTTCGTGAATAGGTTTGGTGGACATTCTGCGGCAAGAAACGACAGAAAACGAAATAAATTTAATTAAGTTGGCCAGCTTCTCGTTTTAAGCCCATCAGAGTGGCAAGAATGCGATAGGAACATAATCCTATACCAGTGATTTCGAACTTATGACGCGCTTGCCAATAGGTGCCAATTGCGTATTAAATTAACTTGTTTTTCACGTATATTAACTGAAAGCAACGTTTCATACGGAATTTTACCTTATCTTAATATTAAATTGAAATATTTTTAAATTACTGTTCATTCAGTTTAAATTTAATGAAAGTAAATAACTAAACAACCAATATAGTTATAAAATATAATTTCATTGGTTGAAAATTTGATAGTTTGAAATCAAAGCAGGGTTTCAAAGATGTTTTTGAAAAGCGACACAACAAGTCACACCTAAAAATAATTAACTGTAATATAACTGGCACATTAATCAAAAAATATTCGCCATTCCTACCTTACACACGTTTCATCAGGTTTCAATCTATTTCAAAAATTTTCATTGTTTCTCATTTACTGTAATCGAGTTTTCACAAATGATGTGAAATTAATTAATCTGAAAACTTTCTCTACAACAATACTCTGATAGCAATGCCATTTCTGGTCCACACCTAGTACGTGATATAAACAATGTAATTGCTGCAAATATACGGATAACTCACATTTTTGCATAAATTCATTAATTAATTATTTTGAAATTACTGGCGGATATCCATCCTCTCATATGCTACTGCTTTAAATTTTCAACCTTATACGCTTACTAGAAGTCGAAGCCGGTTGTGGAGGCTAGTACAACGGGAGCTAGAAGAAAACATTTGATGAAAGTATGTCTACACTCAATATTTTTAATCTTCGTCCACCTAAAATAAATAACTTCATATTCAATTTTTATTATACATCCAAATCGAATTTCATGCTCTTACGGAAACGCGCGGAAACTTTTCGCATTCGAACGATTTCGTGTTGCATAAACAGCCCCTCTTATATCAATGTTTCAAGCAGTCGGTCATTTCAATGAAAAAAATTAAACTATGTTATCTGGAAAAACTATTTTAAACGAATTGAAATCGCAAAATTTAACTTTCAAGGTCTGATAACCGTGATGATGACGTCATTTTCACTTGAAACAGCTATAATTTTGTCACGCAAATGATTCCCCCCCCTTTTTTTTCTCTCGGAAATAAAATGGAGCTGAAAAGAGCTTAAAAAGGAAGGAACTGGTGGATTTTCAGATTTTAAAGTAGCGCAGATTGCTTTCTATGTTTTTAAACATAATTATGAAAAATTTCAAGCCGATCGTACAAACGATGCAGATGTTATTATGTTTTTAGTGCTCTTTAATCTTTTTGAACTTTTTAATTTTCTCCAGTGGCTAATCCAAAGGCTCAAATGGTCTTCGACAAAGTGGCCCAGATTAACTGTCTGTCCCCCCCCCCCAAAAAAAAAAAAAATTAAAAAAATAAAAAGTGGGGCCCAAGCGGAGCTTGGACAAGGGACCAAAATTCAGAGAGGCCTTGATCATGTCTATGCATATCACATTGTGCTACTGAAAGATAATTCCTGGAGTAATGTCGGTAAAAGTTTTATGTCGGATTGGTTTCGCGGAATTATTACAGAGTGAGTTAGTGAGTCAGTGAGTCAGAGATCAGCATAATTATACAGTAGGATGTTTGCTGTTCAGTGTTACAAACTGCCGACAAATGTTTGTAAATTTCGATTGTAGGTTTTTCAAAGGAAATTTTACGTGAATCTAAGAAGTCAAATAGAAGTTTATTATAAGAATTCATGCACAGCTCTAAAAAAATATCTGTTTCAGGTGCTTGAGTTATTATCAGAAATTGAATGGGTCAGTGGTTATCCTCCAACAGACGAACCTACTTGTGGCTTCCATGGAGAAAAATGTGTCAGTGAGTATGTTTACATTAATGCTTGTTTAATTAGTTTTTGCTGATATTCCCCCCATCCTCTGAAAGGCAGCCATTGAGTAGGCAGATGAAAACCTGCGGTGAAGCTGAACAAACGTCAAAAATTGTTTCTAAAAGACTTTTCTCTATAAATATTTTCTTCGAGAAAATGAAAATTATACTGGAAAACAAGTCATTTTGTGGAAGAAAGATGACCTTTACAATGGAAAATCTTTTTAACCCTTTGAGGCGCAACCCTTTCCCAATGCTGAACAAAGGGCAGCCGTTGCTATCGTTCGACTTAACTACCAGCAAGATGGCGGACGATCGAAACGTTCATTGCGTGCCACAGATCTAGAGACCCTTTTTTTGCGGCAGCTGGCAGCTAGGTTTGCTGTACTCACCGCACAGCCAACTGCCGTGAGCACTGCCGTCAAAAAAGGATATCTAGATCTGTGGCACGATTACTGTTTCTATCGTCCGCCATCTTGCTGGTAGTTAAGTCGAGCGATGGCAACGGATGCCATTTTTCCAGCATTGGGCAATCAATCCAGCTGTTCTCGCATTCTTCCATTTTTCAGCAGATGTCATTGCTGTTAAAAAGAATCGTGACAATTTTATTTACGGGAAATGACGTGCTAAAATTAAAGGATTCTCGGAGCTATGTCACTCGCAACAATTTTTATAGAAATCAAATCTATTCTTCGTGACTGGCAACAGTCAAAACGTCAGAGTTTGGTGTTCTCAGAGCGGGAACACTTCTCGTTAAAGGGTTAAAACATTTTCTGTTATTTGGTTGACTTCACCCCAAGCGTTTAACTTTACGCGGCTTTACGATACTCTAAAAGCATATGTATATTTATAGGGGAAGTTTAATTATAACAAAACTGTATATATTTTATTCAAAACACCCAAATGAATACAGTAAATTCTACACTCTCAAAAGTTATTTCTTCAATTCACGGAAATTTTGCAGCAATCAGTACTTCCGGAATATTTCCATTAATTGAGGAATATCCGGTTTGTTTTTGTTTTTTTTCTCCTGTAAATTGAAGGAAAGATTTTCGGGAAGAATTCACTGAAATATTAAGTTTCCAAGGAATACGGAAATTATTTGTTGAAAAATGAGGAATAAAAAAATTAGTGCATAAAGACGTACTCTCAAAAATCATTTCTTCAATTTACGGAAATTTTTCTGGAATCAGTGCTGTCGGAATATTTTCGTTATTCGACGAATATTCGTTTCTTTTTTCCCCTCTCAATTGAAAAAACTTTTTTCCATCTTCTTCAGATTTCGGGAGAATTCTCTTAAATATTACGTTTCCAAGGAGTACGGGAATTATTCGTTGAAAAATGAAGAATAAATTAGTGTATTAAAGACGAATTGTTTGAGAAAGTACTTATCTGCAAGACTGTAAAGATTAAAGCGTCACAGAAATTTCGAACAGCTTTTTAAAGAATCAAAGATGCTAAATAATTAAAAAATATATACTACTGGTTCTTAATAAAATTTAGTGAGCACTTTCATGCATAATAAACTGCTATGCCTAGTGAAACTTCTTTTAAAATTTTCCTACTTAGTTAAAAATGCCTTGTAAAATAAATCATCGTACTACCAAAGCAATTTTGTGAAATTTAACACAGATTGCGTCCCAAAATTACAAGTTATCGAATTCCAAAAATCCGTTATTTACTGTTAATGGGTTTATCCATAGAATAAAGCTACCGTAACAACATGTCTCTCTTGCACTCAGACTTGGATTTAAATAGTACTTTATCTAACTTTTACTAATTTAGCAAATGCATGAGGATTTTCTGACTTCTCTGTTTTGCACGCTTCAGTAATAAAGTTAATTGAAGTTTCATTACCATCTCAGAGAACACATTGCAGGGTGAATTTTCTTTCCGACAGTTAAGTTGAAACTTGCTTTGTTAAAGTAATATAAGATCCATACTTCACCGCACAGAGTACTAATAATTGAATTAAAGTAATTTCGTTTTAAATTATTGCTGTTGAGAAATACCGAAAAGAGTAAATTATCTTATCACTGAATGATATTATAATTTTTTAACTTTATATAATTCATTTAAGCATGCAAAATCTCATCATTTATTTTCCTGTTATTTAACATAACTTTTAACATTCTCAAAGTAAATATAGAATGTTATTGCGTGACTTTCTCTTTCTGTATTATTTATTTTGTTTCATTCATTCGACGAAAGTTCTAAAGTTATATTTTTCCTTCTATTACATTTTCCTTTTTAAAAAGTATAGTATCACTTAGACTGTTAAGTAATTTAATCATTTAACCTGAAAAACTGAATCAGAAGTCACTTCAGTGTCATAGCCATAGCTTTAAGATGTTATCTTGGTAGATAGAAAAAAATCTCGATGTATTCAGAATTAAAATAAAAGATCATTAATTTTTTTTTTTTTTTTGGTTTCGAATGGAATGTGGTTTAAACTAATTCAGCCTTTCATTGTAATAATAATATGATTATTAAATTTCCCACGCTGCGTTCATTACTTATCAAGAAATGACTGAATCTAGGATAACACTTCCATAACTTTACGGCACATATGGGCAACAGCGGGCCCGCCCCTACGT
Organism: Cheiracanthium punctorium; assembly: GCA_038373885.1. NCBI lineage: Eukaryota > Metazoa > Arthropoda > Arachnida > Araneae > Cheiracanthiidae > Cheiracanthium > Cheiracanthium punctorium. The sequence continues at coordinate 1,923,179 of JAWZYV010002352.1, forward strand.
TTGATCCGGCCTGCGGAACATATCAAAAGCCACATAAAGTATTCAAAATTTCATATACATCCCAATTATACGGCCCGCGACTTTGCTAACATCTTGAAGTTTGGCCCGCGACTTTACTGACATCCTAAAGTTTGGCCCGCAACTTTCCAAAGGTTGCCCATACCTGTTTTACAGGTTTCATATCTACAAATTTTTATTAGAACATCAGGCGATATTTCGCGAAATACCACAAAACTCTTTATTTACACGACACTAATATAAATTTAACGCCATCTCTACAATGTGGACAATTTCGTTCGGATTTTCTCTCAAACTATATTTTTGAATACTCACTCGCACGTTTCTCTCAGCTTTTACATTCTACCCTTCGTTTCAGCACATGTGCTTTCCACAGCTTGCTCATCTATTGAAATTAGATTATTCAAAGTTCATTTTTAGACCTTGGCTCCTTATGGAATCATAAAGTTATCGAATCTTCATTATGTTCGTAAAAATTTGTTAATACATTAAAGTTAGAAATTCGTAAAAAAGACAGTAATATCTTTTGTGTAGCTTTGATCTCTGTAAAGACTAGCAACTGGACTTGATGTATCTGTAAAAACAAGAGTAGTCATTAGAAGAGATATTAGATGGTATAGATAGATGACCATATTGCTCTGCTTATGGTTGTGGTTGCGTGAATAACTCTCTTAATTATAGACGTAAGATGGTCCAGTAAATTATATTTGGTGTTCCTTTGGCCTACACCTATTGTATTATTATGCAGAATATTCTTCAAATGGTAAAGAACAGACAATACCATCATTCTGTTGGATTCTAAAGACAAATCCTACAAATATTATAACTATCAATGTTTGTATGTATGTTACTCTTTCATGCTGAAACGGTTTGACGGATTTGGATGAAATTTGAAATAAAAACAGTTAAAGTCCTGGATTAACAAACAGGCTACTTATATCGCGCGATAAAATCACTGCTCCTATAATATATAACAAAAAAAAACGTATTTTTTATCCAACAACAATAACAAAAAAAAAATTCAATTGAGCTTTTCTTCGCAAAGCCGTCGACAGATGGCGCAAACTTAAAGAATACGCAGTTTTTAAGAAATAAAATATCCTGAATAAGTTTTCCCTTCTGACATGGATTTATAAGCGGAATTCGAGCCGCACGCTAATCCGAAATACATGTTACACAAACAAACAAACAAAAAATAAGTTTTTGAAACTTTCATTCAGTTCGAATTATGCATTTTTCTGAGCGTCTTTTTCCCCTTCTATTTCTAATATATTACATTCAGAAAAGGATGTTAGAAATATCAATTTTAATTGTGTTTAATCACGTTTATGAATAACGATACACTTTCCAACTTAATGGAATAAGGAAAGAAAATAAAGAAGACGCATGGATATGATACGCTTTTAATATAGCGCACTTTAGTGTGTATTTAAAATAGCACTTTAGTGTGTATTTAAAATCCGAAAGTGTTTTACTTTTTCTTACTTTTTTTGGTACTTGCGTATTATCCCAGGCGGTCCGCCAAGACCAATTATTCGATTTTTCGATCCAGCGATTTTTCGTCAAGATAAATGCCGGCACCTGAAATTGTTTATGGTTTGGAATACGATTGGCAACAGCTTGCCAGCACATTTGACGAAAAAATAATTTGGCGGGAATAACCGCCATAAGTACCCCTTTTTTCCCGTTTCCGTTTTTTGATAACGGCTGGTATATCTAGAAGCTCTTCAGAGTTAATATAGGATGAAAATAATATGTACCTTTTTGTAGGTTTTTATCATTAAACCATGGTGCGGCCCGACACGGTAAATAAGGTAATCGTCGCATCTGGGCGCTGGCTCCGAAGGTGCGTTATGTCGAACTCAAAAACTAAGTAGAGCATAAAAAGAAGGCGTCTTTTTTACCCTAGGGCCGCCCCTGTTTATAATCATCTTAATTTTTTAAAATTCAATTCAGAATCTAAGATATGTCAGCGCCAAGAAAGCCGGTGAGACACACAAGATTTATTAAGTGGCGAACCAACTGGTCGCCGGAGGCGGTTAGTGTATAAATAAAGTCCATAAAGATAACAAATTGACTCAAAACGAAAAGTATTTCTGACAAAGTTTAGATTAGTGTTATCAGAAAACGTAATGAATAACCATTTAAATTCAGGAATTAATAGTGACTGATGATGGCCACGACCCTAGGTTGCAATATACGTTATATTGTTTTTACAGTTTATAGTGGTAAAAAGTTTTTTTTTTGTAACTAATGTTTTAAGGACTGTGTATTTTAAACGTTTTTAATGATTCGAACTATTTGCTAATATAGTCAATCTGGGTGGGTATCGTTGGCCCCCGCTCTTCAACTTTTGACATGAAAAATGTTTTTTCTTATGATATCTTGTTAAAAAGATATTCAGGATTGTAAGTATTATTTTTTTTTCTATCAGCAACAGCCGGTTCAAATTATCAAATCTGCAGGACTACGTGACCAATGTTTGAAGGCGAAAAAATTCCCTTTAATCTTGTGCACTTTGTAAACTTATCTGTTTACACCATCTGAAAATCTACGAAAATTTAATCTATTAAATTTATCTATTAGTAACTCTAGTTCCCAGTGAATAATGATAGTAAAATCTCATGTCACATAATCCTACTGCAACCCGCAAGAAAAGTGGAATTAAAAGAACAATAGAGGAATTCAGAGACAAAAAGGAATAATGTATTTCCTTTTCCTGCTGGCTTTTCTATGCAAGCCTCGGAAATGAAAAGTGATGTAAGATTATTTTTCAAATGCGGTTTAAAAAGAACCAGAGATACTAAAGTGATAAATTACACGCATTTCAGTTTAGAGGCACATCAATCGAAAGTAAAAAATTTAATAAATTTTTGTGGTTTGTAATGTTCATCTTGTCGTTAAAACTGCTGTGAAGACATTAGTGTACCCTTTTTTGTGTTTCGAGAACTTTTTTTGATTAAATATAGAATCGAGTCTATGAAGATTTATGATGTTTGTAATGCAAATGTTTTACGTGCATGAATGCTTTATTTGTAATTACTTTTAGTGTGGAAGCTAGCAACCGGAGTTGCAGGTGGTTTGGTCATTGTACTAATGATTGGAGTATTAGCTGCTTACAAGTAAGTTTATGTACTTATTTATTTACACCATAAATTATGAAATTTTACCATAATTTAGAACGAAACAAGTCGTTTATAATTTCAAATTATTATAAATTTTTTATTGAAAAGAATTCGAGAGTAAATAAATCTAAGGATTACACAAACTTAAAAGAGTTATGTAACACAACTATGTGAAAGAAAAGAAATGATGGTGAGTTACATTTTTAGTATGTCTTCAAGATGGGAATATTTCTAAATTGAGGAAAAAACAAGACATTTTTACATCAATAGAACCTCAATCGTTTCTAAGCATAAAGTTCATGTGCGTTTATTATTTAGGAGAAAATTATGGCACAGAATTTCGTAAAACCATTCCACAAACGAATGAATTAATTTGTTTTATACATGATAAGATAAAGGTAATTAGCATTAATCTCTAACTAAAACACAGACAGAAAAGTTTCTTGTGATAAAAAAAAATATTGTCATTTAAATCACTAGGAAGAAAAAATATCAGAAGTAAGAATACATTTTAAAAATTATTTTTATAAAATAGTTTTAACGTGAGATTACGGTTCCCCATAACAGTCCTATGTAAAGGGGGGGGGGGGGTTCTCCTATGCAAAGAAGAGGAATTGGTGTTATTTTGGTAGGCGGGGTCGTTATTCGTCATCGTAAATTGTAATATTACTACTAAACTAACCAGAAAATTAACCAGGTGAACTAACAGAATTGATTGAGATTTCTGATATACGCAGTCGAGAACGTGACCTCATAAATTAAAAATTGCGAGAGATTGATGAACTCTGTCTCAAATTGCATCATATCAAAGTAAACTCGCAACTTGAGCGATTCTAAAAAGCTCTTCGAGGTTACAGATTTTGATATTTTTCACGAAACTATAATAAAATAATAATTTCTTTTACTGCTAATCAATAGAGGAATTCAATATTTAAATTCAGCATTCGCATTTATTTTTAGCCGTGATATTTTTATTGTGTTAGTTAGGTAATGACAACACTATATAATGAATTTTAAAAATAAGAAAGTTATTGTTGGGATAATATAAATTAAACTACAATATAAAGCCTTAACGAATATTTTGTGTTTATTAAATTAAAAGTATTGTTATATTCATCATTTTTCAACGGGTGGTTTACAACTAATTAAACTAAAGGTAATCCTTTGTTAAGATATCCATCGGTAATTTCAACAGATGACTACAACTTTATACGTTTTTTTTTTCGGGTAGCAAAATTTCGAGAAAAGAGCTATTGTGAAATGTTTGAGAAGATTAAATATCTCTTTTTTAATATTACTGTTCTGTGTTAATCTAAAATAAATTGACAGTTGATGTGAAGTTTTTTGTATTCTGATATATGTATATCATATTCAAGTATATGAACAGAATCTAAAGGAATATTTGAGCCGTTTAAAATACTTTTATTTCATATTTTATGAAGCGTTTAACTTATTGAGCCTTTTAGTAAATTAGTATGATCTTGCATCTTTTTCTTAGGAACTGGGCATATGAGCAAGAACTTGATAGTTTAATATGGAAGGTTGATTACAAAGACATTGACATCAATGAATATACTCCTTCCACAACACTTGGTCGGATAAGGGTGAGTATATTTAAATGTAGATTTCAATAGCCCCCCCTTTATTTTACTAACGACATGAAAAAATATACATGGTATTTTCATTTCTATAGTATAATTCTAAGTATGTATTAAAAAAATCACTTATTGACAAAAGAATTATTTAAAGAGAAAAATAACCAATAGAAAAACCAAATTTTGCATAAGTTAAGCCACGTACAGGTGCATCGTAAATGAAATATTATAAAACTTAATGTGCGTAGAATGTTAAAAGACGAACTAAAAATTTTTTAAACAAACAAACGAACTTTTTTATAAAAGGCAGGCATATCAAGGCAGTGAATCATTGGCTAATTTAAAAGATTTATTTGTAATTATATATATATATATATATATATATATATATATATATATATATATATATATATATATGTGTGTGTGTGTGTGTGTGTGTTACGGTGAAATGGGTGAGGTAAGTGGGCCAGTGGGAGAAGTAGATAAACCCTCCTCAAATTTCAACTCCATTATAGATGATCTGCTACATCGTTTTTTATATTTTATTCAACAACTCCTGGAAAACATTATTGATATTGTTTTAATTTATGTTTAATGAAATTTATAAGCGATTTCGTAAAAATTTGAGTTCCCGAAAACTAAATGTAATACAAAGGAACAAATTCCGTTTTAGAAAACCCTTTCAGATAAAGCCAACTTTTTCTAAGGATTACAAAAAAATATTTAACTTTAACCACTTTCACCCCCCAAATTCTACTATTAACCTATTGAGAAATATTAACTGGAGGTCCACATACCCTACCAAAGGGGGGAACACTTTCACTCAATTTCTTTATCATTTTATACCCACGTTATAAAGCTTGGATGGTTAACAAATGTCACCATGTTCAGAAGTGCAACTGTTGTGATATTGTATGGAGAAAATAATTACGCGAGTATGTCTCTTACAACAGGTATATTACTACGTTAAAGTCAAGTTATGCTATTTTGTTGTCGCACTTACCTATTTTAATTTAGTACCTATTTTAATGTAGTACGCACTGAGCGAATTCGGAGTAACTTGGTCAAACCGGCACATTTGTGGACTAAATGATTTTCAAAATTTCCTTCAGTCGTCAAATCAGGAAAAAAATATCAATCTTGAAAAACTCTTCTCAAAGTAGTATCGTGTAATGTTCCAATAACCAAAAGAAGGTGAAATGTGAAAATCTTTAATCTATTAAGTATCTGAAAACTGCAAAATTTGCATTAGGAGAAATCTTGACCTTGAAAAGGTAAATACATAATATTTTTACAAAAATATAAATGTATAACTATTTATAGGAATGAAAATATTACATTCGATATTCTTTTAATTGTACTTTAGGAATTAATTCTTTAGAAAGATGACCTCCTTCTAGACAAGTTTTATTGGAACGGAAATTGAAATTGATTGATTCAAAACTCAGATGAATGTAGACTTAGGTAGTTAATAAATCATTCGTTTTCAGAAATCAAAGAATAACTAAAAAAATATTTTCAAAGAGAAATTGTAAATTTTAAAGTGATTTCATTTACACATTTTTCGAAAGTGTAATATATTTTAGTTTAATTGAGAATTTATTCACGTTTCCTTAAAAGTTTATGTTACCAGTCATATATCCCTTTCTTTCCAACATACAATTCCCTAATCGACTGTATCTTAAGGTGTTTTCACTTTCCTAGGAATGGCATTATTAGTTTTGGTAATAGCTCAGGGGTGCAAATAGGATTTAGATATTTAGTGGCACCGGAAAAAATTTGGTGGTACCAAACTTTTCTTATCTTTCAAAATAGGTACAAAAGTAATTTTAAGTGGCAGGCATCGACTTTTTGAAAGCACCATGCGATTGGGCGACCTCTTATTTGCATAACTGTACAAGATTTTTATCTCCGTCTGTACCTCATCTCTAGTACAAACACCCTTTGATTGAGAGCTGTCATTAGAACATAAATATGTCACTAATTGGCAGCTAAATGGCCATGGATGTGAATGCTTAACAGGGGTCATTTTATGTGGCTTATTGATAGATAGACAGATAGATAAGAAAAATAAATTTTTTAATAGAAGATGATAAATGATACTGAGCAATTATTTTTTCATCTATTTTAGAGTCTTCATCCTCTAATCAGAACTAGCCAGGTGTCTTTGAGCTCCAATGCAGACGCTGACTTTCGATATACAAGCATTTACACCACTGTTGGAATGTTCAAAGGACGAATGGTAGCTATAAAAAGACTACGCAAGAAGAGTGTTGATATAACAAGAAAAATGAAAAAAGAGCTAAAAATAGTAATTAAAAATTTTATTTATTTATAAATTTTTCTATAAAAGTAATTTAGCCTAAAACTTTGTTCGTAATTATATGTTTATGGTTTTTTAATTTTCATAATTGTGATAATTTATATCTTAGATACATATATTTTTCCTCCAAAATGGTAAAAAAAAAAACTTAACATTGATAATCCACTGAGAATTCAGAATAATTTCTTTTATTTATTAGAAGGTTAAGTGTTAAATAATATTTAATTATAAAAATTAGCCAGCTTTACTATTTTAATCTCCCTCTATCTTAAAAGAAGGATATTTCATGTATTACATGACAAAATTAATTCTTAATTCTTTAATTCTTAATTTTTTTTTATTTCTGAATTTTTTTTTCAAACCCAAAAATAATACCAAATTTGCTACTTCATTCTTCTACAGATGATACATTTCAGCAAATCAGGAAAGAAATTGAAATATATTATGTTTAATAGTTTTGACAGCAATTGAACAGTTTGAGCTCTAAGAAATGATAAAGGAAGGAAAACTTTTTAACCCTACTTCAAGTAAAACCCTAGCAATCCAACAACCGGAAGCAAAATCCTACTTCTTTAGGGAAACCTCGAATTACAACTTAATTGCATTGAATACACCGGTACACACACAAAAAAAGTTGTTTGTACATCGGACGTCACCTATCTACCGGCATGTATTTCGACCCCCTGAATCCGAATTTTAAGTCAGTTAAAGCTTACACCCTCGAGTATCGAGTAAATTGAAAAAAATAGCGTTCTTAAACAACAGTTTAAAATCGGAGAAAAACACTCTCCTCATTCTGTTTATACATAATTTTTTAGAGATATTACAATTTTTTGCATTTTCAGATTTTGTACTTATATTTTACGCATAAAAATTACAAGAAACGTATTTAATCATGTTTTATAGATTTGTTTCAATTTTTTAACTGTAAATTTTGCTATTTTCTCGGTTTTTTGCGATTTTTTGAGAGTTTGTGGGAGTCTAAGCCAAATATATTTTAGATCCGGATTAAGCAAATTAAATTACATAAAAATCTTTTTTAATTTGGGTCAACAAAAGTTTTTTCATTAATACAATGAAGATTTTTTACTATTTTTAACATTTTTCGAGTTTTTTTGTTTCGATTTTTTGCGATTTAGAGCGGTTTATAATCTAAATACACTTTAAATTTGTATTCAGCGGATCGAAATACATAAGAATTATGCTTGGTTTAGATTCATAATTTTTTAAATCGAGACTCGAGGGTATACGGCTTAAACTGACTTAAAATTCGGATTCAGCGGGTCGAAATACATGCCGGTAGATAGGTGGTGTCCGATGTACAAACAACTTTTTTTGTGTGTGTCGGTGTTATCATTATCAACTATGCAGTCAACTGTTTAGCTTTTGTTTGTTAAATATTTCGCTATCGAAAACATTTAGCTACGCTTTTGTTGAAGCCTCAACTCCAAGCACCATAATTTGCAAGTCATCTGTCTGAGCAGTTACGGATAATTTACAAGAAAATCCTCGTAATAACTTTCATGGGAGGTTAGATCTGTAAGCGATTTTCCTTGCATGGCATCTGTTTCGTTCATGCCTATTTATACATGAAAAAAAATTTTTTTTTTATTAAATGTAAAATTTTATCTTTTCAACTTTCTTTTTTGCATTTTGTATACAGAGTTCTTTTTTATTACAATTTAATCCTACTTTGTCTAATATCAAACATAAAAATGATTGATGTCTCTAAATTTTACACATTTATATCCGCAAAAATACTGAATAAAATAGGATTTACGAATGCAGTTACTATTGCACAATGCAAACTGATGAATACTAAATTATAATTTTATGTTAAATATTGATTCATTTCAGCATTTCGTATAAGTTATGTGTTTATGACAGAAGCATTTCATGTGATATATATCTTGTAACGTGCTTTTTACTTAAATGTGTCACGATTTCAAGTTTGCTGTCTGTTTCACACTACAGTGTGAACTTCAATACATAACTATTTATATATTAAATGCCTTACTTTTCTTTTATGTCAAAAGATGAGAGATTTAAGGCACGACAACTTGAATTCTTTTATTGGAGCCTGCGTTGAGCCACCAAACATATGCATTCTCTCTGAATATTGCTCTAGAGGAAGCCTAAAGGTAATTTTATGCTTTCGCTTTCAATTTTCTAACAGTCAGATAAAATCAAAATGTGTTACATTTCATTTTTCTCTCTTAGAGTATATTCATTCACTTTAACAGCTATTTATTTTTATCAATAATTAATTGTTATCATTAATTTATAACTATTATATAATTTATTCGTAATCATATAATTAATGACTTCTATTCTTTTACTTCTTTAGCAAAATATGTTTTCATCCTAACATAAATTTAAGAACATGAATTTATGGACTGAATTATAATGTATAGTAAATTTGTAAAAATTAGCATAACACGCGCTTTAAAGATAAATAAAAAGCTCATTTCTTATGGCTATCATAGAATATGTTTAATAGGCAGCGTAAATCTTTCTATTAATCCAGCATACATTATTAACAAAATCGTGTATTAATCATGAATCGTAATTATATTTCTGTGCTTGATGTTATAATAACTACCATATCTTTTACGAAATCAAATGCATTATAACACACAGCTGTAGGATATATTTAATAAAATCCTATTTGTATAAAGAAACTTAAAAAAATATCGAAAACGCACATTTAAGGAATCAATAATATAAAAAAATGACACTTCTCATATGAAATGATTTAATTTTTTGTGGGACAACATTTGAAAAATAAAAAATAAAACTTCTAAAGTTTATAATAACAGATTATCATATGATTAAATTATTTGTTTAGTAATTCCTTCACATCTTCCAAGTTTAATTAGTTTTTTAAACGCATTGTTTTCCCGGTTGAAACAAATATTTCATTTAAACATATTTACGTAATTATGTTAAACTGAAAGTTAAGACAATGACCCGATAGCTGGAGATTAATTTCCTCCGGGGCCGGAAATCTTCCCAGAAGCTTGAATCCTTGAATCCCTTATTATGCGTCATTGTTTCAAACACAGAGTTTAGAATTCAAATTCTTTGAAGCACATGTCAAAAACTTATAGCATTTTCGCAGAAAACTGAAAGGCATTGATTGTTTTAGTTCACTGAATTAAACTTTTCAATGCGTGAATCGAACTTATTTGAAATTGAAAAATACTTGTCACTGTGTAGCTAAGTTTATGAATGTTACTCACTGAAATTTATTTATCACTAGTGAAACGATTCTTTAATTCTTTTCGATCCTTTCAGAAATTTAAAAACATTATAAACTCATTTGCCGATTTGTCTTTCTGTCACGTTCCGTAAGTAATAATCAATAGCTACAGACTTTATGCTTGCTATAGATATGCAGAGTACTGAAAATAAAATTTCAAAATAAAAGGGGGGATTCGAGTTTTAATTGGTATTGAGTTAAAAAAAAGGGGCATTTTAATATGGTAAAATCTTTTCTCTGTTATTGTTTTAATCTTTGCCTTAAGGGGCCATCTAAACATTAAAACAGAACACAAAGTTTGAAAGTTCAGTTACAAGCCTACCTCTTCTAATCGGTATTATAAATGAGCATGCCAAAAGGAAAAATTAAAAGTCCTTTATTTTGACCGAATGGTGGAAATGATTAATACTTGTCACTGGGGCCGGGGTAGCCCAGTAATTAAGGCGTTGGACTCGTAACAGGAAGGTTGCGGGTTTGATACCGGCGTACCACTAAAGACCACCGTGTACATGCGGTGTACGTGCACGTTAAATCAGTGGTTCCGAGAGTCCTCTCGGTGGTCACTAGCAATTTCATAGGGGTGTCAATATTCAGAGTCCTCCCCCTTCTAATGAGGATCAAAATTGTGACGGGAAACTCCGGGAAGGACTTACGTAGCTCTACATTGACACATTCAGTGACGTGAGATATCGTCTCCTGGCAATAAATAAGTACATGCCAATGATCAGTCCTATTTTACTAAAAATGCCTTCTCTTTTTTTATGTTAAACAAAAATTTTATATTTATTACCATAAATCCTAAAATATTGGTTGTATTATACCTAAAATATCGGTTGTATTATACATGCATTATACCTACAGACACTAACTGATGTAGTTAAAAAAGAAATTTAAAGGACCATATATTTGATTTTACAACCCTGCATATTGCCGTATTTATTTTTGCTAGCGCCGAAGCATCTCCATTCTGTCTTTCACACAATTATAGCTGTAGAGAAATAAATATCTGTATTAAATTCATATCTGTATTAAAAGAGACTCAAGAAAACAACTGAGCAATCTCCGATGCATTGGAAATTAAAAAAGCTAAGTCAACTATGAAGGGTGTTACATAACTATTGGTACAAAATTTTAAGGGTGATAGGGCACATAATAAGGAATCAGAATCACATAGGGATGTGGGATCAAAAACGTCATTTTCACTTACTTGTAAATAATCACTTTGGGATAAGTGTGGAAGTGTCGTCGTTTGTTCTTGCCGAACGATGGTCGGAAAGCTCACTTTTAATTCATCACTTATTCCAAAGTGCTACATGAAGAGTACATTTCCGACCCCATATTCCTATATGATTCTTTTTCTTTATTGTGCACCCTACCTCCCCTTAAATTTTATACCAGTAGTTATGGAACACCCTTTATATATATATAGAAGGTACCTCAAAAAGTTTAAATTTTTATGGAATTATAGATAAAATTAAGCCCCAAACATCAGGTTTTAACAACTTGATTCTGTAAGAGTTAGAACTCATGATATCGCCCAGGTTTGTACTTTTCGTAGAGCACTGCCATGACCTGTAATGAAAATAGAGATTGTAACATTTATTGTTCTTTTACACAGATGCTCTAAATAATTCCAATTAATGACGTTCCTATTGTTTAGTATGCATATCAAAGCATAAATTTACTACAAACTAAATAGCAGCAGCAGATGTTATTGAAGTTTATGACACCATACTCTCCATCGAAATGATCAGGCAGAATTTATGGCTACTGTACAACAAGTCATAAAATAATTTACTCGCAAGGGCAGCGATGGTAATTTATATATGATTGCCGTTGTAAAGACGTGAGGACAAGAATTTTCTTTTGTGCCAGCGTTACATCTCCGTATTGGTTTTTCAATTTCCGGGGCAATACAGAGAAGCCACGCTGGCAGAAAGGTTATATGTATATCGCTCGCTCACAATGCGTGTGTTGAACAATTGGAATGAAAAGAGGCTGAATAGTCGCTTTCAGTGGTGTTTGTAGGAATGAGACAAATGTCTTTGAAATTATTTTATAATATGTAGTTGTGCATTTATTACAATTATATGACTTGATTTTTAGTTTATTTATTTTATTTTACTTGTATATTCAGGGTGTCTCAGTTAAACGTTTGGAAACTTCTAGGAGGTACAGGATAGAACTAGATGACTAAAATAGCTTTGTTGATTCAAAAAAATAATTTGCTAATTTAACAAAACTTTTGTCAAAAGCACAAACGTTATTCTGTTGAAACAGTACCAAAGAAATTGATGTTGAATCAACAAAATTTGTTCAATTCAACAAAATATTTTATCGTATAGGAGAGTAGGGTCTCAAACGTCATCTTCATGTTTCTATTAATAATTAATTAAAAAGAAAAAAAATGATGTCAGTCGCATTTCTTTGCTACGTTTCGTATAGAAGAAATACACTAATTATTTCTTTTATACTAAAATAATAATTATACTAAATTTCGTATAAAAGAAGGGAAATATGATATGATTTTTGCCTTAATGAAATGAAAATTAATTCTAAGCTGTGCAGTTTAGAAACATGAGGATTGTAAGATATCACTTGGTCTTTTCCAATTTATAAAGAAATACTACTAATTCAACACGATTTTAATGGTGTTTATCAGTTACTTCACGAAAACGACGCCTGCGTCTTCACATTGTTATATGATTCTGAATTATCTAGACACGCCTCCTAGAAGTTTTTGGACCACATGAATAGCTGAGATACCCTGTATATACATACATAAGAAACTTTTTTTTTGAAGGACATATTAGAAAATGAAGATGTAAAGTTGGACAACATGTTTAATGCCTCAATGATAGGGGATATTGTTAGGGTGAGTAATAGCTCAGCAATTGTATAATACTGATTAATTTTTTTATATTGTTATACTTTATCGTATTTTTTGATTTCGTTAAAAATTCAAGCTAATTCCTCCCGGGAGTTAATTGGGCTATGTTAATTTGCATCTTTAATAGACTAGTCAAAAAGTTATGGGAGTGAAATATTAATTTATGCTTTCTGTCTAATTAAGCAACAAATAGTCTTGAAGCTTTATAAACTGATAAAATTTTGTCCTTTTTATTCCTGCCTTTTTTTCCAAAAACGTAAAAGAAACTGTAACCAAATGTCATTACCTTAAGAAATTAAAAGGATTACGTAAGTCTTAAGAACTTATTAAGTTTTCTTTTCTTTCTATATTCTTTCTTTTTTATTTTTCTTTATTACGTAATTCTTAAGAACTTATTTTTAATCACAGGGACATAAAAATAATAAAGAAAACCCTTTAAAAAATTCACCAATTAAAATGCGTAGGTTTTATTTTTGTGTTCAGTTGCTTATATGCATTTTTCATTCTCATTTATTTATTTGGCCTCTAGAGACAACTCTACATAGAATTTCCATATTATAAAAAATGCTAAGTTATATAACTAAAAAAAATACTACATAATTATATTTTTCTAAGACATTTTAATTAAAAGGATAAGAATTTATAAATAATATATTTATAAAAGTATAAATAATATATTTAATTTCATCTTTCCTATCATTCTTTTCTATCTCATATAAATTCATCGAGCTTCATTTTGCAAATAACCTTCCCCGTGGACATTTATCATATTTCCTAAAACTAATGTGAATGCTGACAACTATTTACAGATTTACATGTGATAAAGTTATTTTAATTTTAATAAATTTCTCGATATACATCAAATTTTAAACTTATCAAAATAACCGGAAATCTAATTCTATAAATCCATTAAAAACTTTATAAACTCCTTTGGAAAATTAAAGATTAGAATACCTCAATTTAAAAGTCTTGTCATGCTGCACACATAACAGTTTCATAAGGTTCAATCTCTATATCTAGGGAATGACATTCCTTCACGACAGTCCGCTTCGTTCTCATGGCAACCTCAAATCATCGAAATGTTTAGTAGACAGTCGCTGGGTTGTTAAAATTGCTGACTTTGGACTACATGAATTAAAATTTGGAGCAGACACTGGGGATGAAGATAGCACTGATTTCGAGAAGCAGTGTGAAAGTAAGAACTAATTATTTTCAATTGTGCTTAAGATAAAATATCGTGTTCTACTGCTCATAAATAATTGCTTGCGCAATTTGTTTGATCCATCTTAACATCATTAAATATCAGTAAAACATTTAACGTGAAAATCAGATTTTTCATAATTCGGTGACGAGGGGGTTAAATAATATATCATAAATCCGATAAGTGTTTTATTTGTTTTCTGAAGTGTTTGATACAACTTTATGACTCACAATTAATTTATCCCTTTAACAGTTTAACACTAAAACAATTACATTTTTTAACTTTGCTGATTAGACAAAATTAATTTAATATTTTTTGTAAATGTTCGAACACATAATTTTTTTTCTTAAAGATTTTCTATTGAACAATAAACAACATAACTTTTTGAATCTGAAAAATATGAAAAAATAGTTATATACCCTGGATGGTTTTTTTTTTAATTGTGATTTTATTATCCACGACTTAGAACTGTTATGGAAAGCTCCTGAGCTACTTCGAGATCCTAATACGAAATCTGAAGGAACGCAAAAAGGAGACATATATTCATTTGGGATCCTGCTGTACGAGATTGTAACTAGAAATGGTCCTTTTGGTTATACAGACAAGACACCATCAGGTAGGTCTCACCTCGCAATCCCCATTATTGCGAATGCAAATTATATTAGAAAAATATTAGAAAAAAAAATTTTAAACCAAACTTATCACGAAAAATCATGAACGCAGCAACTGCAGCTCTAATATGTTTCCTTCGTTTATTATCAAATATGAACAAAATATGAAAAAAATCCCAAATAAACTCACATTATTGTCAAAAAGAAATTAAGTGCGACAAAATCCATAAAACAAATTAAATTTTAATGTAATTTTTCAATTTGTTTTGTGGATTTTTCTGCACTTAATTTCTTTTTGACAATGACTTGAGATTATTAGCACTCGCGTATTATTTCTTTCAGAAACGGGATTTTTGTGAACGCGGCGCGCCGTGGTCACTTTTCCGTTTGATTCATGTTTTCTGCAGAGTGATTTGATAAAGGGAAACATTGAGAATGGAAGCAAGGACTATCCCTTCAGATGATTTTCAAATACCAGGATTCACTTTGGTCGGACGGATAGACAGTGTTTTCCAAAACAGAAAGCCATCTGAACTTATGATTTTTATAGGGGGAAAATTTTATAAAATCACTTTATAAACAGAATATGAAACACTTTACCCGTGCCTACACGAGCCAGATCAATGGCGTTCAAATGGTCATTGCGCATATTCAAAATAAAGTGAGATTTGCAGTTACACACGCTAGTCCTCGAATTTCTTATGAAGTTAAATTAGACGCTATGTTCGAAACGGTACTGAAGGTGGATGGTTGCAAGACTGTTTTAGTAGGAGATTTTAACATAGAATTAAATTCCGATCAAGGATCCTATTTCATAATTGAAATGGATACTTTTGATTTTCCATTACGCACTCATCCAAAACATTTCACCACTAGGGGCGAAACAACAATGGATGCAATTTTCAGCAACACAATTATGTGAGCAGGAGTCTATATGAGGACTTATAGTTATCATTTTCCTCTATATGGCAGAATTGATTGAATAGACTTTTTAAAAAAACTTTAATTCTTCCAGCCGAGTGCGTAAATAAAATCAGGATGAATTTCAGAATTTTTTTTTTTTTGGGGGGGGGTTATCTTTTTCTTTTCATATATATATATACTGGTCGCACAAAAATTACGAAAGAAAATAAATTTTTGAACTAGCAATAAACGTTTAAAAAGTCGGGTATATAACCACTGATCATCTTTGTTTAAAGATATCTCAGACGTTTCACGATGAAAGTATGAAATTCTGTATATCGCCTCATTATTGTATGGAGCACATTTTGCTAACTGAAAATTTCTTTGTAAGGGATCTTTCAGGTATTTAAAAAGTCCCACTTTTTAAAAATTAGCAAGTGCATTTTTTTTTCTTATAACATATTCTTGTTTCCTAACTTATTCTGAACATTATTTTAAATTAAAATTGTAATTCCTATATTTACAATGATTTTCATGCCAATTTATTAAAAGTCACATAAAAAATGTGCTAAATTAATCAAAATGTAATGGCAAAACGCCAAGAAAAGGGTCTTTTAATCTACTGTACTTTTGTGAAGGGGCAATTTTAATTGATTTCAATTTTGTCAAAGAGCAGTTTAATCAAATGTTAAAGTTGTGAAGTTGCCACAAAAAGGACATGCATTTCGTCTGAATGTATCTCAGGACAATTAATAGGTATCTTTAGCCATCGTTTCTCAAAGATTATAATACAGATTTATTTACTCAGTTTCATTCTTTCTATACTTGTGTCTGTAATAAAAATATGAGTAAATGTATAAAGTATTTTTGCTGACATAAAGGGGCTGATAGAGAATCTTTTATCGGAATGTAAATACTCGTACCCACAATTCAATGAAGTAAATTTAAAATAATTTTTCCAGCAATATATTGAAGTCAATATTTTATTTTATTTTATTTTTACAGAAATCATCAAAAGAATCATGAGAAGGGATCAAAATCCCCCCTTTCGGCCTAACGTAGCAAAAATTGAAGACAGTTTTGACTGTGTTATTAACTGCATGCAAGAATGTTGGGCTGAGGATCCCGAGGACAGACCTGACTTCAAAATCATAAGAACTAAACTCAGGCCGATGAGAAAGGGAATGTAAGTTATTTTTATATTATTCTTATAGTATTTCTGTTATTTTTATTATTCTCAAGTTCATAAAACTTTAATAAGTTGACTTCAGCTTTTATTAAACAATTTTATCATGCTTTAGTTGCACAAACTACATGCTATAAACAAATGTTTCTATTGAATAGCTAAAGAATTTCTCGAATATTAGTATGTTTTTATAATATTTGGCAAAAATGAATTCTGAAATTAAAAAATGTTTTTCAGTCAATAATTGTTTTTCTTTTAAGGACAATTTAGTATTCCATTGAGAGATGGGATTTTTCATTGTTAGTAAAAATATTACGTCACTTTTTAAAATAAAATACAATTTCTTTCCCTAAACATAATCGAACCACTGAAACTATTTTTTGGTTCCAAAGTTGGCATACGCTTATGTCTTTTTAATAAATAAATATACGGCTTTCGAAAATCATTGCAAAAATGTATCTTTCCTCTCTTAAAAAGAAAGAAAAAAACAATGTGTCGGTATATAACAGCTTACTTGAATGAGATTATGACTGAAGCAAATTGTACTATATTATTTGCTTCCAATGACAGTATTTTTATTTTATTTAAAAACGCTTTACTTAATTTTTTGCTTAAAAATATTTTTATTTTATTACAATATAGCTCTAATGTTCAAATATCAACACATCTTACAAATAATTTTTACTAAAAGAATTCACTGTCAAAGAAAATATACCAAATTATAATAAAAATTTAATTAAATGTCATGCATGTGTAATACTGTTTCATTTTATTTTATTGCTTTTTCACTGTGCTCTGAGCTATTATATTAAGAGTGCGTTGCTTGAAAATTTCATTTTAATGCATTAGAAATTCAGAGATGACAAAATCGTGCTTTTCAATAAGTCTCTCTTTTTGAACAGGAAACCGAATATTTTTGACAATATGCTGGTCATGATGGAAAAGTATGCAAATAATCTTGAAGCGATTGTAGATGAAAGAACAGATCAGCTGATAGAGGAGAAAAAAAAGACGGATGCTTTATTATATGAAATGCTACCAAAGCAAGTATATGCAATTATTTTATGTAAATCTATCTTTGTTTGCAGTTTTCGTTTTCTGACGCATACGTGTGTTTATCTTTAATTAATGTTCTATGACATAAATTGATATGAAATTAATTAACCTGGCTTAAATTTCTACCAGATATTAGAAAATATATAATAAATCCAGAAACCATGAGACCATTACTTTTATTCAATATGTGTTGGTTTTTTAAATTTATATTTCGCTCTTCTATTCATATATTATATCTCTTATTTTGCAAGTGTCTCTTTTTAATTAATCAGAAGAGAAAAAAAGATCTAATTTGAGCAGGGTTAAAAAATCGTTTTTCTGAGAGAACCAAATAAAATTGTCAGGTGGTGAAGGAGGTAGTTATCTTTATTTAAGTCTTTATTAAACGTGCGGAAGAATTTTTGTTTCTTGTTCCTGATTTATTTGTAAAATGTTCACGTTAGCCATTTAATTATTTATACACTGTCATCGAAAAAGATTGCCAAACTCACAAAAATTTTTGAATTCCCTATACTAGAGATGGGGAAAGAATGAACACTCTGTTCTTTTGAACTTGTTCTCAAGAAAGAACGGGAACACCCTGTTCAGTGATCACGGCAAAAACATGTTCTCAGTTCATTAAGGTCCGACGCTAAAAAATTTTATGGCAGGCAAGCGCGTTGAAAAGAGAAATTTTGGAAAATGCCTTAAAGGTGAAATTTCTCATTAAAAGGCATGATTAATATTTTTTTGCTAAGAAAAATTTCAATTCTCCCCTCCCCCACATTGGCTACGTATCTGATGGTGGGGACAGAAATTCACAATTTTAGTTTTATCAAATTCTAATTGTGGAATAAGTTATTTTGAGAAATAATGATAACGAAGATGATTATCTGGGGGGGAGGGGGGATAGAACTTTTAAACCAACCTACCATAATTTTAGAGTGGATCCGGGCTAAGAATAAGAACCTTTCTTATATGTTCAATACGAAATGCACTCACAAGAAAACAATTCGTCAATTTTTATTATTCCAGCCAAACTACTCATTTTCAAGTAAAAAATTTAATAATAAAGAGAATGATAGTCTGAAACACAAACAAATCGAAAAAAAAAATATTTTATCGGCGTCAAACAATAATATAAGCATTACACTTATCTCCATATAAAACGCGCCTTCGCTTGATACACTTTCAGCCATCTCTTATTGGCTGAAAAAGAACCTGTTCGGAGCAGCCCTCTCCTATTGGCTGAAAAAGAACAAGTTCTTTGATCACGGCTGGAGAAGGAGTTCAGTGATCCGTGAGCTGGAACACCTAGTTCAGCGTTCTTTTCCTGAACTGGTGTTCTTTTCGGAACGAAGAGCTAAGGTGTTCTTTCGCGGAACGGAGAGCTAAGGTGTTCTTTTGTGGAACGGAGTAAAAGGCGTTCTTTTGCTGAACAGGTTAAACGAAGTGTTCTTTTGTGAACGGTGAAAGGTGTTCTTTTATTGATCTGTTCCCTGTTCTTTTGCTTTAATTAAGTTCTGAGCTATGGTCAAAGTTGTAGACTTGGAGTCAGAAGCAAGGCCGTAGTTAGACAAGGGGGGGGGGGTCCTATGAGTTGGGACGCCGCTCCCCCGAAGTTATTACATTATATGTACATGGTGTATTTATACCGGGACATAGTCAGAAAAAGTTTTCTGTGTGGGGATAGTGAGGGGCATGGGCGCCGGTAGCATAGGGCAAAGGGGCAATGCCCCCTTCTGGATTTTTGTATGCAGTGTTTTCCCTTGCATTTTTGCTCTTTCCAATATGGTAACCATACGTTGAAATAGTCTTTGACCCCCCCTTCAGTAGTCCTTGCCCCCCCGGAGTAGTCTTTGCTCCCCCCCCCCTGGGAAATATTCTGCCGGCGCCCATGGTGAAAGGGTATGAAATGCATGTATAAATGAACGAAATGTTTGCCCAATAATAAAAAAAAATAATCTTGGTAAATTAGACAGAAATTGGGTGTGGGGGATATATCCTGAAATTTTTATCCCGATATACGATGCTCCCCGACTCCGAAATTATTTTCTAGGTATGGACCTGGTCGGAAGCCATTTAATCTGGATTTTCGGAGCCATGTAATTTTATATGCCAAAGTCGTATTCATTTTCTTAAATCGTAGTCGAAGCAATCGACATATTTATACACGCGTATTATTTTTAATCTGGAGCCTGATACTTACAGCTTTTTAAACGGAATCTTTAATTTTTAAGCTAGAGCATGTACTTTTTAAGCTGAAAATTTACTCATTTTTTCTTTTTAAGCTCTAAGAGTGTATCGACTCTTTTGTGGGCTCCCCCATTGGAAATGTGCAGGTCCATGCCGTATATTTTTAACCTGAAGGCTACACAATGATTTTTTTTTTTAACTTGAGATGGATTTCTTTCATATTTTGAGTTAGAGTCTAAACTTTAGAGCTAAAAATGTTTGTCGTTGGAACCAAAGCCATATCTTTTAAGCTGGAGCCCGAGACATATATTTTTATTTGTAGTTGCAGCCAAAGAAGGAGTGTTTTTAATATTATTATTATTATTCGAGTCGGATCCATAACCTTTTGGAGCTAAACCTGGAACAATAAATTTTTTTTTAAGGTAAAGAGGCGGAAATATTTTTCTGCATGTCGCCCTCTTTCAGTCATCGCACGTCAGTTGCGATCAATTAACTAACAATCGCAAGATTATCTTACAAAGATCGTTGTTAGATTATCTTCATAACCTAACAAGATTATCTGTCGGTTAAGTAAAATCTGATAGATGAAAGTATACAATCCGTTGACAAGCAGTGAAAAATGACTTTCAGTTCTTCAGAAAAATATTTGCAGTCTCACATGGGAACGTGCACTGCCTGGCTAATTCCGAGTGGTATTGAAAAGTTGATTTTGGTGTATTCCACTGCAGGTTGTGGACGATTGCAACTTATGTGTATTGTAACAAGTGATAAGCGTCATTTAATGATGTACAGAGTTCAAATAACCTCCAAAGCACCACATATTCATAAATTTTCGAATTATATTTCCAGTATGATAAATTTCTATTACTTCACATTCGTTTATATCGGGAAACACGTTGTTATGATCAGTTGTTTCTTTTAAAAATCCTTTTGAAATTTAAACTTTATTTTAACAATCGTATATATACATATTGTGTGCCACCTGTGAGCTATTTTTTCTGTATAAATTAATTGCAGTACCACTTTCATATTGCTTTATAATTTCAATCACATTTATCAGTTAATTAAAAGAAGTCTTTAATTTTATGACACTCCTACCAAAATTTCTCCTGCCAATGGATTTTAGAACTACTTGTTTTACATACAAAATCTATGTTGTCCTTAGCTTTATCTAAAAAAATTAGCTACTATTTGATTGTTTTATAGACTATGTTCCGACTAATGTAAGTAAAAAATTTCCCCACATAAAATAAAAACACGGCGATCGTATTAGTTTTAATATTGTATACAATAGTAAAATTCAGTTGTATGACTTGAATGTTCATTTTGTAGGTGCGTAGCTGATCAACTAAAAAAAGGAAATAAAGTAGAGGCAGAATCATTTGACTGTGTTACAATTTATTTCAGTGATATTGTTGGGTTTACTACTATGTCTGCTCAGAGCAGTCCTCTTCAGGTAAGCCATTTTAATACATATATAAACATACATATAAACTGAATTAGAACTTCATAAGAACAATTTTTGATATACATTAATTCTATACTTCATTTATTTTTACAAAGATTGTCAGGTTCCTAGCATAAAATAAAACAGAAGCTATGTGTTAAGAGAATAAATAAAAGCTGAAAAGTACGAATTTAAATATAAAAGAACAGTGGAACTTGCTAAAGTGACCACCATTTTTTAGAGAGACCACTTGTCTATATTAACCAATTTCGTAAATTTTTACTTTCTAATTACAACACTTTGTAACTTTTATAAGGTGAACACCTTTATAAGGTTACCACTTTTGTTAGTCCCGAGGATGGTCATATTAGACAGGTTCCCTGTATACTTATTTTCATACTATAGACTGAAATCTAGTAAATACTCACGCTTATTTCTGAAAATTAAAACCATTGCTTCCAATGATTTAAAACCATACCGATTTTATCAGAAAGCGAATATTTAGCTCCGCAAAAAATATTTTACTAAAACCTTTCAATTATCAAGTATATTCGTATTTCCTCTTCTGAAATTGAAGTTGAGTGATATATTGAGGGATACACAGTTCTTGCGTCCTCTATGTTAAGCAATGCAACTGAAATGCGAAGATTTTCCGAGGGAAATACAAAATTGCTTTTGACCGGCACACACACATGTCTAGAACTACAAAATGATAAATTATCCACCATTGTGTTTTGCTAGTGGACATCCCAATTCTTAAAAAAGTCCTAAAACTAGAGTAGAAAAGATAAACTTGCCCCATACTGCCATACGTCTTCTACAAACTACGGAATCAAATCATATGAAGGCCAATCATATCCCAAAAATCTTTCTTCGGTATTACATGCAGAATTGTCTATGTGAAGCGAAGAACATAGATGGCTTTAAAACATTCTTGTTAATTATCGAACACTCATTCGTTCTTCAATATTCGTTGAATATTGAAGTGAACAATCATTCGTTATCTTTTCAGAAAGCACCAATTTGTGACCATTGATAGTGGTGAGTGATACAGGTATAAGCATATTCCTATATATCTTTAACATTTATCTCAACCAAAAATAGACAACTTCTCTAACAACTCTAATACCCAAGCTACCTCTCTAAAAATTGCTTTTTCCATTTCTAAAACCGCAAAGGGAAAAATCGTTATTAGTTTTCGCATCATCAGGTATTTCTTGTGCCTATACCAAAAAATTTTTCTTCTTAGAATGTCACAACAGCAATGATGTTTTCACCAGTTCTACCACATAGGAGGAGATCTAGTTTGTCAAAAGTTAGTGAAAGTTGAAGTTGCTTCCCCGATAGAGTTAAAGGCTCATATTTTAGTTGAGGAACTTGTAACTTACACTATGAAATTTTGCAGGAGTTTGGCAACTAGAATCCAGCAATATGTTGTCAGTGTTCCTTTGATAAGTAACATGAATAAAATATCAACGATATCAATAATTCCTCCAATTACGTTTTACTACTTCCATACGTTGATAAAAAAAAGTAGGATTAATTATATGATTTTTGCTGCAAAATCCTACCCCGTGTCATTACAATAATCAGAAAGCCTTGGTTCTTTATTTTAGAGCTATCGACCTCACTCTGTGACCATTGACAAAATTCTTTAAAGAAAGCTTATCGTACACATTATATCAATTATATCACATTATATCAATTGTATCACATTATATCAAAATAAAAATAGATGTATCTACATATATTCGATGCCGCTCAAGTTGGATAGTGGCTAGAGAACCATATTACCACATCACAGGTCGAGGTTCGACTCCCGGCATCATATTGAGTGTCATTTCGTCCGTCTCTTCATAAAAGCCAATGCTGGTCCCCTATTCCATCCAATTAGGTGCCTCCATAATAAAATGACCAGTACTTCCAGAAAAATATTCGCCAAAGTCTATGCACTGTTAGTGTCCACCATTAAAAAAAAAGAATATCAACAATAAAGCTGAATCGTTCTTATAACAAAGTCTCACTTCTTTTTAGAAAAGGTAGGCAGTCATAAAGGTATTCAAGTGCCAGCACGTACACTAATGATAAAATAATTATTGTCAAGCAAAAAATTCAACATTTACTTTTTCATGAAAATAAAATAAAAAATTATGAAATCTTTTATGTTTTTAATGCAAAATACAGAGGATGTTATACATTTTCAATGATTTTCATTTCTATATGGTAATAATAATAAACTCTTCCATTAGCTCTGCTGAATGTTAACTGTCATATTAAATGAAGACTAAACCATTATTTTTTAAAACAAGGCATACGTTTCAGTAAAATAACTTCATATTGATTTTCAAGCAGGATAAAGATTTCAAATTTGATATCTTTCATGCAAGAAAAAAGATGATAGTATGCATTTTTCTAATTTAATGAGTTTATTTCTTCTTTGTGGAAACAATGGTAATCTCTTGTCTAAGCTCTGTTTATGTTAACTGTCATATTAAAAGGGGAAGAATCGGCCATTTTTCCCAGGAAAAAGCGTGTTTCCGTAAAGTAGTTTAGAAGTTCCATAAGTTTCCGAGAAGACGTCAGAAAGTCTCAAAGACTGCCGTTAAAATGCAAGAAGCAGAAAACTACAATAGCCTAAAATTTACTACACCTCAATGCACTGACATGGGGACATGGAATTACAATAGAAAGAGAGAGCAAACTATGTATAGATATATTTATAGGCTGCCCCAACAGGACCACATAAGCTCTGCACAACCAGAATCTTCTCACAAAGTGCGCGAAAATATTCAAAAACTACACTGCTGCGACCCGTAGTTTTCGAAAGAAAGGCAAGAAACAAAATACAAACATCATCGTATCTGATGTACGAAAAAAAGCAACCCTTTAATGGAACGATAAACATACACATGTGTTTTTGCCTATGTTTACATTAAATGATAGTCAAAATGCCAATCGTGCATATCGAGTCATGCATTTGTGTCGTGTAATGGCTAACTGCTCGCGTTGCATCAACCTGGTATCTAACAAAAGTACACTCAGCGTAAAGTGGAGGGTATGAGTCATTTTTTATAGTAATTAGGTCTCAATAAACGCATTTTTAAGTCATTCTCATGGGAAGAAATCGAAAAATGTTACATCTGGTGATCATGGTGGCCATAAAACCATCCCACCCCTATCTAATCCAACGACCAAATTGCGGGTCGTAGAAGTACAGATCTCCGGGTTTTTATATAGTCCCAGGAATAAATTTCCAAAATCAAGAGTGCGAAACGATCTTTTTTATACCATAAATTTAATGTGCTTTTGTTCATAATTTTACTTATGGGGATTATGTCACTACCGACTCGCTAAAGCATGAAACTGCATCACGAATTTTGATAGTTTCGAGAAAACTGTCTTCAAACTTTCGCTGCTTCAGTATAATATAATGTAAACGCGAAACTGAATGGTCTATTTTTGCATGAACTAATTGGAATGAAGGTTTGGAGCTTTGGCAGAGTACACAGCACTGCTTAAAGACACTGAAAATGCATTTAGGTTAAAAATACCAAATTTTCAGTTTCGCGGTTTTGGCGTGGTGGTAGCGATATACTAACACCCAGAAAATAACTTATATTTTTTTTACCTTTATAATGTTTGTGTAAATGATTGATAACGTATCAGGAAAAAAAAGACTTTCTTGCTGACCTAGGAGCTTCAAAAATACAAAATGTTCATTTTCACTACCTCTGCCCTTGAGATTAAAATACTGCGGCGTATAATGAACTTCAATAAATGGATATAAATACAAATTAAGCCTTCACAGCTACCTTTAAGCTACAAAAAATATCTTACTAACACCGTGATATTTTTCTTTTTTTAAGTTCAATAAAAATAATGGAATATAAAGAAATAATTTTCGCTTATACGAACTGTCATGCGACACGCACTTGCATTTCAATTATACAGATTTTAATTAAGAAGTATCCTTCATTGTAAATGTAATATTTTTGAACAACACTAATTTCTTTCTATATTTGGGTATAATCTAGGTAGTCAATTTCCTGAACGATTTATACACCTGCTTTGATTCCATTATTGAAAACTACGACGTCTACAAAGTTGAAACGATAGGAGATGCGTATATGGTGGTCAGTGGTCTACCTATAAAAAACGGAGACAATCACGCTGCTGAGATCGCTTCACTGGCGCTCCATCTCTTAGAGGCGATCAAAAAATTCAAAATAAGGCACAGACCAAACGATACCCTTATGCTAAGAATAGGACTCCATTCTGGTAAGTCATTGCCTATTTAACTATAATTCTTTAAAAGCAATAATATAAATTACTAGCTGAAGTACCCGTTCTTCGCACGGGAATGAATGGACTTTTTGATATTACGATTTGTGGTGATTACTATTTATTGTAATAAAGAGATATAGCAAAATGGATATCGCATTATATTGTGTTCAATAACCATGCATACTGAATTTCACGGCAATCGTTTGTACGGTGCAGAAGGCCATGCGGCGTAGCGCAATCTACTGGCGAGATTTAGCAAAACGGATACGGCGAAAATATTCTTCGCATTCAGATATCGATGAATACGAAATTTCAGGACGATCGGCTGGACAGCCCTGAAGTTCGTGTGTTGACGCGACATCTAACCTGAAACTCTTCCCCGTGTTCAAATATCTATGTATACCTATTTTCATAGCGATCCGTTGCACAGTCAAGAAGTGATACACTGCAGCGCGATCTAGTGGTTAATTAAAGTAATGATTTGCTACAGTGCCGTCAAGTGGCGAGTTATAGCAAAATGGATAACGCCAAAATATTCTCATTGTTCAAATAGCTATGTATACTGATTTTCATAGCGACCGTTTGAATGGTCAAGAATTTGGCCTGCTGCAGCGTCATCTAGTGGCGAGTTAAAATAATAATGCATTGCAGTGCCATCTAGTGGTGAGTAACATCAAAAGGAACACAGTTAGAATATATTCTTCGTGCTGAAATGTGTAAGTATAAGAAATTTTATGCCGATCGGTCGAACGGTATAGAAGTTGATGCGTTGCAGCGCCATTTAGCGGCAAGTTACAGCAAAATGGATACTGAAAAATATTCTCCGTGTTCTAATATCAGCGTGTACCAAATTTCATCGAAATCGGTTGGACGATATTCGCATAGTAAACGGCTAAACGGAATAGAATTCAACGTTCTGCTGCGCCACCTGGGGGCAAGTTAGAGAAAAACGGATAGCATAAAAAGCTTCTCCATGATAAAAGACTTAGGTGAACCAAATTTCATGGTGCAACGGTGCTCAACGGTGCTGGAGTTTTTCAACCTCATACACACATACCAACATTCATTTTTATCTATAACCAGTGTCATTATATATCCCAGTCTCAAATAAAATCCAGTTTCAAATCTAAGCCTCGCCAAAGTGCCAACATACGCCATTTTGCAAGCGTTTTTTCAGGAATCATTCGAAGCATTGACTTAGCAGCAATCAATAAGGGAAATGGTTCGACCACGAAAAAGTAAAGCAAGCCTTTATTTGAAAAGTGTAATCCCTTAATACAGCCGAATTTTTTAAAATTATCAACTATAACGTGTTTTATTCATCGTTACTCCGATGTACTAAATGAGAAGATTTCAATTTTCTGAAATTTGGCGGAATTCCCCCAACTTAAATCAATTAATCCATTCGCGAGAATTCTGAAGTTAGATCGCTTGAAATCCCTTAATAACTGCATTATTTCCTCTCGGATCATTAAAATTCAACGCTGTATTCCAATAAAACATTTGCACTTGTTTTCAAAAATCTATTTCCTTAAGCTCTCAATAAATTGCGCCAAGCCGAAAACTGTGCAAACCGCTAGAACTCACTTACTCAAAATCGATATTTCAGCCACTTTATTTTTTCGCCAAACTAAAAAATTTTACACATTAGCCTCGGAAATCTTCAATTCTTATTGTTTTGCGTATAAAACATTTCATTCCTGCTCTGATTTCCCGTGCACACGATATTATAATTTAAAAAAAAATAACCTTACGAATATAAACTAACAAAAAAAAATCATTATTATACTTTTATTTTTACTTTGAGAATTTAAAACATTTTATTCGGCAAAATCGCCACACATGGCAACCACGATCCTTATTTCACATTTTTTTCACAACAATTACAGAAAGGGGTTACAATTACGGAAAGCTTTTTGCGTGGAGAGAATAAAAAATCTCTTAAATTCCGGGAACGAGTGGACTTTCAAAGTTTTAAAGTGGACTACGATTTATTCTGTATTATTTTACATATCTGTGCTAAATTTCAGGCCGATAGGTCCATTTTTGTGGATTTGTATACGAATCAAATCCACAAACAAACAAACAAACAAACAAACAGAAATTCAATTTTATTTATAAGATAATACGCTTAAAAAACAATAAAGAATAGAAAGTTCAAAGAAAAGGCGTATTTGATTCCTAGTTCTAGTTTAAAAAAGAGTGTTTGTATGGAATGAATTTAGAATTGGATTCATAATATGTAGAATATCTAGTATAATATCGAATATAAGTAGGATATCGTGCATAATTATAGAATATGATTATCTTCATGATTTAGCTTCGATCTTTGTGAATATAGAATAAGGTAATTGCTTACCTTTCCTTGATTCTGGAGACTTCTGAAATCCAACAGGATGAATAAGTGAGACACTGAGTTAAAGTTGCATGAAAGACGCATATGGATAAGTGAATATTGAATTTAATTCTAACATATTAGGAACAGACTATTACTGCCAGTGAGTTGACATCTTTGTTACAATGTAGCATCTGAATGTCGCCTCAAAAGGCTAGAATTAGAACTTAAAAAATGAATCAAAACTACAGCAAACGTGAAGCGAAACTAAAAATATGAACCAGAAGTAACCCATCAGGGCCTCCCATCCCTCGTTAGTGGGTCAAGTTCTTAAGATTAGATCAAGGGTCTGAATGGTGCTCCCATCTGTTGGATCACTTTCGGATTTCATTTCTGTTGTATCTGACAGATTCCGGGGGGGCGCAGACTCAGTATCAACATCTGGAAGTGGCAAGAATGCTATCTGAGAGGCTGGGCGTGTGACAGTTCCTCTGGCAGTCCGGACGGTGACCACTCTGCTGATGCCATCAGCGCCTGGATGGAGAGCGGAGATTCGGCCTAATTTCCACACGGTGGCAGGGGCGATTGGATCCTTGATGAGGACTAACCTTCCTACAGCCAGGAGATGGTTGTTTCTCATCCATTTTGTCCGTGGCTGCAATGTGTTTAGGTATGAGGTGCTCCATTTCTTCCAGAATTGGTCTTTGAGTTGTAGTAGGAGGGACCACCTAGAATTAAAACTTAAAGAGACAAGATTAGATTTATGTTCAGGGAGTTCGAGCAAAGGACCACCAATAAGAAAATGTCCGGGTGTTAATACACTGAAGTCTTTGGGATCAGCTGATAATGGATATAAAGGCCGAGAGTTGATGATGGCTTCAATTTGGCAAAGAAGGGTGGTAAGTTCTTCAAAATTGAGGAGTGCTGTTTTACATGTTTTGATTAAATGCTGTTTAGTTAATTTAATAGAGGCCTCCCAAATACCTCCGAAATTTGGTGCATATGGAGGAATGAATTGCCAGCTTATATTACGTTGGGATGAATAATCTTGTATTAAGGGATCATGAGGAATTCTAAATAATGATTTTAGGTACGCTGAGGCTCCAACAAAGTTGCTTCCATTGTCACTAAAAACATGCGATGGGTAGCCACGACGAGCTACAAATCTTCGAAATGCTGCCAGAAATGCCGCTGAAGATAATGCAGAGACCAATTCAAGATGTACTGCTTTAGTGCTCATACAGATGAATAAACAGATATATGATTTGAAGGTACTTGATTTTCGAGTGTGTTGGCACTTCGTGGAAATTGGCCCTGCAAAATCCATGCCCACCTTTTCAAATGCACGGCAAGGATTGACTCGTGCACTCGGTAGATCACCCATCATCTGGGTAATTGGTTTTGCAGATGATTTAAAGCATTCGATGCATTTCCGGAGTTCTTTTCGAACGGTTGATTTTCCGTCTGGGATCCAAAATTTCTGTCTTATTAGAGATAAGACCAATTCTTGGCCTGCATGAAGATTTGCATGATGATAGTGCCGAATAACAAGAGTTGTGAAGTGATGATGTTTGGGAAGCAACATGGGATATTTCTGATCAAAAGTGAATTCTTGTTGGTGACGTAGACGCCCTCCAACACGCAGAATTCCTTCCTTATCAAGAAAAGGATTTAATGCTATGAGTTTGCTGGATTTTGGAAGGGGTTGATTAGAGTTAAGTTGGGTGATATCGGAATGGAATGTATCATTTTGTAATAATTTAACTATTGTCTTGGTAGCTGTATCTAATTCATGGGCTTTCAAAGGTCCTTGAGTTTTAGGATCTGATTTTGAGTTATTGTAGAACCTAAATACCCATGCTACAGTTCGCAGTAGCCTCGTGTATGATGAAAATCTGTCAAATAAATCTAGGAAAGGATTGAGTTGAGTGACAAGAGATGTGCTTTCGAACGATGAATTAAAATGAATATCAGAGGATATATCATACATGTCTTGATTTGGGGTATTTACTCCTACAGAGGTAGGATCAAAATCAATGAGCCATTGTGGGCCATTTAACCATTCTGAATGCTCCATAAGTTGTTTTGGATAGAGGCCTCGGCTTGCGCAATCAACAGGATTCGACTTTCCAGGAATGTGATGCCATGAATCCTTTGAGGTTAGAGAATGGATTTTACATACACGATGCTGGACGAATTGATTTCCTTTAGTTGGTGGATTGTTAATCCAGCACAGTGCAATTGTTGAATCGCACCATAAATAAGTGTTATGAATGGGGAAATTTACAGCCCTTTTGAATGTGTCCACTAATTCTGCGAGCAGGACTGCACCACTCAATTCTAATCTGGGCAAAGTTATAGCATTCAAAGGTGCAACACGAGTTTTGGCTGCCATTAAGAATATACGAGATGAATTGCAAATGACTCTAAGATAAATGACAGCAGAATAAGCCTTTAAAGATGCATCACTAAATCCGTGAACTTCTATCTTTACTGAATTGACAACATGGATGTAACGAGGAATCTTTATCTCTTTAAAATAATGAACTTCGGCTTGGAAGTTATTCCATCGATCGAGAATGGCTGATGGTAAGTGATCATCCCAACCGATGTTGGCCTTCCACAAATCTTGCAGAATAATTTTCAAAATTATCGTAGAAGGTGCGACAAACCCTAAAGGGTCAAAGGTGCGCGCAATGATGGATAATAACTGTCTTTTCGTTGAAACATTATCTGAAGGGACTGCTCTAACTTGAAATGAATCCATCGTTAAATCCCAAACGAGACCTAGAATTTTTTGAGATGAATATTCTTGAAATGAGTGTGTAAAGGTAGTAGCCTTTAGGGCATCTGGAAATTGTGCGATGACTTCGGGATGGCTACATGACCATTTTCTGAGCTCAAAACCACCAGCAGACATAAGATCTAAGAGTTCTTGGATTATGGATTTTGCTGAATCGACCGAATCAGCACCAGCTAACAAGTCATCTACATAAAAATGATCTTGAGCTAGCTTAGCTGCTTGTGGAAATCGTCCCTTCTCATCGCTGCATAATTGTTGTATGGTACGGATTGCGAGATACGGCGCACATGCTGTGCCATAAGTGACCGTATTTAATGTATAAATTTTGAGAGGTTCATTTGGAGATTCTCTCCAGAAAATTTGTTGGAATGACTTGTCTTCACTAGCTATCAGAATTTGGCGGTACATTTTTGTAATATCAGCAGAAAATGCCACAGGGAAAGTTCTGAATTTTAACAAGACCGCGAAAATGTCTGTTTGGAGTTTTTTCCCTTTCAATAATACATCATTTAGTGATTTGCCGTTACTCGTTTTAAACGATCCATCAAAGACAACTCGTAATTTCGTTGTTAAACTATTTTCATTTATTATACCGTGATGGGGTAACATATAACTTTGGGAAGCTACATCAGATATGAGAGGAGTCATATGACCAAGACTTTGGTACTCTTCCATGAATTGAATATATGTTTGTCTTAATTGTTCATTTGATTTTAATTTCCTTTCAAGAGAAAAAAATCTCATTAAAGCTCCTTCTTTACTGTCCCCAAGGTTTGAATCTTCTTTAAAGGGTAACTTTACGATGTATCTACCTTTGGAGTTTCGAGTATGAAATTTGTCAAAAATCGCGTCAGCCAATTCGTCTTCATCATTAGGTTTAACAGGTTTATGGATTGTTTCGTTTTCCCAAAATTCCTTTAGATTATTTTCAATGTTTGTGAGAGTGTGACATACCACAGATGAATTTTGAGTGGCTGGTGTATTTACACTACCAGACAACAAATGTCCTAACTTGGTAGGTAATGCGGAGGGTGTACCTTTAGGTCCCAATATGGGAGAACCAGTGACTAAGAATAAGAAAATGTCCGCACCTAACAGAATATCGATCTCACTTTCCACAAAATATGATGGATCAGCAAGACATAAATTATTTAGATGAGGCCAATCCTGTTTTTTCATATTGAAATTTGGAAGAGATGTTGTGACTTTGTTTACTACTAACGCATTCACTTGAAATGTATCTCCTGAGAAATATGGAGAAAATTCGAAATTGGTAGAATATAAACATGTTTCAGCATAGATTTCATTTATTCCCACCAAACGGTGCGTAGTTGGTTTCATCGACAATTGTAGTCGTTCTGCACAGTATTTTGAAATTAGCGTGTTTTGTGAGCCGTTGTCGATTAATGCCCGGCAAGTTATTGTTTTACCAGTCTGAGACTTAACTTTAATTATTGCTGTTGATAGCAAAACATGATTCTGTTCTTGCGATTTTGTGTAGCTATTTGCTACGGTGCTTACTGACTGAGATTGAGGCACTTGATCATTATTTACATAACTATGCAGTAATGTATGGTGCCTAGCTGCACAATTTTTGCAACTGAATCCTATTCTACAATTATCAATTAAATGATTACTTCTTAAACAATTTGTACACAAATGATTATCATTAACGCACTTCCATCTATCATTTATATTCATCGCATGGAATGTGGGACACTTAAATAACGCGTGATTTTGTTTACATAGCATACAATTATTAAATTTTACTTCACTACTTACATTTTCTCTTTTCACTACAGTATTATGTACATTAGATTTTTTTACTGCGTTATTTACAACTGATTTCGCTTGAACCTTTTTGAATTCCGGTTTAGAAAATTTATTTTCTTGTAGACTTCTAGCCTCTTTCTCAATAAATGATTTAAACGTATCCAGAGACGGACAGCTCTCATTATCCAAAGCCAATTCCCATCGTTGTATCACCGCATCATCGATTTTGGACGTAAGGAAATTTATTATGATTAAATCCGTAAGAGAGTTAGTTTCCAACCCCAATGTTTTCAGATTCCTCACGGCTTCGTTACAAATGTCAATGACCTCTAAGAGTAACTTTGAATTATTTGCTTTCGTTATCTTCATTCTAAAGATTTTATTTATTTGGCTTATTGCCAGCTGTCGTTTGTTCTCATACCTCTGACATAAAATCTCCCAGCAATGCGTAAGGTTTTCTGGCGTAATTGCGAAACCTCGAATTAATTTTGCTGCATCACCGCGGATACACGACTGAAGATATGTCAGCTTTTCAACATCATTTAAAGATTTGTTATCAAGAATAGATGATTTAAATATTTCTTTAAACGATAACCACATTTCACTATTTCCGAAAAAATGTGGAACTTCTAATTTGGGCAACTTCACTGCCAATGAAGATTCTTTTCCTGATGAATTCTCGCTTTTGGTTATTTCAATCGGAATTTTATTTTCGAGGTCAATGACCCATTTTAATAGTAAATCTTTACTTTTGATATAACTATCAAAATAATCAGCGCTTTCATCTTGGGATAATTCTGTAAAATTCTCTACCAATTCCTTTTCAAACTTTTCTACTTTGCCTTTTAAAATTCCTATTGCGCGATAATTACTTTCATCAGCCTTTTCTACATTTTTCTCAAATGCACTTATTTCCTTTAATAATAATTCGAATTTGAAAGAACTCTTAGCTTGCTTAGGAGGCATAATTACTCTTAATATTTGAGAAACTTCCAACTGACTAAATATAAAATAATATATCTTAATGGAAATGTAATAATAATACCATGAATAATGAACTGAGTTATTTTCATACACTTAATAAATGTCATTCATATCCTTCGATAGTCACTCAGGCTGGAACGGACCAGAAATATGTATGGAATGAATTTAGAATTGGATTCATAATATGTAGAATATCTAGTATAATATCGAATATAAGTAGGATATCGTGCATAATTATAGAATATGATTATCTTCATGATTTAGCTTCGATCTTTGTGAATATAGAATAAGGTAATTGCTTACCTTTCCTTGATTCTGGAGACTTCTGAAATCCAACAGGATGAATAAGTGAGACACTGAGTTAAAGTTGCATGAAAGACGCATATGGATAAGTGAATATTGAATTTAATTCTAACATATTAGGAACAGACTATTACTGCCAGTGAGTTGACATCTTTGTTACAATGTAGCATCTGAATGTCGCCTCAAAAGGCTAGAATTAGAACTTAAAAAATGAATCAAAACTACAGCAAACGTGAAGCGAAACTAAAAATATGAACCAGAAGTAACCCATCAGGGCCTCCCATCCCTCGTTAGTGGGTCAAGTTCTTAAGATTAGATCAAGGGTCTGAATGGTGCTCCCATCTGTTGGATCACTTTCGGATTTCATTTCTGTTGTATCTGACAGTGTTCTTAACTTTATATGGGATGAACATTTCTTATGGTCAGTTCCATGTAAAACAAACCAATGAATGGTCAAGATATCATGTTTCTAGATAGCGATGATTTTTTGTTTGTACATAGTACTGACACAGTAGATGAAAAAGGCAAATTTTCAGGCTTTGTGAACAATTTATTCCCGAGTAATGCATTTTTTAAATTAAAAAAAATCAAAAATTTTGCATGGCTCTATTACTTTTTAAGGTGATGTAACTCAAGACTTGTTTGACCTAGACAGTTAAGATTTATGTCATTTTGTCCAGTGCCTTGAGGATTTTCATTCAATATACAGCGTAAAAGTTCCAATTAAAAAACTCTCTTAAAACCTTAATTTAAATAATTTAATTTTTGATCAGTAATTCTAATCTTTTTGAAAAAAAATTGTTATTTAACACTTTTATATCAATACCTATGCATTTGTTCTTCTTTACAGTCTTAGTTTGAATGTGGGGGGCCTGCCAATCCTGTAAGCGTAATCACAGTAAAATAAGAATAGTTCAAGCTAATATTTTAATTTCAATCTGTTCATTAAGTAACAAAAATCTGGCTTTCAGACTTACGTTAAGACATCGGTGATTTCACTTAAATTCCCCAGTTTAGTAAAATCTACCCCTCTTGCATAGCTTGTACAATGTGATTCAATATACACTTTTTATTTATCTACTTTATTTATGAAATAGCACATTTAACTAGTTGTATGATACTATTTTTAGGTGCAGTATGTGCAGGAGTTGTGGGATTGAAAATGCCGAGATATTGTTTGTTCGGGGATACTGTAAATACAGCTTCTAGAATGGAATCAACAGGATTACGTAAGTTTAATGATTCTTACCAGGATAACGTGAATTTATGAAATACTTATTTAGTGAAAGAATCGTAAATAGAAAACATATTTGATTTATCTGCCTAACGTTAAAGGTTTTCCTTTTAAAATAAGCGTTATAACTTTGGATTGAGAGCTTTAATTTGGGAATATACTGCTTTGTGTAAACTGCTATACATTTATAGTTTATCATTTTTAAAAATATTATACTCACTTTGGGGTATGATCAATAGGGTGAAGGGAATATGGCCTCAAATAAAATTATTTTTTAAATTTTGCTTTCCAAGAGTTGATTTTGTTGCCTTTTCACATGAAAAAAATTAGGATTTTACGTCGATTAAAAAAAAAAAAAAAATCCTTCAGTCTCCATAACTACCTCAAAGTTTGACATTAGCGTCTAATTTATCCAAATATCCACGAAATTTAGTTATCAACTTTTTCTCTTCAAAAACTTTTTACGGTTGATTAAAATTCATAGGAAACACCCACTTTTATGAATTAATAAGTCAAATATACAAAAGATCCTAGTTTGTTTTTCAACGAATGAAATTCTTCAGTGTCCATTTAAGGAACATTCTTTGTGACTGAATTTTACTCAATATAAACCCGTCTATTTCACTTTCGACGCATGCTTTCAAAGACACTTTGGTGATCAGTTTTGTGCACCGCTCCACAGATTGAGTATGGCAAGGAAACACATTTTCTAGAGTTTCTACTGATGCAGTTTCCAAAAGTTTCTTTATCATTGGAGGTTCTGTGATTTGGCCTACCTCATTCCAATGAATCAGCTCCGTGTAATCCAGGGCCTTAAAGTTGAGACTTGGCGCAAAGAATTTTTTTCTGGTGAGTGGTGTGGCACGAGCTTACACTACCAATTCCAGAGCTTTTTCATGAATTTCAAGTTTACGGTCATAAACCATGGACAGAGGGAGATTTTCTGGTTTCCCCCAAAATCCATTCCGTTAATTATTGGGTCAATTATTTTTTTTTCATTTCTGAGGGAAAGTATCTTGAAAACTGTTGTATCACACACACACACACACACACATCCTGTATCATTCCCGATAAATTTTTTTCGGAACATGCTTGTATTCCTCAAAATCGGATGAATTCTGAGATGGCAATGACATTTCACATTAGGATTCATCTTCTATTCGAGGAGAATAATGACTGCAACCAGGTTCTGACGCATTTTCTCTTTGTTTGCAAAGGAGCCTTCGTAGGAACTGCTCAGAAGAAGGAACACCAATGGACCCTATCACCGTTTTTCTTGAAGAGCGTTGGTTCAACTGAATTATATATGTTCCTCTTTCGGGATTCTTCTTACTCGTTCAGACGAACACAACGACAGGTCAGAACATTTACAGGAGCAGATATCAAATAGACCATCGAACCGCTCGGTGAAAAAGGATTTTCTAGTTTTATAAGGTGCAGTTCCCTTCTGTGTTTCTGTGTACTTTTTGAGCTTCTGATACTCAAGAGTGAGGGTTTTGATCTTGGTGAAGCATCTTTCTTCGGATCGACGCCTTATTCCAAATATGTTGCACAAATCTGGCAAGTTCAATGAGTATTTCCTTGCTCAATGGATTTTTCTTGGTCTTCTTGATCAAATTGTTTAAAAAATGTAGAAAATTAAATTTATTTACCTGTTATTAGCATTCCTTTTTAATTAAGTCAATATTACATTTTCTTACGAAAGGAATTTCAGCAAATTGTATGTAGCATCACTTTACATTTATCGATCCGCTTTGGTCCAGGCACTCAGCTCTGTTCCAGCAAGAACACAGAAATTGAAGAAGCACCGGCTTTTCCAGAGCTTGGGAGGATAAACTCTTCTTTCGGCTGGACTGCTGTGGGACCGTGGAGCTGGTGCACGTAAAATCTCTTCGTGTCTGCAGTGATCTCCATGCTCAAACGATGCCTCTGGGGCTGGCGATTTTAGTTTTTAGGTCTCTCATATGGAGTTGGTTCAAAATTAAAGTAATTCGCCACTCATAGGGGGTACGCTGTTCTTCTAGATAGGCAATCCAATAATGAAATGGCCAACATCTGCTGCCCTCGTTCGGATCAAGCCTCCAGTAGACCGCTGACTCTGATATTAGAAAGAAAAAAATTAATTTTTCACACCAAAGCCGACTATTCTATTCAGAATTGCAATATAGATTTGTTGTTGTGTCTGTTTCTTATGCACTCCGACAACCGTATGCTGTGCCAGATCCCTCCAGATAGGGAGGCGCCTTCCATTTTTAGTGGGCTCCTGTGGGAGGAAGTCCGACTTTAGTCCGGTTCTCCCCTAATTTTGAACCAATTCCAAAGGAGGGACCCACCCCCAGAGGTATCTTTTAACAACTTGGAACTTTACCTAGAATTTTCTCAAATGTAAAGTAACTCTGATTTATATTATTTGTATTATATTGATTTGTATCATTATTAGTGTTATAGGTGTCTTTGCGACATTGAATCGTGTCTTCCCATAACCTTTTATCCACAGCATTGGCATTTGCCATTAACAAAGTTAACTAATTGCATTGATAATACTTGTTAAGGTCGGGTATCCTAGCAATTAAATGAAATTCGTGTTCTTCTAAGAATAGAATGCATCTGTTCTTCCCCTTGAAGATCGATTATAAGATGATTCCAATCTACATATCTAATGCATTTCGGAAAATTGTTTTTCACGCACTTGATAGGGTTCTCCCCCAATTTTGAACCAATTCCAAAGAAGGGACCCACCCCCAGAGGTATCGTTTAACAGCTTGGAAGACATTGGAGCCACGACGGATTTTACGTGCACCAGCTCCCATTACCGTACACGGTGCAATATAGATTTTCCTGGGACAAGCATTGATACCTGCTATGCATCGGTAATTAAAAGACAGTTGCAAGTTAATGTGTTATTTTGGACACAGTTTGTTCTGACGCAGAGGCCTTTGCATTTTAGGAAATCCCTGGGTACACATCTTCACATGCTGAACATGCCACACTGGGTTGTTCCTCGTTTCTTGAAGAAGGGGGATTTGGGAAAAAACCCAATTATTTTTTAAGAAAGTAAATCTAGTTTGTAATGGCAAATAGTTAAGGGCGAGATTCAAGCGAAACGCGCGCGATCGAGCTCGAACCGAACGTTTTTCCGTCCACAGTTCGAACGTTTTGGCAGAATGCTTCCAATGAACAAATCTATTGCGATGTCGCGTGATCAAAACACGATTGGTTTGTTTCAGTTGAATAAGAAACATTGATACAGTTCGAAGTTTCCCCTGTTCGACGCGGAAAACGTTTGAATTGTGTTTCACTTGAATCTCGCCCTTAGTCTGATCATATAACGTTGGAAGAATCGCCCCGTTTGGACAAATTTTCCAAATACATTTTAACTTGTAAAATGCATGTAATAAATCTTGCTTGTTACTTAATATGTGTTTTTTATCGCAAACTAAAAAGATGTAATAATAGTAGGTAAGAGAATGGTAGAATAATAGAGAAAGTAATTGCGCTTATAAAACAAATGCAACTTAATTAGTTTACAAAAACTATCACTTAACAGTTTTACAAAGAGAGATTTTGTTTTCAAAAAATGTGTTCATTGAATCACGAACGCAATAAAAAAGGCAGCATCAAGTTTGGTACAGTCTTCATGTGCACGTTGTATAGCGCGAGATGTCTTGGAATACGTGCATCGTATGCTGTTGAAAAAACCGTCCTGTTCGCCATGTTGGAACTTTGATATGAACGCGATGAGTACCGCTGTATGTTGTTTGAAAAAAACACATTTGCGTGAAGAAAGAAACGCATTTTTAATGCATGAAATGTCAAAACATAAGCTTAATCCTAGTACGTTTGTTTTAAGTTTGTATGCAGTCCCGAAAGTTCACTCACAGCTGAAAAAAGAAAGAAAAAGCTTTTTCAACGATGTGCAGGAGCTGCTGCAGTAAAATTTTGTAGATTATGTGTGTTGTATTGAAATTTTAGCAAGTTCTCCCTTGTCCATTTTTTTAAATTAAAGCGAGTTGGAAACATGCCCCTGCATCACCTAAAATTTCATATTTACCTAGAATTTTCTCAAATGTGAAGTAACTCTGATTTAATATTATTAGTATAATATTGATTTGTATCATTATTAAAGTTATAGGTGTCTTTGCGACATTAAATCGTGTCTTCCCATAACCTTTTATCTACAGCATTGACATTTGCCATTAGCAAAGTCAACTAATTGAATTGATAAAACTTGTTAAGATCAGGTATCCTAGCAATTGAATGAGATTCGTGTTCTTCTAAGAATAGAATGCATCTGTTCTTCCCCCTGAAGATCGATTATAAGATGATCCCAATCTACATATCTAATGCATTTCAGAAAATTGTTTTTCACGCACTTGATAGGGTAAGATTTCAAATCGATGAAGTCCTGTCAGGGTATAAAAACCACGTAAGAATATATCGTTTTATATTTCGTCAAATGAAACTCTGTACGTGCTCTATGAATTTCCCGTTAACACTGAAATGAAGACTTATTTCCTTCTTTAAATATCTGATGGGAAAATTTTTTTCTTTAAATAAAATATAAAATTTAAGCTTGTGCTGTACGAGAAAACTTGCATATTATAAATATTTATCTAAAATGGACATTAAATCTGTATACAGAGTGTCCGGTGCTAATGGTGCCCAATGACTATTTCCTTAACCATTATTCAGAGACACATAATTCCAGTTGCAAAAATGCTTTAAATTATATCCGCTCTTATATTAAACGAGGAATGTTTGTGTGTGTGTATGTCCGAACGATCTCGAAAACTGCTCTAAGGATTCTTTTTAAATTTCGTACCTGGGGGTTTTTTGGGCCCCTGAAACGATTGAGCTAGGTCAATTGATTGAAAAATCTCTAAAACGCTCAAAATTTAAAATTTAAAATTTTTGGACGGTAGCGCCATCTATTGAGCGTTTGAAAAACACACTTGATGCAATCTTCCTAAAAGGGACGCTCAAATAAGTTTGGGGCGGATTAAAAATTACACGCCATCGATATATAATAGTAAAAATTAATTTCGCAAAGAAATAGAATAAATGGAACTTGATATTCAGTACACAGACAAATAAATATTTTAGAAACTAGATATATTACACCATTCAGCTACATAAATTTGTTTAGAATTAAAAAGTTATTTTTATTTCAAAATATCGTCCTGGCAACCAGCGAAAGAAAAAGAAAAAAGAGTCTTCGTTGCCATCCCCGCAAGCACCTTGATGTAATATACGTAAATAATTTAATTATTCTTAATTCATAGTTATTAATACAAAACTATTCGTAAATCTTATGTGAAAAATTGCCTGAATTTATTACAATTATCCTTTTGTAACTAACGTAAAGCTAAATGTATTTTCGCGTATATACTAAAACAATAAATATTTTTCATGTATTTTATTGATCCATATGATGCGAATTTCAAAAGTGCATAAAAGTTTCAGCTTAGCCGAATAATTTAAATGAAAATGACACCCTTTTCAGTCATTCACAGTAAGAAAAAAGATCCTGTGACGTAACATGAAAATTCCTTTTTTTTTTTTTTTTTTTTTAAATAACGGCACTAGGTCGAATTCTATTTTAACTGCCTTATTCCGCCAAGTTGACGATAAATATTTAAATGTAGTTACCCTGACGATTTTTTTTTTTTTTTTTTTTTTTAATGGACAACCGTTTATAATGAAACGATGTTCGAAACTCCGATGAAAAAATGATACGATCGATTCCTAAATTGGGCTCGCAGCCGATATTCAAATTAATTTTGCAGATGATCAGCCATCAGTTTAGTTTTCATTCACTGCAGTTGATGATTTCAACTCATTTATTTTATCATCGTATGGACAACCTTTTAAAAGTTGCGGGCAGAACTTTACGATAGTGGCCTACTGGGCCTGACTTCAGGATGTTAGCGAAATCGCGGGCCGTATAATTCGGATTTATATGGAAGTTTGAATGTTTTATATAGGTTTTATACAGGGTTTTGACTTGTTCTGAGGGCTGGTCCAAAAGCCATGGCGGGCCCCATCCGGCCGCAGGCTGGGAGTTGTCCATATGTGGAAGCAGTAAATTGGGAGGCTGAAATCTGGTTACTAAGATTTTTTCTAATAAATTTTCAATTCTTATTTAGACGTGGATTAGACTGTGTTGTTTTGTGTTGTGTACTATCACTAAACTAAAGGATAAAGCCCTTTGTGGAGACAATTACAGCTGGCGATAGAATGTCTACACTCAGAATATTTAATATTTACCCACTTAAAATCAAATAACTTCATATTCAATTTTTATTATACATCGAAATTCGAATTGTATAATCTGCAGAGACATTTCGTATTCGAAACATTTCGTTTTGTATCAACATCCTCTCCTATATCCATGCTTAATGCGTAGAAAACCGTTTTATTTTTGAAAAAAAGTTAAACTGAGTAGTAATTTAGAAAAGCTATCTTAAGCGAATTGGAATCGTAATTTTTCCTCCAAAGCCTGATAACCGTGACTTCAATGTAACGTCAATGTCACTTGCAATAGATAATTCTGACACTCAAATGATTAGCTTTTTTATTCTCTTAAATGAAATAGAGCTAAAAATACAAAAAAAACCGCTTAAAAATCAGGGAACGGGCGGATTATCAGATCTTTTCTTTCTTTCTTTTTCTTTTTTTTTCTTTTTTTTTTCTTTTTCTTTTCTTTTTTTTTACATAATTATGATAATTTTCAGGCTGATCGCACCAACGAACCGTGTAAATTTTAAGTTATTAGACAATACATTTTTAATCTGTTTGGATGGTAAAAGTTTTATTTTGAGTGGTTGAACTCGAATTGTGACAGAGTCTAGGATCAGCGTAACTATATAGGAGCGATGTATTTTTGATTTATTCGAAGTTAGAAGTCCATTTTCTTCAGTCCATCCGTTTGTTCTATTATTGTCAACGTTTAAGTAGTTGTTAGGGTTATTATAAAAGAATATTTTTGATCTATTCTGTTTTTGATTTCATGATTTCGAAGTGTCCTTTTATACTAATAATTTAAATTGCGTTACACTTTTTATTTTCTTAAGCGCGAGTTTATAAAATAAAATTATGTTTAAAGCATATTTATGTAAGATTATACTTTTATGGCATCTATATTTATGTATCTATAAGATTGAATTTACGTTTGTAGAATTTGTTTATGCATGATGTATTTTCTTTGAATTAGAAAAAAATAAGTATTTTATGTTTGAATTGAAGCACTATAGAGAAATTTAAATGTGTGAACGTGCAGTTCAAACGCAAGCAGATGAAACAGATGATTAGTATTTGGAAGGAGAACGACATGGAACAGCTAGACGTCGACAAATACTACGGGTAAACAGTCTAAGTATTTACAAAGCTGCCACAAATATGGGTACTTATTATCATAGTTTAAAACTTTTTAACATGGATTGCATTCACCCTGGAGCTTTGCATTTTTCTAAAGAGTAAAAACAAAAATTAACCGAAACCATTTTGGGGACTGTAAGATTGATGTAGGACATTCCGAATTTCCTAATGAATTGGTGTGGTTGTTTCTTCGATGCCACCCACATTTCAAAGAATTCGAAATTTGAAAGCATACTTTACAATGGCTTTGTTCACAGTATATGACGAGTGAAACTATTAACGATTTTGGTGTGTACTGCTA
Organism: Cheiracanthium punctorium; assembly: GCA_038373885.1. Classification (NCBI taxonomy): domain Eukaryota; kingdom Metazoa; phylum Arthropoda; class Arachnida; order Araneae; family Cheiracanthiidae; genus Cheiracanthium; species Cheiracanthium punctorium. Next base: position 1,966,365 of record JAWZYV010002352.1, read on the forward strand.
CGTTGCGAACAGTGTATAACAGACTTGATGAATTTTTTTTATAAACTCATTCATCTGACAGTTCAAGCAACTCAAATTCTTGATGCTGAATTTGAACGTCCTCAATATGGACAGATATATTTCTGAAGTAATGAAGACGCTGTTAGTGAATGCATCGCCCAAGATCTTCGCTGATACCCTCGTTGATCTGCTACAGAAGGAAAGGAGGCACCTTACGTTAAACTACTTTTTCCTGAACTCTGATGGCACCGACCATCGAATATTTAGCATCCCTCTTCAAAACAAAGTATATGCCATTGTAACATTGAATGCCGACCAAAGTTTACCTGATAATGTATGAGTGATCCGACAGCGATGAAAATCTTTGGCAACCATGAAGATTCTAGATACGTGCCAAGGCATTTACGTATTCATTATTTTACACTTAAGGAGCCTTTAGATTCTGAGCATGGCTCGGTAACCTGGTACTTATCTATTATGTGAGGAACAATCGAAGTCAGTAAATCAATTCCTATAAAAAATTCGAAATTTAAATTTTTATACGGTCTTTATACAATTTCATGCACAATAAAACAAAATTCGGCTTTCTACGTCCAAAATTCACCTGCTGCTTAAGCTGCTGAAATTTAGAGCTATTTTCGAATAGCGAAATAGGGGTTGCATGACAAATGAACTTTTGACAAAAATTACTGCACATGGTGTTGAGCCTTAAAATATTTATTAGCAATTTCATTAACTATTTTATGAATATGGACTAGCGCCTCCGGTGACCAGTTGGTTCACCATCTTAATAAGTCTTGTTTGGAGAAAATCTTGTTCCTTCACCGGCTTCCTTGGCACTGAAATCTCTCAGATTTTGAATGGAATTTAAAATTAAGATGGTTACAAACACGAGCGGCCCTAGGATAAGGGGCTTCCCCTGCTAATGAAAAACAGGTGCTTCTTTTTATGCTCTACTTATTTTTGAGTTCGAAATGACGCCCCTTCGAAGCCGGCGCGCGCCCAGATGAGATGCTTACCGTGTCGGGCTGCCCCTGGTTACAAAATTGAGATGGTTAAAGGATAAAATCCTACAAAAAGGTACAAATAATTTTCGTCCTATATTAATTCTGAAGAGCTTCTGGCTATACTGGCCTTTATCAAAAAGCGTAAAGGAAAAAAATAAGTAAGAAAATCTGAAACACTTTCAGATTTTAAATACGTACTAAAGTGCTATATATTAAAAGCGTATTATAAGCCATGGGTCTTCCCTACTTTCTTTCCTTATTCCATTAAGTTGGAAAGTATATCATTATTCATTAGTGTGATTAAACACAAGTAAAATTGATATTTCTAACATCCTTTTTCTGGATCTAATACATTAGAAATAGATAGGAAAAAGCTGCGCAGAAATATGCACAATTCGAACTGAATAAAAGTTTTAAAAACTGATACCGGTGTATTCATAATCCAAGTAGCAGACGATAAAATGACGATAAATTGCGCCAAGCGTTAGAATCGTCTCAAAATCGCACATCAACCATTTTATTTTTCGCCTAATTAAAAAGTTGCACGTTTTTGTCTCGGAAAATTTCAGAATCCTATTTTTCTTATGAGTATAAAACATTTCATTCCAGCTCTGATTTCACATGCACACAATATTTTAATTAAACAATAACCTTACAAATAATCTAAAAAAATCGTTCTTCTTTTATTTTTGCTTCAAGAGTCTGAACCATTTAATAAACTTTCCAAATATGGAAACCTAGAGATGCCTAATTCTCAATTTTTCCACTGCGGGGTTACAATTGCGAAATGGCGGAGAGTAAAAATTAGCCATAACCGTCTTACTGTCCTTTCAAATCAAAAATATCACCTGAATGCGAAAGCAAAGAGTGTTAGATTAATTGTTTTAAGTAAAATAATAGGGATTTATAACAACGCAAAATACATCTGATTTTGGTATTTTGCGAAAGAATAAAGTGGCTTGGTTATCAAGCTTAACTATTTTGAGCAAGTTGATTTTGAGCAAGGTTAGATTGTTGAGATTGTTATAAAAAAAAGAGAGAATCACTGATAAATAGACTTACGTTAAATATCGCGGTAGTTTCAGCAGAAAATATTTCCTCAACGTGTTTTTCTTTTCTTCCTTTCTTCCTTTATTGTCGTTTGTTTTTTTTTTTACTTTTTTTACATTTAATCATCAAGTCAAACAAAATTGAAATAAATATGTATTTGCTTGTTCTGTCTGTTCAGTTATAGCTAACTTTGGTTGTGCCTTGTTTGAGTACACAGCTATAAGGGAATCAAACATTTCTCATTACGAAACATATCCACCCAAGTAATGAATTTTGCCTCGTAAATAATGGAAATTCAGGTGTCTCAGGATCTGTTTCTGGATATTTGCCCCAAGATCGATGACAAATAACCTAATTGATGGATCATGAAAGAAACAAATAAGATTTTTAAAGCAAAGGTAACTATACTTCGGATTCCTCAAGGTGAGACACTCTCGACACTGAAAAATAGCCACCTTATGTTTTAAAACCATTTTGTGCTTCTCGGGTGAACCATAGCCGAGGTTGCTTGCTACTCATATAAAGCCAAATAGCCTTAGACCCATCCGGCTATACCTGTTGATAATTAAGACACCGGAATTTGCTAAAAAAAAAAAAACCTTTTCTGAGGGTATGTGCCGAACATGTCCATGAATTCTAGGAGATGACTTTGTGGAGTTCAGTACCACATTCTCTAGTTCAAACAGTGGAATATAAAAGGGCAAAAATACAAAACGTCGGATCCAAAAAAATGCAGGAGTTTACTGAAAGCTTTGTAACAGATCAGAATTAGCTCTCAGATAGCATTTTAGCAATTTGAAATACAAGGTTTCCAGAAAAGGACATCCTGATGAAATAAACGTAACTCTAGAAAAAAAATGAAGACAAAATATAGAATAATGAACAAAAATATGTTTATTTTCAAAACTGCAAGAATCTGATATAGAAATTTCGAAACTAGTTACAAATGTTGACAAGAGGCGGCATGCATAATTCTAACCATAATAAGATGACTTTGAAACCTAACGAGTTTTTTGTTGAAACATTAAAAAGTGGTTAGCCTATTAATTTAACCGGATGGCTTTAACTATTCTTTATAGGAGAGTTTATAGGGATTCCCTATTGTGACTGTAGCACACAGTGCCATATTTTGGAGCAATTAAGAACTTAAAAATTTTACTATGAGACTCTTTACGACTTTCAAAATAAGCATACTTCTATTTTCATTTTTCCGTTCATCTTTTTGATTTCGATATATTTAAATTTAAAATTAGGGAGTCCTTTAAAGGAGATTCTGAAAATATAGAGTAATTTTAAACTCCGAAATTTTTGTTTCAGAATTTTCTAAAGTTAACTCCATTTGATTGTGCAGTTATAATTGGTAAACTACCTTCATTATGAAAAAATAAAAATAAATAAAATGCATATGTTTTCAGACTCCATATTGGTAATCTGGCCTCCAGAGTAGAAAATGTTCACATTGTTTAAAGAGTAATAAGCTTTATAATTTCTTTTTTTAAGTAAAATATTCTGATGAATTTATATTTATAGCCTGCAGGTAAAAGCCAATGAAGTATACAAATAAGTATTTAAAACTTATAATAGTATTCAAATAATCCTTTTTAGATGCTAATTTTAGGATCTCGAAACAAAAAAGTTTTGCAATCTTCTAAAACATGCTTTTTTCCATATGTTTTAAGATTATTTTTCCTTATCTACAAATCGATGATGAAAAGTGTTCTTCCTTTTTTCCAAATTCCTTAAATAGGGAGTGTAAATTTCATGTTAATGAAGCAATGTTTAAAGGAATAGCGTAAACTGACATCTAATTTTTAAATTTTTAGTGGAGTTACTTTTACTTATTTTATAAAATTTATTATTTTTCATTTATAGAGAATTTTTATATTGCAGCTTTAAGAATACACTGTAGTGAAGCTTGCAAGAGTTTACTAGATAAACTTGGAGGTTATAAAATTGAACAAAGAGGCATAATTAGTATAAAGGTATGAAACGTTTATATATTAATTAGAATTATTTTGAATTAGTATTTATCTACGGATTGTTAAGAATAATTTAAATTCCAGAAAAAAATTAAAACCAATGATACAGTTAAAACTATTTAAATTGCTTTGTTAAATTATGTCTAATGTGCAAAAACTTGATTTAAAAAAACAGATTTAAAGAGTTTTTTAAAATTAATAGTTTGTATACTATAATAATAATAATAAACTCTTTCAATTTATACTCAGCCAGATAGCCGCAAAAAAGACAAAAATTCTTAGAATATAACGCATTTAATTGTAGTATTCGCTATTTTACTTAGAGCTATGTTCGTTAATGTACTTATTATGCTTATTATTATCATTATTATTATTTAGTATAAAAAGCTACACCACAAATTTTATGTTCAGTTAAATAATATTCCAAGGTACTTCTAAACTTAAACCTTGTTAATTTGATATTTATAAACAATATTAGAAAACCATTCTATCGGGCTTTATATATTGTAATTATACGAAATTGAAAATCATGTTCAAACATATTTATCGTTTATAACATGAATTATCCCTTAGTTCTTGTACTTAATACAATAAACCTGCACATAAAATCCCTTCAAATTACAATGTGTTCCGAAATAGTTCTTTAAGCATTGGCTATTAAGAATATTTCTCTCACAAAGGTAGATATACAGCTGTGGAAAAAAACGCCCACTTGTACATTATTCAGCCGTCGTTCGTAGTACAGCAAATTTACATATACCAATCGTTCACGATTGACATACACTTAAATTTGCTATACATAAAAATTGCATAAGGGGCCATCTCCATTTTGAAATTCGTATTGACCATTTCAAAATGGTCGTATTGACCATTTTGAAATTCGTATACATTTCAGCAAGTTTGATTTCCAATAGCCACCCATAGCTTTCACTTCATATTTCAAAATTTTAGCTCATTTTAACCCCGTATACCAATTTTGACTACATATGAATAAAAAATGAGTGAATTATGAGCTGCCAAAATACCCATATCCCTATGTTAAAATATTTTTTCATACTTTAATTCATATCTCATATAATATTGGTAATAAGAAGCTGATTATTATTCATACGATTAGAACTAAAAAACCCAAACTTAATTTACTATTATTATACTTTTTAATAAAATATTAATATGAATTATGAATTATTAAATTAATGTTCATTAAAATTATGAATAGCGACCTAGATAAATTTCAATGGAAGTAGATGCAGAAAGTAATATTACATGGCTGTGCAAAATTTCATTTGCTAATTCAAGTACTGTAATTAGAAAAAAACAATTTTTAAAGGATTTGCATTTTTGTATGAGACTATGTATTTAATTTAAAAACATGTCTTAGAAAAATATAATTATTTTTTTAAAATAAATTATTCTGATGTATCTGCATTTCTAGCCTGTAAGTGAAAGCCAAAAAAGTATACAAATAATTCAGCAAACACACACCTGCTGGCAGAGTACCTTACCAGTGTCGTCCTGCCTTTACGTCCAGCACCGGCACGGCACTGCAAAAAGTAACTGAATCGTACCAAAAGTGGTCGCCCGAAAGGTACCTTGCAAGAAGCCCTGGAAGGCAACGACACTCTGCTGGCACTACTGCATGTGCCGGATATCACTCACAATAAATGCACTAGCCCATTAAGTTTATAATGCCCAAAATGAAACGGCCGGGTGTCGGCTATTATTAAAAATAAAGGCACGGGCCTGGTATCTTAACAGTGACTACAATATAATGGCACGGTACCGGATTAGAGCCTATTTACAGTAATGCTTCCATAATTAAAATACGAGCCAGTGGCGGATTCGGGGTAGGGGGCTTATTCATCATCGCCACCCCCACCCCGAAAAAAAAAAACATTCCTTCAGGGTAACATTTTGAAAGATAAAGAACAACATAAATGAAAGATAAAAACAGCAAAATCCGTTGGCCAATCGTTTGCAAATTATGTGCGCCTATCATTAGTGAATTGTGTGCGGTTTTCATAAACTGCAATTTTCTTACAAATTTGCAGTCGCAAAGGATTTTTTTATGAGAGAGGCGGTAATACATTTCAGAAACAACATAAAATCATCTATAAACAGTTTAATTTCAATATTTCAGAGTTAGAGATTTTATAAATGAGTTATAATACTTTATGGTTGATATATATGTGTGTATGTACTAAACAAAATCTTACAGGAAGTAATAATAAATAAAATTGTACTATGGTAACACACATAACTTTAGGGTAACATTTTGCTTTATTGTACATTTTGTTTAGATAAAATTATTTTTTAAATGTTAGCTATTCTGAATAAAAATTTTCTGTATCTATACCTGTTGTATACTACATGATTCAAATTTTATGGAAGAAAGTACTTTTATACACTAAAATAACTATCATTAGTAACCTCACCGACTTAAAAAAAGTCACCAGTTTAGTAACCATTTTCTCAATTTTAATTCCCTAAATAGGAGCATTTTTGAATGATTTTGTAGTTAAGAAATAAACATCCTTAATTTAGGTTCATTTAAGAAGGATTGAATAAAATGATAAATTTAAAAACTTCATGCGTTATATATATATAGCTATAGATATATAACAGGTCATATAATACATTTATTTTTATAGCACGATTAAAAAAACAGATTAGAATGTTAGCTGAAAGCTCAATAGCAACTTTAAAAATAAAAGGAGTTGACAAAAATTTTACCAATTTTCAAATTAGACGCCTGGAGTAAGGCACAAGTAGCCAAAACTTGAAAATAGTATGAAAATGACGTTTTTTGGTTAAAAAGTCGCCTAATCTTTAAATTAGTTGTAAAAGTCACCAGTGGACAACGTGTGTACATTAAAAACTGTAAAGGTAAAAATTTACCTGTAATATTTTCGCGGCTGTTTAAAAACTGTACAATCCAACTGTAAAACTGTAAAATCCACTTGCTGTATACTTAACCAACGAGATTTCACTGCCGAAGCAAATGTTATTATAATAATTATTGCTCCTAACAGAGAAATCGCACTAGTCTATACCAATTTACCTTCTCGAAAGCTCTATAACAACGACCGGAAAAACTTTGTATCCTAAAAAGCGTACTTCATACGTATTTCATCAGAAGTAACTGCCTCCCGCTCCACGTTTCAAGATTTGCGAAATGAAATGACACATCAAAAGAAAAGAGGGTTACTATACTTACTGGGAACGAAAACGCACCACTTCCGTTTTAATGAAACTCGCCAATTTAATGAACACTTTTAAACCTTCACAATTCACTGCAAGACGAAATATAAAGATTTTTAAATTCAAAATGTTACTGTAAATGAAATAAAGTGGAATTACCCCATTTCGTGGGTTTTTTTTAAACATTCGTTTATTTTACGGTCAAATATAGAATGTTTATATATTATGTAATAAAATTTAATAAAATTTTCTATGTGTATTTACACTTTCGGGGCAAATAACGATATGTTTATTCTTGCCTATTTTAGGGAAAAGGCGAAATGTCAACATACTGGCTCGTGGGTCAGGAGGACTACAGGAAAAAGACACTACAAAGCTCAGGCACTATTCAAACACCTGATGTTTTAAAATCCGTGACCAGATCATCTCTGAAACATTCAAAACATTCAAAAACCAGAAGAATGTCGCTCGAATCCCAGAAGAAAATTCGGTTTGCCCCCAGCAGTCCCAAAAACTTTCTAGCGACTATCACACACGAAACAACAGATAAAACGGACGGCAGCCACCAGACGAAGAATTCGATGAACCAACATAATTTCGCAGCAACTTCTGACTCGTCCTTCATGCCCAAACAGAGTTCATGTCCCTGCTTAAGTGAAGAGTGTGAAACATGTGTGATCTTTCAAACAGAACTGCCAAAGTTGGAAGCACCTAGGCTGTTATTAGAAGAATCACCTTTAGATAAACTCTCTCTGGTACAGACAACAAATCACCATAATAGACAGTATCAAGGGTGGAGAAGACTTTCAAGATTTTCCTCTTTTGTATCTTGCCTAGGGTCGGGTGAAGTAAATGACTTGCTGGTTTATGATAAGTTTGCAAGTTGCGGTAACAATGTCAACCAACTACCGATGATGGGCCATTCAGAGAGTGAGCCCTTTCTACCTCAGTTGTGCTACAAACAACACACTGCTGCGAATGATCAAGCGGTTTAGTCATTTACGAACTGACTTTTTATATTTTTGAATATTTTCTATTAATTAAGAAGAATTAACTTCATTAGAGAAAAAATTATTTTATTCTGGAGATATGAGAAACCTTACGACCTTAAATGTGTTAAAATAAATAAGGAAATAAATATTTTAAGAAAATATCATACATAAAGTGGAGACTCATGCACTTCAAAATATTCAATTTTAAAATGCTACTATTATGTTATTGTTAGTTTCGGAAACTGTGACAGCGTTGTAATATTTTACCTAAAATTGAAAATTAGGAATGTCGAAGTTTAACATGTTCTAAACACTTAACAATTTTACTAATACATAGCTTCTTTTTAAAAATAATTATACATAAGAATAAATTCCAGAAGCATTGAAAAGGTAAAAACTTACAAGATAGTCTAAAAATTTACTGTTCAGATACATGTCACATTCTTAAATAAACAAGGGGGGGGGGACAGTAAAATATTCATATACGAGAATTGAGGATTTCAAGATTTCACACAAAATGTTATTGATCATAAAATGATCAACGGGCATACATTTTTAAACAGTATTTTGGATTTTCGAACAAAATGCATTTTTTTTTCAAAAACGAATGCATGAATATTGATGAATTGGTGTCTATTTCACCTTGTCTAACAAAGAAAATGCATTTTCCATGTATTTTTTTCTTAATAATTTCGTATGAATTTTCAAATGAAACAGATGATTGATATTTCATTAAAATTTTCTTAAAGTTGTTGCATGCACAAACTCGGTCTAAACTGGAAACAGAACACCGGCATTTAGGAAGTAGGAAAATCCAACTAAAATATTCAACTTTAAATAAAAATGTCCTACCTCCTCTTAAATCAATGACAACGATAGCTTTTGTCTTAAAACTGATGTCAAACTATAGAAAATTGTGTATGCGATACTCATGAAATCGATTACTGGTGATGAAGAGAAAAGTTTGCAACATTTTCTCTGAAATGGTTCTCAGTTTACCACGATTACACACCTTGTGAAAAGAAATACAATAATACTAAGAACAGAATCTGTGAAACGCTGGATGTACTGTATTCTATACGCTGTCTCGAACTCTTAAAGTTAAATACGCCGAAAAATAAGAAAAGCATTTTTTTTGCCAATAACTAGTCGAGTTCCTTATTAAATAATAGTGCATGGGATTCATGCTCATAAGAATTATGGTTTAAAAGTGTAGAACCGTGATTTAAGAACTTGTTTTATAACTGCCTTGTTCTGCATGCTGATTCTACTCATTTAGAGACTCGGCAGAATCCTATTTCTTAACCCCTTAACATATTTTTTTAATGAATCAGAAACAGAAATTTTTTCTCTCTCTAATTTTATTTTCTATATCAATACAAAGAATAGAAAATTATCATTTTCTATTAAAAAACATAATTTAAATGCAGAAACTTCTGTAGATGTATACATGTATGAGACCGAAGAATCTACACATTAGACAAAAAAAAAAACCACTACTTGGTAATACAATCGCAAAAAGTTACAAAAAGAAATTTAAAAGTCCGACTAAATGTGCGGGACTTATCTCGATCACAATGCATTCCTCTATTGCTCCCAACACCCGCCTTTCTCTCTACTGAAAGCGAAATGAGTAACAACCAGTCTGACTCCTGATCTTACCATGTTGAACATTTTTCTGTGCAGATACCAAAAAGAGTAGGTTTAAGCGACATCTCCGCCATTATATAATACTAAACATTAAACGACGTGTCATTAATGCTTTCACATCCTTTATATAGGCTTGGCTGGATCCTACCTATTGAGGAGTGACACCACCTACGGCTTTTTAAATTCTGCTCTAAATTAATCACCACAACTTAGATTATAATTAGAAGGTGAGAAACTTCTGAACATCGGTACCTCTCGAAAGTTGTAACAACCGTTGAAAGAGCTTTCGAAACCACAGATTTAACGTACAAATAAACTAGACTTAAGAGGTGATCTTTAATGATATTTAAAAATCAGGAATTTATCACCCAATATCTCAGTTTCATAAATTAATGGGTACGTTTTCTAAACTAAATGGGTTGACTCAATCTATGTTATCGATGCTCACGCAAGCGTATCGCATGATTTGCAGAATGAAACAAACAGGAACAAAAAACCAATCAAGGTGTGACATATTGTTGATGCAAAGAACATCAAATATAAAGACAGAGGTTGATAAATAGCTCATATTTTTTTCGAACACTTATCTTGACTTAAGTGGGCTAAAAATTGCAAAAAAATTATCTAGCATGCTACACGTTTTGTTCTTATTATAATTGTAAAGAAAATGTCTTTTCGTAGTAACATGTGGGCGATGTCCATAATCTTGTAGCGGACATATTTTTTTTTTTAAGATTTAAAAGCTAACTTTTCAGTTTACCACCAGGTGACTCTGTAACCGTTCTCATCATAACTCACAGCCACATTACTATACCTAGACACCACTTTCGGCGAAAGAGTTATATTCGCATTGAGGGTAACGAGAAGAGGGCGTTTAGGTGTGATTCTATTACCATGATACTCCACCATCTTTCGATATAAATGTCTGAAATTAAGTGAATTTCATCCAGCATCGATTTGGACGGGGCAGAACTATTTAGCTAGAACTACCCAACTCCCAGATCCAGGGTCGTAGCCAGAAATTTTTCATGGGGGGGGGTTTACGACTACTGAAACCTATATATGTGTATAAATATGTGTGATAATGTAGTGAAGAATATACATTTTGTATGGCAAAAATTTTCTCATGGGGGGGGTTATGACCCCCCTAACCCCCCCCCCCTTGGCTACGCCCCTGCCCAGATCCGTCGTTCAAACCTTTGTTTCTTCTAAGTTTACATTTTCTTCTCTATTAAGTTTTGTTTGTACTTCTTTACGTGCTCCCAAATGTACCGTTTCTGCAAGCACATCCTGCAGGCATTACATAAACTGTTTATTTCAGGATTATACCACAATAAATTTCAGTTCCCTATACATTTTTTTTTTAATTTTTGCCAGATATTTAAAAAATCAGGCAGAAAATATGATACAGTGAACTTATATTATCATGCCTGTCAATAGGCACAGCGAGAAGTATGGAGCGCATTATACACGAAAATATTACTTATTTTAATCGATAACAGAATAAAAATTATTTTTTAAAACATCTTTAATTTTATGCATACGCTAATAGATTAACTTTGTTTATCCCGAATAAAATTTTTAATATCAGTATCATTGTTTAACTGCTTTTGTTGAAGAAATTTTCTGAATCGATATTAATTAGATATGATCGCTCAACGAATTCATCGATCTGTTTTTCTTTGGCAACAGGATGACATTTATTTGTTTTCTTTTCTTCTGCTATTAGAAGTGCTTCTGGAGGGTTCTGCGAAGGAGAATAGTTTCATTACACATTTTTTTTTCTGCTGTTTCATTGATTTGTTTTCTTAAAGCCTGCAATTACTGCTATGCATCTTTTAATGTGAGCGATCTTTAACATTTTTTATAGATCTAAAGTCCATTAAAATTTTATAGTACTCATCAATATTATATTTATGGAAACAATTTTTTTGCATATTTGTGTTGGTTCTAGAAAATAAGAGAAGGCAGAGAGTATTATTTAAATTTAATTTATTTAAAAATGCTCCATATGTTAACGAAATATTCATGAAACTATCAGACGTGTTTCAAATTTTAATTTATTTCAGATAACCATCCATTTAAATACAGGGTATTTTTCTAAAATAATGTTATATATTTTTTGCTCAAATTCAAGTCTACATTTTATCTAACGACACAATTTCTGCATTAATATACCGAATTTTACATCTTAAAATTTATACGAAGTCTAAATTTGAAGAAAGCTGCTTGGGCTATGTTTAACGGAAAATACGATATATTAAACAAAAAATTAAATAAATATCTCTGGTGGTAATTTGGGCAAAAATTTAGGTGGCAAATGGGTGGTAATTTAGGTGGCAAAATCAGCAGCGGAATAATTATTCGAGAGAAGTTTGAAACAGTACCATGATATATTTAGCAGATATTGGTGATCAGTGTTTTACAGCAAAAGCGGGAAAAAGCAAAAGAAACATATTGCTAATTAACTTTAATCTGCATTGAAATATTATTTTCAAAATATGTTTTAGAGCTCTATACTTACAAATATACTTAAAAATTCGTAGCTATACTTACAAATTTGATATTAGCAAAATACTTCGCATTTGCTCACGGATATATTGATTTCAATTTAATTATATTTGCATGATAATTGAACTGAAGGTAACAAAATTATTACAAGTTTGAGAATATTTTATTGAACTCAACTGATGTTTTAATGCCAATGTTAAATTACTTTAAAGATGAAATATGATTAAGCTATGAAACAAAAATAATTATTCGGTAGTTTAGAATAACACAGCATAAGAATATACAGGTTATTAAAAATCGTAATCTGTTTTGGTTCCCTAGAAGAACAAAATACAGAAAGAATTAATTTTGACTTCTGAGCAGAAAAGATATTATATGAGCGCAATTGAAGCAAAACATCATGTAAAATATTGTTGGGCTGCCTCAGCTCTGATCGTAGCAGTTACTATTTTAGTCATGGAATTCACACGGTTTTGCAACATTTATTTCGATGTTTCTCGGTGCCAAATTTTAAGTATTCATTCCTGAAGCTCTCATTTTGTTCTGTAATAATTTTGAGATGAATTCCTTCCAATTTTACGTCATAAATTCTCAACAGGATTTAAGTCTAGCGAGTTTTCTGGCAGTTTGTTTAAGGCTTATTCTTTAAAAAAATGTTAGATTTCTCAAACTTGCAATAATTTTGCTCAGTAATGCAGATGATTTCTTAAAATTAGATAACAGCTTTACACTTTTCAATACCGAAGAATCTATTAATACTCTTAAAAATTAATAATGGGGATTTAATCACCATTCTAACATTATTTTTAAATATTTCTTTTTTCCCCCTAATTTTGATTAGTTTCAATGGGAGAGCAGACAAAAAAACGACACCACAAAGCAAAAGTAAAATTTTACATGATTACTAGTAAACTTTAAAAGTAATTATATTGTTTATGCCGATTTAATAAACTTGACTGATCCTTTTATCATATCATGTCAATGGTAGCTTGTCACACCATTTTCTTATCACGTCAGAGAGAAAAATATGTATATACATATACATTTACTATATGAATGTAGCTAAAAACTTTATTCTGCAACACAGAATACACGAGCATACATTTTCGCCTCACTACCTGTTTACTACACATCTATCAGCTGTTGTAATACATTATCAAGCAAATAGTTCTATTTTCGACAACTGTTTTATAAACCCGTGCATGTATCAAAATTTGCTATGCTTGCATTAATTATTATTTCCGCATTATGCCGAAAATCAAATATTTAATGCATATTTAAAATATTTTCATAATTTGAAAATGCAATGCTTGTATAAAAGTAAAATCTCTTGCGTATGTGTATTATTTTAATATGATGTATACAGTGTCACAAATTTCCTATTTATATATAAATAAATGTATACGTTTTTGAAGCTATTTTTACTTATTTTGTAAAAAGAGTATTTTTATAACTAATTCACCATGTAAGTCCTTAAAAAAGGAATTCGAAATTCCGCTTTGTATTCCAGATAACAAGATATTTTAGACATAAATTAAATAAATGAGAACAAAAACTAGAAAATTATTTGCGTGTTAAAAAAATCTATCTCCTGTCGGAACTTAGCTGAATGGTAAATAAAACAACATTAATTTACTTATAAATGAATTAGATGAGAATACTTAATTTATGATTTAAATGGCATTTGGTGAAATAGAATTAGCGAATAGCACTCAAAAGTTTTTCTTTAGCTAACATTTACATTTTCCGAAATATTTTGTAATTAAACTATACAATAATACATATTTATATCTGAAATAAATTTATCAACGTTACTTAAACAAATGATTACATTGAAGAATAAACTTTGCAGAAATTGAATGGCTTGTTTTATTTCATTGACATGCACAATAATAATTTGGACAGTAAGTATTGAAACAGATATCAAATACCTCATTATTGTTTAACTTCTTTAGACCCGACGTAAATCTCACATCTGATATTTCAGAAAAATCTCATGGTTGTTTTCAAGAAACCTATTACACTTAAAAATGACGAAAAGAAAGTGTACGTTCAAATAATTTTTGAACAAAATCCTAATTCCCAATCTGTGTTTGAGTAGAAAGAAGTTATTATCACCAATAAACGAAGGGTGTCAACATTTAAAGATAAATGATGCCCTACAAGTTCTTTTCAGCTACATGAATTTTGAAAAAAGAAATCACCAATTCAGTTTAGGGAATTTCAATCATATTCAGATATTCTTTTGAGTAACAACAAGCAAATTAAATGAATTAAAGCATCCAGGAATATGTACGTCAATTCACAACCACAAAAGAATCGTTTTAACCCTTTAACGCGCTGTGTCCTCACCGTGAGGACACAAAACTCTGACGTTTTGACTGTTCTCAGTCATGAAGAATAAATTTGATTTCTATAAAAAATACTTGAGGGTGACGTAGTCACACGAGGATCCTTTACTTTTTAGCACATAATTTCCCGTAAAAATTGTCGTTTGTAAAATTGTCAAGATTATTTTTAACAGCGCTGGCATCAGCTGAAAATAGAAGAATACGATGGAAATACATTGATATAGAAGAAAACTCGATAGAGACTGCCCAATGCTTAAAAAAGGGCAGCCATTGCTATCGCTCGATTTAAGTACCAGCAAGATGGCGGTTGATCGAATCATTCATCCCGTGCCACAGATTTTTGACACAGCTGGCTGTGCGCGCACAGTGAACTGTGTCAAAAATGGTCTCTAGATCTGTGTCACACGATGAATCATTCGATTGACCGCTAACTTGCTGGTAGCTAGCAACGGCTAAGCGATGCTGGTAGTTAGCAACGGTAGCGATAGCAACGGCTGTCTTTTTTTCAGAATTGGGAAATGGTTGCGCTTCAAAGGATTAACAGTAGAAACGCAAAGGTCCACAATGTCCATCTGGAACGAAAATGATATGAATTTGTATTCTTTATTGAAAACTTGACATTTCATTCTATATTTAAAACTAGGATTTTGCAAAGATAGCATTAACAAAAATGTGCATAAAAATGCTTTTCCTATATATTTTAATAAATATGTAATCTACGAAAAGCTTATATCTATGTGATAGCTACTGAATTTCAAAATTATCAATATACAAAAGACATTCAAAGGCCATATGTATTTGAACAGGAGAAATAATTCAGAGATTAACTCTTTAAATCCCTAACGGACAAAACAAGATGATACATGTTACAGCTAAGACGACTAAGAGGGAATTTCCGATCTTCGTTCCAAGACAAGTAGTGAAAGAAAGAATTATTATTGGGCTCTGTATTATTTCCAGCAGTTCCTAATGATTCGACTTCAGAAAGGGACAATAAGAAGCAAGCTATCTCGCGTCTTCTCTAAAGAGAAAATTCTACTTTTATCACTCAGAAAAAGCAATTCTTTACAAAATTCAACAGGGGATTCTTCAATTTACTGACGACATTTTGAAAGCGTTAGGAACAAAATACTAAAAGTCACTTTGCATGCATTTTAAGTACGACATGTTAGGATTTTATTATGTCTGAATTCGCATTCAATACAAACACGTAAACGTATACTTTTTAAGTTTTTTTTTTTCTGAAAATGAATTGATTCATTTTATGAACTGTATTTTTTATTTCTGACAGACCACCGTATGTATTTTGCCAATTGCACAGTATTAATTTATGCTTTTAAATGGATACGATCCACTTGACATATGCCATCAAAATGTTATTAAAATATGCTTTAGAGTCCATTTAACATTTACAAAAAATTATTAAATTATTTATTCATAAATGCATAGTTTATTCCATAGAATCTCTAAATACTAGTTGCCCGGTTTTCTACCAACGAAATCTCATTAAGAAATGGTTTTGCAGACCTGTTGAATTGCTTGTAATAGTATAAGTTTTATAATAAAATTATCATCATTATCTTAAATGTCTCGAGTAATGTATTACAGTAGAACTCCTCCAATCCATCACTTTTGGAACTGAGGGTATAGTCGGAACACAAAAAAGGGCCGATTATCAGCAAACACATAAAGTTAAATAAACAATCTCTGAACTCATAAATGGCTCGTTATATTGTTCCTACGGTAAAAAAATCATTACAATAATCCGCACAAAATTTTATTATTATTGTAAAGGGCAAAATTCCATGTATTTACGGTCGAGTCAGCCGGAGGGACGAACTTGCCGAGAGCGGACGAGAGAGATTCTACTGTATTTTCATAAACACCTATGGAAAATAGCATATAAGTATTGAAACGGTTTTCAGATCACAGAATATAACTACATGATTCCGTAGTATTAATTGTATGTAATTCAACTTACCGCAGTGGTGATCATGAAACGGAAAATAAATTTTATCAATCAATTAAAGTAAGTACTCGTTAAGCGATATTTAGATATTATTGCAGAAATTCGGCTGAGTTGACGTGTTTTTTACTGGTGTGAATGCTTGAAAGTTCAGAATATCTAGAAAGTTCCAGGAACCAGTCGAGCTATGCGCATGACTTACAATGAACCCAAATACAGTACCAATCACTAGATAATAACTGCATTTCGCATATAAAAACGAGTTTCCACGAACTAAAACTCAATGGAATACACAAAAGAATCCTTAGCTGCTCCACATATTATGCAACTCACACATAGCTTTTGCGATAAGGCTTTGTCAGATGGCCGAAACGACTGTATTATTTCTAACAGCAAAATAGCACACAGCAATGAAGCCTCACTAGTGTTCTCCGCAAATAAGAATTCAAAACTGGCTGGTTTGGGCCAAGCCTGATCTTCTCGTGCGAAACCTCCCAAAAGTTCGCTAACTACTCTAAACGAGAATATTCCAAACCTTTCGCGCAGTTTGATTGCGTCATGCTATGCGGAAAAACAAACACTACATGCCCCATTGCAAAAATTGCGTCAATTGTCGCAAAGCGTAGCGAGTTTTGGCGAAGCATCGTTACAAATAAGTCTCAAAAACTGAAACTAGCTAAGCGATGTCGCCACTATTTCCCATGACACCGCTAACCGAAATGTTATCCGATGACAAATTTAAAATTCAATATCTCGCGTTTTAGTTGTCCGATCTACATGCAAGAAAATACAAACTATTAGACTCGTAGAAAATGAATTTTAGACTAACTTGAACCTAAAAGAGCAGATCACAGGCAAAATTTGTAAAAATATGTTTAAAAAGGTATTTTTAAAAAAATGAAACCCAATGAGATACCAACCCATTGAGATCCAATGATACCCATTTTAGTGAGAAAATTTCAAAGAATGCATGAGAAGTTTTTGGAAAATCACCGTGATTATGCAACAGTACGAGTGTACGTTGAACTACCTTACATAGAGGTCCGTTATTAAATAGTCACTGATAACGGACATTAGTATATTGTTCTTTTCACATGAACCAGAACTTTTTTTTTAATTCCCAATGCAGCGATTACAGACATTATCCTTACGCCGTACAGAGATCAGAGAAACCAAAAAAAACTAAGAATATTTACTACATTAAAAGCACTAAAAACATAAAATCAGGCAACTAAAATGTTCAAAGAATCTCTAGCCTCCCAGTATCGGGAATAGAGATACAGCTCTTAGTTAGAGCTGAGCAAACGGGAATATGATCGGCATCCATTGTCGGACCGCTGCGGCAGAGGGGCAGGCAGGAATAGAGGTCTGCGCCGCACGGAAATTCGCGGCGGCGGCGTAACGACCTCAAAAATCCGGCGGCGGCGGCGCGCCGCGGCGTAGAAAAATTATTGAAAATGAGCTTAATGAAAATGGGCGTATGCGTACGAGCACACACACACCTATGTATAAACTGACGTTAAAAGATTTTTTAAGACTATGAAAACTAGTCTTGAGTATGCGTTTCTGTTGTAGGATTACGGCCAATTAGCTACACTGAAATTATTTTGGTTGCCTGCAAATGAAGTTTCTTGCCCATAAAATTTTCGTTATACAATTTTTTTTAAGAACTTGCGACCGTTACAATGAAAATGAGTTGACAAACGTTTATTTGTAAAATTGTCATTACTGGTAGGAAATAAAAATAGAAATAGAAAGAAGTTCAGAATTAAAATAGGAATAGGAAACTACGTTTTCAAGCTAAGGAATAAAAATGAGAATAGTTTTTTTTTCTTGGTTGCCCTAAGGGTATATGAATTTTTTGTTTTACCACCGCCTTCTAGACACATTGCCTGTCATCTTTGGAATAATGCTATGAGAGAGTTAAAATTATACGTGCCGCCACTTACGTTGCCTACGTTTTTCGCAATGCCCGGCTATTTAAATTAATACATTTCATAACAAGAACTCTTACCAAATACTGGTGTTAGAATGCAAAATTGATAAAAACTGTATAATAACACACTGTGGATAAATACCATTTATGGACGTTTCATATGTTGTCGTCCTCTAGATCGTTTAAAAAAATCTAAAACAGCTATATTTTAAAACAGTTTGTTTTCAATTCAAGCCTTCTCCACCTTTTTTTAAAAATTGAAATATATATACATAAAATAATTTTCCTTAAAAAGGTTAAAAGATTTAGTTGCAGAACTTTGTTTTTAAGTCTTTATAAATTTTAAATAAGAAAGCAAAGTTACTAAATTTAGTTAAAACGCATTATAAATTAACAGCTGATTATTTTATACTCTTAGCATAAAATATGGACATTTCCAATATATTTATTTTAAAAGAAATCATCATTTTAAGTTTTTCATGCACCTTTATCATCAGTTCTAAATTTAGTAGATTTGGTGCTTCATTTTAAATGTGCTATTATATGTGTTTGTTACTATACAAAATTTTTGTCAATTTTACATTCCAACACCAGTATTTGTTAAGAGATCTTGTTTTAAAAAATATTAATTTAAATCATTTGTATTTGACGATAGATAGGTAACGTAAACGGCTCCATATATCACTTCACCTCTCCCGTTCGACCCCTGCCCACCACTAATTTTTAATTGGCAATTGCCTCTGAAATCAAGTGCATAATTTTAATTTAAAATAAAAGTGTTCAAAGATAGTGGTGGGAAATGATATAGTGATGGGTAGCTTAAATCTGTGCACTCCAACCTTTTTATCGCCACGAACCGGTCAACGTTTGATAATTTTTTCGCGGCCCGCTGGGGGTGGGAAGGCGAGGGTATTCAATGTTTCTAATTTAGATTTTTGATTTAATAACTTTAATTTAATTGTATTTAAACATGCCTCCAAAATAAAATACAGTTACACCAAAAAAAAAAAGAATATAAACTGATGTAGTATTTCAACCGGCAGAGTTGTTGTCTGGAATAGTTTTAAGGAAAGAACATTTATTCCCTATTTTATGACTTCAATTTTTATTCATGATCTTGAAATATTTAATAAACAGAAAAAAGAAAAGAGAAATGTTAAATTACAATATTTCTTCTATTAAAAAGGTATAAATCAACACAAACACGACAAAGTCGCAAAAACCTGAGAGACAATCTTTCAAACAATCATGTCAAATTTTAATTTTATCTGCTATTTTTTCAAGTCAATATTGATAAAATTTAATTTTTCAAAAATTTTTTAATTTGATGTTCTCAATTGGAAACACTGGCCAATAAAAGGGTAAGAAGTATCCAGAAAAAAATAAGCAGTTGAAAGTTTAGGCACAATTTTTTTAGTTTTGAAGCCGATTGTACGCTGCGCATACAATCGGCTTTCTTTGTCGGCGCGCCGGCCTAGACCTCGGCGGCGGCGGCGTGGTAAAAATACCCGGCGACGACGGCGTGGCGCGGCGGCGCAGACCTCTAGTAGTAGAGTAGCAAGTAGAGTTCAATCAATTGACGGTTTAAGATTTTATAACTCCGAACATAAAGGGCCTTTAGACGGCTACAGCTCTAGGCTGAATTTTCGGAGGGGCCACTAGACTTTTCAGATTAGCCTAAATTGTTCAAAGCGCAAACTGAATATGTGAAATCGTACAGGAACGTGTGAAATCTAAGTCGGTAGAGGGAGATGACCACTATGACCCGCTCGTTGGAACTGCCTTTGCATTTAGCAAAATATGATAGAGTTTTTATAAAAGCACTGTCTTCACAGAAAAGTGTGGTCGATGTAAAGTGAAATTGTACAAAAATGGTCACTATAGACCTATGGCCTCTTAGCCAAGGTGGTCATTTTAGTAGGTTCCGTTGGATGTTGAATCTTGAGACATACTCCTTGACAGAACTTTATTCACGCTCAAATTAAAAAAAATTGAAGCTTTATGGTAGAATTTCGACCACCGGCAGAGAATTAGTACATATAATTTAAACATAAACAGTCTTAGCGTGCGCTTTGTGCGCTGCACGTCGCGGATTCCGTATTGATATGTACTTGATGTGGGATACCTTATAATTGATGTACATAGTGCAGGGATACTATTACTATGGCTAATTTTCCTTATCTGGTTTTCGGACATTTCCTGTTCATACAAAAGTACACCCGTTTTGAACGTTTAGGAATGGTGGAAGAATTTCTTGGAAGTACTGTAGTTCTTTCTAAGCAGGCTTCAAAAGCTTAACCCATTGAAATTGCTATCGCTACTTGGTCGTTCTTTCCGGGTGAAACTCTAGTGTGATTCATTTGCTCTCTGTCTAGCTCCATTCGTGTGTAGAATTTAATTTAAATGCAGATATTATGGCCTCAAAAAAGCGGTCATTGAGTCGTAATATATAGGTAACTGTATTATGAAAATTCCGAAAAATGATAATTTGTCTAGTTAAAGTGAAAGCGCAAATCATCAGGTAGAAATCATAAATGCACATACCCAGAACAAGCTATTTCAAGCGGAACAGCACTCACAAAATTTACATGCATTACTATCAGGTAGTTTGTTAAGAGGTGCATAATTGAAGGAATACAATGATATTATGGAAAAAAGAGATATGATTTAAATTAATTTTTTCAGACATTTTTTTCCCTATGAAGTGCAAGTTCCTAGCAGGTTCGAATATTTTACCTTATCAGAAATTCGGACGCGTTTCGCGAAAATCAATTACGTAATACTATAGTCAGGCAGAAAAATAAAATATACAGGCGACATGTAAAAAAATCGTCCCAAATGTCGCCAAGCTTGGATAACTGTACCCAAATTATGGAATACCCAGTAAGTTAGCCCCCCCCCTTTACCCAATCCTAGATCCGCTACTGATTATATCTAACCTCCTAGGTTGTTACAAACATCATTGCTAGCCCATATTAATCTTTCAGTATCCTACAAGAATCAGTAATGCAATTTTCGCCCTCGCTTCAGTCTGCATCGATGGGAACATATAGGTTTAAACCCGAAGAGTTTATCTGCATAATCCATATCTATAAAATGCTAAAACCCCGGACAAAACATTTAATAAAGAACGGTTTTCTATAATCGTATAACTCCTTCTTTTAATTTCATACAAAAGCCAAATGATGATTCTTTTTTAACTATCCGTAACTTTATTTCCGTAACACTATTTCGTCCGTAATATTATTTCCGGACTTTAACCGTTATTTCCGTAACATATTACCTTCAAATCTAAAATTTTTATTCATATTCAAATGCATGCATAGGTAAATATACTGCAATTTTAAATACATTCAAATATATATTCAGAACAATTAATAAATAAATAAAATCATAAAATATTAGAAAAAAGAACATGGAATTTCAAACGCACGATTTCTCTACTCTTTTTCGTGTATCTACTTGCATTCGGCAACCTCTAGCGTGAAGTGTATAAGAGTGAGAAACGATTCTTGCCAAAGCAGTCTGTCTGCACGCCAAATTGCCAGAGAGCAATTTTAGATTACGCTCGCCAGCCTCTCGTGAAAAAAAAAAGAAGCCATGGTATGATATCTTTTTTTTTTGTTTTAATCCTGTACTGGAGTTTCATACTTATACATGGAAAGTATTATGCCGGATATAATGGAATCATTTATGCATTTCCATCGATATACATGCTTTTTTAATCATTCAAAACTTATTACTACTGCTATATTTCATGGATGAACTCTCGTTTAATCTCTTGCTAACTCAACCAGTTTTATCTTTATAGCATCTTAAAATGTCATCGAATCCATCAAAAAAGGCATGTAAACATCCATCCCGTAACACTAAGAAAAGCGGAAAACCCCTCTTGTGCTAGAGGTACTAGTTTTCATTTCGACCAAAATAACGTTTTTTTCCGGCTTTCCCTCCAGTTCCGGTTCGAAATCCTGATCTCAACCCATAGAACCGAACGGCGAGGTCGGCGGATGCGACGCGGGTTTTGAACCAGGCACTTTCCGTCTCCAAGTCCTGAGCGCTATGTGCTCGGCCACGGGTGGGGAGCAGCCAGCCATTTTGAAACGAACGCTCCTATATGTTGCAGTAGTTCGCTATTGTTGTACGTTTAACAGTGTTGGAGGGTAGCGTTTGCCGTTGTTTGTGTAACAATGTGCTTGCAACAATGCAAGCTTTAAGTACGGCCTGCCGAGGTTGAATGTGTATGGCAAGACAGGCTGTGTGTTGGGGGTCGCCGGTATCTCCCCAATCATAGTTCGTATGCCTTGTCGGGGACATGGCAGAGCTGTGTGTCGGGGGTCGCCGGCATCTCCCCAATCATAGTTCGTATGCCATGTTCGGGACATGGTGGTGATCGCCGTGTTTTTTTTTTTTTTTTTCTCCGAGAAATGAGTTCGGTCTCATTCTGGTGTGTATTCGTGCATTTGAGAGAAGCGCCGATGCCGGTGACCATGTTTCCACAGCTCGTTTTTACGCTACACGTTCGTGCATTTAGGTCTTTGACGTTCCTCAGCAGGTTCATCCTTTTTAACACTTGCCAATAAGGATGAAAAGTGTTTATGATTTCGGTTTGTCTGTCCGTCCGTCCGTCCGTGCTCTAACTCCCGTAAATATGCATCGATTTCGACGAAATTTAAATATGTTATTCTTCTCTACTGTACCATGTACCCTATTGAAAAGGATCTATGTAGCATTTATAGTTTTTCTACAGGAGCACTCAAAATAGTCCCAATACATTGTGCTCTATGGGAAGTTATTCTTTAAAGCGTATCATCCTTACTACATGCACTGCTCAAAACAATTAAAGGATATTGCGGTTTTAGGTGGATCTTGTGGCTGGGAAACTTTTTAGCTGATTGATACATGGTCGACAGACGTAGTAGGTTATATGAGAATAAATTACACATGTTTGGCAGAAAAAAATGCATTTTATTGCGCATTAGTATAGAAAAGGAAAAAAACACAATTTGTGCATATGAGAAAAAAAAGAATAAGAAAAGGTGTTTTCTTTAAAGGAAATAATTTTTAGTAGGGGTTATGGTTTCCACGGACGGCCAGCAACGTTGAACACCTTTGAGGCATGGAGTCAATGAGGCTATTAATCACGAGTTGGGGTATTCTGTCCCACTCTTCCAGAAGAGCTCTTTCCAGTTCTTGGAGAGTTTGTGGGGGTGGTTGGCGGCCAGCAACTCGTCTTCCTAGAGCGCCCCAAACGTGCTCTATTGGATTCATGTCTGGAGAACACACTGGCCATTCCATTCGTACGATTCCTTCCTCGAAAAGGAAATCCTCCACCAGGTTAGCACGATGTGGCCTGCAGTTATCGTCCATTAAAATGAAGTCATATCTGATTGCTGCAGCGTAAGGGACTACAATAGGTCTGAGGATCTCATCCCTATATCGGCGACCAGTCAGAGGTCCATCTCGAAGGATGTAGAGGTTTGCGCGCCCTTCAATGGAGATGCCACCATACACCAACACTCCCCCACCGCCAAAGCTGACACTTTCGTGCGCGAACGCAGGATTATTCCTACTGCAACGGTCCCTCCAGATGAAAGTACGCCTATTATCAGGATGAACTGAAAAACGGGACTCGTCAGTAAAGTAGCGTTCGTATTCCGGTGTCTCCGAGCCGTTAACGCTAAATAACGATCTTCATTGGGCGTTGTTGCCCGTCTACGACCTTTCCCTGGTCTTCGGCCTGCACTTCCAGTCGCCAAAACCCGGTTTCAGATCCTGGAAATCACACTTTGTGACACTCCAATGGCTTGCGCTACTTCGGATTGAGTTTGGCCCCCTTCTAACCTACCGACAACACTCCAAGTTTCTGAATCGGTTAAATGACTTCGCTGAGACATCGTACTGATCGAAACAAAGCATTCACAGAATGCCGATCATCCTTGTCTTCATTGTCTTTTATTCAGTTGAAAGTCCAATTTCATTCGCTGCCGCTGAAGCGACGTTTTTGACGTCGAACTCAAAATTAGCATACTCCACAGTTTGAAAATCAGAAAAATTTGCATTCGTGATTCTCTTCTTCCATTTTCGGCAAAAAGAAATTTCGCTTATATCTTTATTTTATATAAAACTTACAATATCCTTTAATTCTTTTGAGCAGTTTATATATATATTTATTATAGTGACAATTAAATTAAGCATTTATTAGTAGTAGATAGAGGTCTGCGCCGCACGGAAATTCGCGGCGGCTGCGCGCCGCAGCGTAGAAAAATTATTGAAAATGGGCGTATGCGTACGAGCACACACACACCTATGTATAAACTGACGTAAAAAGATTTTTTAAGACTATGAAAACTAGTCTTGAGTATGAGTTTCTGTTGTAGGATTACGGCCAATTAGCTACACTGAAATTATTTTGGTTGCCTGCAAATGAAGTTTCTTGCCCATAAAATTTTCGCTACACATTTTTTTTAAGAACATACGATCGTTACAATGAAAATGAGTTGACAAACGTTTATTTGTAAAATTGTCATTACTGGTAGGAAATAAAAATAGAAATAGAAAGAAGTTCAGAATTGAAATAGGAATAGGAAACTACGTTTTTAAGCTAAGGAATAAAAATGAGAATAGTTTTTTTTTTTCTTTGTTGCCCTAAGGGTATATGAATTTAATTGTATTTAAACATGCCACCAAAATAAAATACAGTTACACCAAAAAAAAGAATATAAAGTGATGTAGTATTTCAACCTGCAGAGTTGTTGTCTGGAATAGTTTTAAGGAAAGAACATTTATTCCCTATTTTATGACTTCAATTTTTATTCATGATCTTGAAATATTTAATAAACAGCAAAAAGAAAAGAGAAATGTTAAATTAATATATTTCTTCTGTTACAAAGGTATAAATCAACACAAACACGACAAAGTCGCAAAAACCCGAGAGAAATACACCAAAATAAAATCCAAAGAATTTAATGTTCCTTGGCGGCCCGGTACTATTTGATCTGAGGACCGGGACCGGTCCGGGGTATGTGGACCAATGTCTTAAATAATAAGTGAAATATTAAAAATTAATGAGAAATGTATTTATTTTTAAATTTAAATAAAGATATGAATTAAGCTTGAAGGGGGGGGGTCAAGATAGCTCTGTAAAAATTTATGAAAATGGCTATTTTTATGATTTTTTTTTTCCAGTTTCCCACTAAGGATAGAAATGCAACTTGCGTTTCAAACAATCAAGTCAAATTTTAATTTTATCTGCTATTTTTTCAAGTCAATATTAATAAAATTTAATTTTTCAAAAATTTTTTAATTTGATGTTCTCAATTGGAAACACTGGCCAATAAAAGGGTAAGAAGTATCCAGAAAAAAATAAGCAGTTGAAAGTTTAGGCACAATTTTTTTTAGTTTTGAAGCCGACTGTACGCTGCGCATACAATCGGCTTTCTTTGTCGGCGCGCCGGCTTAGACCTCGGCGGCGGCGGCGTGGTAAAAATACCCGGCGACGGCGGCGTGGCGCGGCGGCGCAGACCTCTAGGCAGGACTATTCACCAAGTTGAAGCGGTAAAGATGGGCATATAAACAGTCATGTCCAGATGCCAGTCGAAAGGCAGCCACTGCATTACTCCTTGGACAGTCGGGGAGATTGAGGATGACATTTCTCCACGATTTTTCCTTCGTTCGATCTTTTAGTAATACCATATGTGTTGTCTTAAACATTTGATTAATTCTTGATGAGACTGACTTATAGCTAACCAGATTGCATGGGGCCTGATTAACAAAACAGCCCTTTTTGGCCAATTCATCCGTTTTTTCATTACCTGGGATACCACAGTGGGTTGGGATCCATTGTAAAACAATCGTTTTATATTTATTGTGCATCCCTCTTATTAAAGATCTACATTGCACTATAGGCATAGTGTCAGGAGCCTGAAGGCAGTTGGCAATGGCTTGAATAGCAGCCTGAGAATCTGAAAAACTCGGCTGCAAAACTGTTACTCATTAAGCACCACCCTGGGAGCACATGTAGCTTAAGGAATGCTACGGACGCGAGTAACGTTACCCTCCATGAACCAGAACTATACATCAGAAAACAAATTCAACTAAAAGATTTTTTTTTCTTAAATGAAAATATTAATTGTTATATGATAAGAGACTGATTAAAAGATAATGAAAAAATTGTCTACTGTGGATTTTAAAATTAGAATGAACCTTTTAGTCTAGGATCTACATTTTTGAACATAAATACATATGCTTTGCTCGGTGACATAGCATGCTGATAATCTATCACTCTCTGTCACAAGTCATTTCCTCCATTTTTCATTACATATTGAACACCGCCTTGAAACTTTAATCTATATTTCAAATTTCGAACACATTAAGCAGAATTAATTCGTGCACCTGTTTATTATTTTATATTCTATCAGACAACACCGTTTGATCTTTCAAGGTACTGAATTAGACCAACACCACAAATCGATAAGGGATTTAGCTAGTAGAGAAAGCCACACTTCTCATCAATAATTTGATGTGACAGAGCTATATACAACTAATTGATATTAACTAATAATTTGAAAAGAAACACCTACACACTTTTTGTGATTTTTTAAAAATTTAATTTGGTGTTTTTTAATGCTTGAACATCACATAATCGTAAGCATATATAATTAGACATACATGCTCAGTTCAAATCAAATGTTAGAAATTCTTTCTACACAGAGAAGGAAAGAGTACTTCCGAGTCTTTGTATTTTGTAGTGTAGCCTCGCTTAACCCTTTGAGGCGCAACCCTTTCCCAATGCTGAAAAAAGGGCAGCCGTTGCCATCGCTCGACTTAACTACCAGCAAGGGCACAGCCAGCTGTTGTCAAAAAAGGGTCTCTAGATCTGTAGCACGCGATGAACGTTTCGATCGTTCGCCATCTTGCTGGTAGTTAAGTCGAGCGATGGCAACGGCTGCCCTTTTCTCCAGCATTGGGCAATCTATACAGCTGTTCTCGCATTCTTCCATTTTTCAGCAGATGTCAGTGCTGTTAAAAATAACCGTGACAATTCTTTTACGGGAAATGACGTGCTAAAAAGGTAAAGGATTCTCGTGTCGCTATGTCACCCGCGACTATTTTTATAGAAATCAAATCTATTCTTCGTGACTAGCAACAGTCAAAACGTCAGAGTTGGGTGTTCCCAGAGCGGGAACACTGCGCGTTAAAGGGTTAAATCGGTTGTAACATCACCAAGTTACGGATTAAACCGCACCAGTGGCATAGGGCTAGCGCCTTGAACTCGGAGACGGAAGGTGTCTGGTTCGGAACCAGGTCGCGTCCGCCGACCTAATCGTTCTCCGTGGTTTTCTCCGAAGCTTAGCGTAAATACCGGTAGGATCCCTTAGAAAGTCTCCAGCGGAGGGCAATCCCACCCCCGGTCTAGACCCTAAAGTAGATAAATGCCCGTAACCCAAATTTTCATTTCCATTTCTGATTAAATTAAGTTCAAAAAGGAGAGACAACATTATTTAAACTTTGAAAAAAAAAGAACATATAAATCTTATGAATGAAAACGAAAATCTGTTTGTGTGTTTCTCCGAATGGCATAAAGATCCACGCCGTTGAGCTGATCGGACTAAATTTTGACACAAACACATTTAAAAAAAAAAAAGGGAAAATGTTGCTCCACTTTAAAATCTGTAAATCCACCAGTTCCCTAATTTTTAGTAATTTTTCGCTTTTCAGTTCTTTTAATTTCCGAGCGTAAAGAACTTAGTAACTGAGATCGACATCATTTTAACGTCATGTTTATCAGGCTTTGAAGAGAAAATAATTATGATTCCCATTCGTTTCAAATAAATTTCCAAAATTAATCAGTTTAACATTTTTTCGCAATTAAAATGATTTCCTCTGCATGAAACATTGATATATGAAGGGCTGTTTAAAGAAAACGAAATTATTCGAATGTGAAAAGGGCACGCAAATACATTTGTATAGATATTTTGCACTTTTCAGATGAGCATGCAATTGCGATGACAGTAATATGCATTTTGAAAACATATATTGTAACTTGTGAGCGTATTGTGCATTTAAAAGGTGACCTTCAGAGAAGAGGGCACAAAGTCGACCTCACATTGACTACGCATCGACGTCCCATTAACTGCTCGTGACGGTTGTGTGACTGCCACTTAAGGATCACTTGAAGGTCACAGTGGTATCACGGCTGATTTTAAGGTAAGTTAAAGAAATTATCTGATTTTTGCTTGTCTAAAATTACTTTATATATGTTATATTTAATTTATAGGTCCAAAGTAAACATGTATTTCTGTGGATTTCATAAAATTTTATGAGTTTAGTTCATGTGTCCGGAGCTACCTGATCTTTCCCTATAAGGCGTAATACTTATTTAAATTTTATTTTCATTTACTTAGCTGTTTTCCTTAGAAAACACTACTTTTGAATATATAAATAAACAAATCTTTTAAAAGTTCAAAAAATCTGTGCAACAAAATTAATTGAAATTATACCTACAATTTCAAATATTTACATTATGCGTCTCAAGTCTTTCAAATTAAATAGAGTTAATAAATGAGAATTTTTTTTTAAGATTCTTTAGATCAAAAGTATATTTACAAAAGTTAGATGACAAAGGAGATAAAAGATATTCAATCGTGCACAAAACCTCTCAGAGTATATTTTCCCAGTAATTACTTAGGTTTATTATTAAAACAGCAATTTTTACTAAGCTTCGGGGAAGTTATCTAAGATATATTTAAGTGCTTTTAAACGCACAACTTAATCTTCAAAGTATTGTATAAAGTTTTGATTTATAGAAATGTCTAACCTTACTAATGTTTATCTTGTAAAGACTGTTGTATTTTTGAACGTACATTGAGTTAAAATTGGTGTTAAAAAATAATTCTAACAAATTGATGTGCAACTAATCTAAGTATCAATGAATTTTGAAAAGCTAAAACGGAATAAGAAAATACAAATGTATTATTTTTTTTCTAAATTTTGTTTCATCTCGATTCCATTTATTGATTTAATAGATTTTAGTAGTTAAACTGTACTTCTCACTATTTCACACATTTTTGCTGAATTTTCAAATTGTCTAATGTCAACATGAACTTCGAAAAGTTATCAACAATTTCCTTAAAGTTTCTTAGGTTTGTTCCTAAGTCACTACAAAATTCCATTAATGCTTCGCACAATATATTTACTAGAAAATATGCTAAATGACATAACACTGTGTTAAGTTATTATATTCCAATATTGCATACACTATCCCAGGAATGGTCATAGAAACAGGCAAACCTAAGTTATAATACATTCCAGTGTAATTTAAAGGTATTAAATGGACGTTTCGTTCAGTCATTAAAAAAATAGCAAATGTTATTTTAGTATTTTAACTGTCGAAGAAAAAAGGTTTTTTAAACTTATATTTTTGTTGAATGCCTTAAAAATAAAATTAATGTGGAATACTGAACAATAAAATGTTATCTTCCCGAAAGGATATTCATATATTTTATTTTATTCTGACATTTACTACAAAAAAATGTCAGTACTCACGAAGGAATTTCTTAAGATAAATTTACTCTGAACTATATAATAATATAGATTTTTACTTAGTTGATACGAGTGAAATTTGTTGGTAAACAAGAGTGGTTATACATATGTACACATAATCTCGTTAAAATTTCAGAATATTGTTCAGTAGTGTTTAAAGCAAAAGAAAACGTCATTCCCCTTTTATGACCCCATTCGATGTATAGTTTAAATTAAAAGTCAGACAGTGCTATTAGTTTTAATAGTAAACAAACTTTACCAGAGTTTAATTTTCTTTCGAGTTTTCTGATAAAGTTCTTTATTTAAATGAAAAAAAAAACCACTTTTTTTCTATTTTTAGAAATAATTGGAACAATAATGAGACTCTTTGTGTTATATGGTTGTATAAAAGAAAGAAAATAGCAAAAACTCCCGGTGTTCTCTGGTGGTCATCTTTCCAACCGAACAGACAGTGACAGGTACTGATTGACTTGATAATTGGATAAAACTATTTGCATCCGAGATTAGGTCATAATCAGAGAATCCGAATTTTGAATGAAATTTACATTTATATCTTTAATAATATGCTATAAAATGTAACAAGATATCATTTTCAAAATGCGTAACATTTAAATGATGATTGTAGCAATACAAGGAATGGTATAAAGCTAATATACAGTTACACCGTTGACTCTGGAACAGTTCCGGCTCGTTCCACTCAAAATAATAATAATAATAATAAAAATAATAATAATTATTATTATAATAATTATAATAATAATAATAATAATAATAACAGATAAGCTTTCAAGAAAAGTTTTAAAAAATCACACTGTTGGTGCAATGGGTTTAAAATTTTTATAATTATTTTTAAAAAATACAGAAAACAATCTGCGCCACTTTAAAAATGTGAATTTTCAAACCTTTCCCTGATTTTTAGCAGTTTCTTTGTCATTTCTAACTTCAGGAAGTCACTCTTTTGGGGTACAAAAGCTGAAAGCTGTCGCAACATATTAGCAATTTTTGCAATTCATGAAAAAGTTTATTGAAAAACGCAATAAAATTCACACCATAGATCCGATCGGCTAGCAAATTTGCACAAATACGTTAAAAAAAAAATACAAGGGGAAAATGTACTACTTGAAAAACTGAATATCCATCCGTTTTCCTAGTTTTGGAAATTATAACTTCAGAAAATTGTTCTATAAAACAACTCATTTGAAATAACTTCTCAAAATTATCTCGATTTTCGTTTGCATGAAGCCTGGAATTTAGAAATAATTTAGGTGGCAACTATGTCACTTCGATAAATGCAATAATAGAAATAGAATATTAAGTTCTTTTTTTTAAGTGAACAAAAATTAAATAAATTGAATGAACATATTGTTTTGTCAATTTTTTACCGCTAGCGCACGTTGAAATTGCCTCCACAACGGACTCTCCTTCTAATTTAATATATGGTTCCGTTATTGCTATTGTTAAATGCATTAATTAGTATTGTTAAATTATTAATCAAAAAATGAAATCACAATTGCTTTTGAGTGCATGTCAAACAAACAATAAAAAAGACGAACAACAATAAAATAACGTTCTCATAGAAGATTTTTGTCAACACAGAAATTCAGTTCAAAATAACTATTAGGTGTGCCTGTAGGTTAACTATTTTAAATGAAGATAATATTTTAAAAAAATCTATTAGATAGCTTTAAAGTTTGAAAATTGTGTAAAATACCAAGGATATTTATATTTTAGGGTGTCACAGAATATTGATAACTTTTTAACCTCTTCGGCCTTGAATTTTGAAAAGAGCAGATAAAAAAATATCAATGAGAGGTTAGATGTGCTGCGCTCTACGTAAGTATCTTAAATATGCAATATTATAACATTCAGCAAATTACCAAACTAATTAAAACATTTCTAATAATAGGACAGGAGGCTATAATTGATCAAAATGAGAAAAAATGTATTTTATATGAAACCTTTTGAAACAATTTCTTTGTTCATGAAAACATGAAAATACTTCATGTTTTGCATGAAAATCTTCATCCATGCATTCATAAAGATGCATTAAACTTTTGATTTGAAATGGCTTGACACGTCCATTATTTTATCTGTTAGATATTTTCTGCCACGTATAGAGCAAAAATGACAACGTTTTGCTATTCTTGCATTACTATTAGTAGGACACTCTGGTTTTAGGGCAAAAATTCTTGAAAATGAAGAATATAGAGCAATGCAAATATATATTTTAATATTAGGACGGCAAGGCCAAAGGGGTTAAAAATATGAAATAATTCATACTTTGTAAAATAACATACATAAAATTTACTTATCGTTCTGGACGCGTGTCCAGAACGATTATGAGTGACGTCTATTATCCGATTTTCATATGACAATTATTTTTCTTTTCTTTAAGTACCATTTAAAAACAATGGGCCTGCATTAAATGTCCCAAATTTTTGTTTTTGATACACATTATTATGCAATATAATAGACACTTTTGTGGACGCTCCTACATACTGGGAAATATTCAGATTGAGTAAATAAATCAGCTACAACATGTCTATTTGTAAAAGTCGATGTTGGCATACCTTTTCCCTTCCTAAAGCACAAGTTAACAAAAACAAAGTAAAGCATGTGAAAAAAAAAGAAGAACTGTGTTTAAAAAAACAGTTTTTGCTTTTGCTATAAATTCGACCAGGAATTCTCTAAAGGTCAGATCAAAATACTGTACAGTTTATGTACCATAAGGATAAAAAGATAATGTTTATATTCTTTTTATAAAATAATAGTTTACTATATTTTATTTAAGGAGATATTTTCGACTAAACTTTCAATCAACTGGATATAAAAGTCCCATTGAAAATGTATTTCGAAATGGGGAAATTTGTGTTTCTTGAAAAATTCTAGAGATGGCATGTTTCGAAGAATGTAACAATTTTTTGTTCTTTAACTTCCATGTCATGGTAAATTCAACAATATTCAATCCGTTTCACAAATTCCTTTCTCTATTTCAGGATTTTTTTTTTTGGGGGGGGGAAGTCTTCTATGTATAACATATGTATCATAAGTGTCCATGCGAAAAGATGGCATCATATCTATTTTTGTCTGACAGATCTTGTTATTGTGAGATGCATTCCTATGTGTTAAAAGGAAGACTACTGACATTTTTATCATTATTTACTTGAATAGTTCAGGAAATGCGTACTTCAGTTTAGGCTCTTCCCTTTTTTTAAACCGCACCATGTATTTTACAGACAGAAATAAACACTTGAGTTAGTAACATCTATAATTGACCTGCGCGCAAAAAATGTAGTCTTTTATACCGGTGTTCAAAATTAACAGAATTTCCACATTAGGTCGATTATATCCCCATTCAGCACATGGACAGATTTTGATGAAATTTGGATTGAATATAGGTGTCTCTCTATTCTAACTGATTAAAATACCTCATATCTCTCTATTCTGAAAAAAAGTATCGGCCGCTGTCAATAGTTTGTTCGGCTATCACCTCCTAAACCGTAGGGATTTGAGTTTCAACTAAAGTGTCCAAGGATTCTGAAAATTCCGAGTAACCTGATAAGCTGACTTAAATTTCGAAATTCCAATTATTTTAGAAGATATGAATAAAAAACTGAAAAAATAAACATACACGGCTACCAGATTTGGCACAAAAACATTCATTCCTTTGCACAAAGCAATTCAAAGTATGTAGAATCGCGTGAAATTGACAAACACGCAGTAGAATTACACCCATTTTACGCCAAGTTAAAAAGTATGTGAAATAAATTCCTCAAAGTGTGTTACACAAAGTTGACAATTTTCAAATAGTAAGGTTCATTTAGACAACAGGAGTTTATATTAGCGATTATTCGTTTATCCAAAACAGAATAACTAATTGTAACTGATTTAAAAAACGTCATCTCGGCATCGAGCAATTGAAAGTGATTTAAAAAGCGCGATCTCTGTGTGTGTGTGGCAAAATGGTATCTTTCCAAGCAGGGCGAATCTAAACCGCGAGTTCTAAAATGTTAGAATCCAGTATCTTGAAAATGAAAAATAATTAAAATGCAGATTATTTTAAAGCCGGTTCGGTCCAGCTGGAGTATTTGCAACCAACAGAAATAATTTGTGGCGTTAACTATGCCATTATAGCAGTTATAACTGAACCAAGCTGCTGTTCCGTAGTTTTTATCAAAGAAAACACTTTGGATATTTGCCAGCGCGGCGAGATGATAAAATTCTTGGTGCTAAATACGCCAATCTGCAAAGGATGATGTATATGAAAATATGGATAACAGTTTTTCGGGAACCTTACATGAGCAGTAATTATAGGTTGTGAGCATGTATAAATCGCCAAATATTGAAAACTCGCCATTGATGGCAAGATATCCTAGCTGTTCCGGAGTTTTTATCAAAGAAAACATATGAAGTACTGTTTTCAGAGCTAATCGTTAACTATACATATACGAGGGTCGCCAAATTATGAAAAATCACCATAACTGGCTAATACGCAAGGTATTCCATGGGTTTCACATTATTATTAGGTTGTAACGAAAGTTTCCCGCCACCGCAAACATCGTCAGCACACAGTTTGCGTTGGCGTATTTGCTCATATTTTGTCAAACGAGTTTTGGCATTTGAAAGAAAGAGACTTACTTTATAACACTGTGTTTTGAAATCGGTAAAAAAATATAGTTATCATTAAGTACAAGGTGTCTCAACTGGAGCTATCACTCTAGCGGATAAGAATTTAGAAACATAATTTACTTCCAGTTCTGTTAGTTGAGGAACGTGTATACTCAATGGCTGTAACGGTGGCTTTTGGAAATGTTTGTGGCAACAATAATAATATCTTTGATTTTGAGTTTTTTCCGTGATGTTGTTCTGTTTATGCTTATCGTTATAAAAGATGTGTAAAGTATTAAAATAAAAACTGACGTGGTGATTAAAAGCGTTGTTATTTAAAAATGTTTCTTTTGTGTCCATTTCACCCGTTAATAAAATAAACGAACCGGGAAAATCTAATTTTCAACAAGTGGCGTCCGCTTACAGGACGAAATGTCGATCTAAAGGAAACGAAACAACGGTTGCACCTTAAAGCTATAAGCAAGTAAGTTCAGTAACTGAATATACTATTGTAAAAGTTTTTAAATATGGAAAATTTATTACGAAAGCGTAAGCCCTTAAGGCAGTCATTTACAAATGCTGCCAATGCTTTAGAAGCAGAGATTCGGAAAGATGACATAGATGTTGATCAACTCCGAGTATTGAACTCGCAGTTAGAACGTAAATTCAATAGACTAGATGAAGTTCAGTCAGAAATCTCTGATATTTTGCTAAAATCTGAAAACGAAAACGAGTATTTGACTGATTTTGAGACTAATGATACATATCACGATAAATAGATCGGTTTAAAAACAAAGGTAGAAAGTAAAATAGCGAATTCCATTCTCATAGGAATTCTAGAAAATTCTACAAAGAGAAATTTTAAACTCCCGAAGTTGGAGCTTCAAAAATTTAATGGGAAACCCGAAATTGGTTAGGATTTTGGGGACAATTTAAGAAAATAGACGAAGATGTAAATATAGATGATGACGACAAATTCCAGTATTTATTACAGGCTACTGTCATTGGTTCCCCAGCAAGAGAGCTCATAAATAGTTATCCTCCCTCAGGTGCAAATTATGAAGAGGCTATCAAGCAGCTAAAATCCAGGTTTGCTCGCGACGAATTACAGGTAGAAATCTACGTTCGCGAACTTTTACAATTGGTTTTAGCTCAAGCAGCGAAAGATGGAAGTATGACTCTATCTAATTTATATGATAAGTTAGAAACTCAACTGAGATCTTTGGAGACATTAGGGGTAAAAAGTGAAAATTATGCAGCGATGCTGTACCCTCTAGTAGAGTCTACATTACCGGAAGAAATACTGAGGGCATGGGAGTGATCTCGTCAGCGTAAGGAAAGTAACGCACATACTGAAAACTTAGAAAATTTATTGAATTTTCTACGTATTGAAGTTGAGAGTGAAGAGCGCCTTCAGTTGGCACGTACAGGCTTTTCTACTACAGACAAAGTTGGCTCTGTTCCAACCACAGCTGCCTGTATTTATACAGGAGACTCAAAGAAGAAACCAGTTCAATCTTGCATATGGTGTGATAAGGAAACACATAGTTCCTCCGAGTGCTTTAAGCTGCACAATCTCTCACTGGAGGATAAGAGAAATTTACTAAGGAAGAAAAAGGCTTGCTTTAACGGCTTAAAAGTTGGCCACGGTTCCGAAAAGTGTAAAAGTTCTGTGAAATGTTTATTTTGTAACAAACGTCATGTGACGGTGATGTGCAGAGAATTAAAAGGTTCTAGAAATCCTAAAAGGGAACAACCTAAACTTTCCAATGAAACGAGTGAAACATTGTTGTCTAACCCAAAAATGCAAACAACACTTCTGCCAACTATAGTGGTGAAGATTGTTCATAATGGGAAAACAGAAGTTGTGAGAGCACTTTTTGACAGTGGGTCACAAAGATCTTACGTACGGAAAGACATAGTAAGAAGCCTAGGTTTAAATCCGTCAGATCAGGAGACTTTAAGTCACAATCTGTTTGGAGTAGTTGAAACGGATCTTCAGGCACATGGAATTTTTGATATAGAGATACGAAGTATGGAAGATGAATTTAAATACGAATTATTGGTTCTAGATAAAGACAAAATTTGCGGATACATTCCAAGAGTGAAATTCAAACATATAAGTTCCTTGCTTCGGAAATATAAGATTAAAATCAATGACTCTAGAAGAGATGCTCCAGAGATCGGATTGTTAATAGGAGCAGATTATTCTGGGCAATTGATGAAAAATAATGTCCTTCAGATCGATAAAAACCTCATTGCTATTGAAACAAAGCTCGGTTGGACATTACAAGGCCCGGTGAATAATCAAGCTACCTTGCTCGATACCGTCGGACTTTGCTATTTAGATCTCACTGAACTTTGGAATCTAGAGACAATTGGCATAAAGAATCCGGTAGAAGTGAAAACAAAAGAGGATTTAGATGCTGAAACTATCAAATACTTTCAAGAAAATGTTAAAGTAATCGAAGGCAATAGATATGATGTGTGTTTGCCTTGGAAGGATAGCCATCGGATTCTTGGCGATAACAAAGCCAAAGCGGAGAAGAGACTTATCGATAATACCCAAAGACTTCAGAAAATAGGATATTTTGGAGAATACGATGCTGCTATCAAAAGCTGGCACGAGGAAGGTATAATAGAAATAGCTCCAAATAATAGTGCCACGGGCCACTATTTAGCTCATCAAGCGGTAATCAAGGATTCCAGTCTGACTACAAAGATTCGACCTGTTTTCGATGCGTCGTTAAAGGATGAAGATGGTAATTCCTTAAATGCTTGCCTTGAAAAAGGACCTAATATGATAGAAAGCCTTCCAAACCTTTTGATGCAATTCCTACAACGTGCAATTGGTGTTACCGCTGACATAAGAAAGGCTTTTCTGCAAATTAGCTTGTGTGCTAAGGACAGAGACTTCTTGAAATTCCTATGGTGGAAGGATACTAGTCGAAACGAAATAGTTACCTATAGGCACTGTCCTGTTCCATTCGGACTTTCCTCAAGCCCATTCTTGTTGGGAGCAACAATTTCTCACCATTTGGATAATGCTCCGCAGGATTTAAGAGGAACAGCAGTTAGATTAAAGGCATCATTCTATGTCGGCAATTGTGTTGCCAGTTTCGAAACAGAAGAGGAAGTAGTCACATTCAAAGAAGAATCTCGATTTTTGATGTCTTCAGGAGGGTTTGAAGAACGTAGAGGAGACACATTACAAGTGGGTGATGTGGTGCTGATTGGAACTCCGGAGAAACGCACCAACTGGCCTTTGGGGCTCGTTGTTCAGGTATTTCCAGGCACAGATGGTCATGTCAGAGTAGCGAAGGTAAAAACGGCTCACGGGGAAAAGATAAGATCCGTCCAAAACCTCTATTCTTTAGAAGTAGCTCGTCCTGCAGACCTAACTCAGCATGATCAATCTCAAGTGTTCCCAAATCCAGATCAAATCACAGACCCTGCAAAATCCTTCCCTCTTGAAACATCTCTGGATCTTCAGAGTGATGAAACAAAGATACCTGAGTCAGTAACTGGCGCCCTTACGCTGCAGCAATCGGAGATGACTTCATTTTAATGGGCGATAACTGCAGGCCACATCGTGCTAACCTGGTGGAGGATTTCCTTTTCGAGGAAGGAATCGTACGAATGGAATGGCCAGCGTGTTCTCCAGACATGAATCCAATAGAGCACGTTTGGGGCGCTCTAGGAAGACGAGTTGCTGTCCGCCAACCACCCCCACAAACTCTCCAAGAACTGGAAAGAGCTCTTCTGGAAGAGTGGTACAGAATACCCCAACTCGTGATTAATAGCCTCATTAACTCCATGCCTCAAAGGTGTTCAACGTTGCTGGCCGTCCTTGTAAACCATACCCCCTACTGAAAATGATTTCCTTTGAAGAAAACACCTTTTCTTATTCTTTTTTTCACATATGCACAAATTGTGTTTTTTTCCTTTTCTACACAAATGCGCAATAAAAAGCATTTTTTTCTGCCAACCATGTGTAATTTATTCTCATATAACCTACTACGTCTGTCGACCATGTATCAATCAGCTAAAAAGTTTCCCAGCCACAAGATCCACCTAAAACCGCAATAACCTTTAATTGTTTTGAGCAATGTATTAAGCTTTACGACGGCAGTTTACAGGTTGCTTATATTTCATATGTCCTGTTTTGATTAAATAAATAAATAATAAATAAATAAATAAAAGGAAATTTGTTAAAAAACCATTTCAGATTTACATTGTAAAAATTATTTCATTTTTTTTTAATTCTTATTTCGTAAAGCTCAAAATAATAATAATAATAATAATAATAATAATAATAATAATAATAATAATAGCTAAAGTATTAGCCAAAGTGATGTGATGGATAATATCGACGGTGGTCTTGCATTAATAAAGTAAATTGCTTTTTTTTTTTAAATCAGATTTATACAAAGTTATCTTATTTTATTCTTAAATTTCTTTTTTCCTAGGTACAGATTAAGCCAAAGAAAGGTGGTGCAACCTGGCAGGAAATTAACCGTCGTCTAGGACTCTAGGTATTCAAGAAAGATGCTCATATTGAAGTGTATTAAACCAGAAATAAGGATCTACATAAATGATGAATTATTTATTACTCCGAAAAAAAATTAACAATTTTCTTTATCAATGCAAGACAGTACATATTAAGCCATTTCAATAAGAGAGACATTAAATCTGTGTAGCGGATAAATAATTATGGTTTTGATGAATATTTGAATCGCAATTTAAAAGTTTTTTTTAAATATTTATAGAAAACATTATTAAAAATTTCCAGAAACAGATTCCAAAATTCACCAGAGAGAAAGATTAGAAAAACTAAATATTTTTGTGAACTGTTAGTGCAGCAGGCTGCTTGACTACCAACGTATGTCAATTTTGTTTCATCATGAGAGCGAGAAAATAAATTCTCCATAATATTTTTGAAACATTTATAAATTACTTTTTTAAATACCAAAGTACTTCAATTTAAATATTTTGATAATTTCTTTTTTAATCTTCAAACCTCTAAGTTTTTATCACTACACAAACTTCTCAAACCAAGCAACTGAATCGGCTTAGTATTCATAAATAAATAACATTATATTACATGTTATACTATTAATTAAACATTATTTTACATGTTATACTATTAATTAAACATTATTTTATTAATAGCGTTATATAAACCTAAGGTCTTAATGAAAATCTCTACCGAAGAATTTTGTAAAATCTGCTTTATGTTTGCAAATAAACTTATATTAGATTCTCCCTTAACTTCATTTATTCGAATATTGAGAGAACTACTTGAGTAAAATTTCACTTAAATTCAAAGGAATAAATTTTATTTGGCTAAGTTTTTTCTTTTATTTTCCTCAAACATAAATTTACAGTTAAGTTAATGATAATATTATTGTACAATAAAGTAGCGTAAAATATGGTTACTAAATTTTTACTCATGGTTTTCTCAATTGAACTGTTTTTTTTTTATTTTGGTTTAATTTCTTAAGAAAAAATAAATTTTTAAAGTCAAAAATTTATTTTATACTTTTTTTTCTCTTTACTTTAGGGAAAATTAATGAAACTATGTTATAAAAACTGTTTTTTCTCTTATTTTCAAAAAATGTACAGTAAAAAAGTAAAATAAAAATAAAGAAATCTCGTGTGTTAAAAGTAGCTTGAGTTACTTCCATACATACCAAAAAATAAATAAAAGTTAAAAAAATTAAAATGAAAATGAAAAAACAAAGAAAAAATGATCAGCTAATCATTTATTTTTCTGGATGTAGTACGTACCACAATATTTACGAATCTAAATGCCTTACAAAAGTACCTGTTCTCTTAAAAGTGTCAATATAAAAGATTCACTTCGATATTATTTTCAAGCAAAAAATACAGCTAAATGTTAGGAATTAGAGGAGAAAGGCTAGACGGATCAATCATGGGTTCTTTTACAATGGAATTTATGTTCGACTCCTAACTTGGGATTTGTTGTAAATTTGACCGTTCCTTCATGTAGGGTATCGTCGCCCGTTTACTGGGTGCCCGTATAACAAAAAACCAACACGGGAAACCTTAATAGTAGTGAATGCAGCTGCCCACCATCAGAAAAGAAAAAAAAAAAACTTTAAACAGCCACCATACATGGGGGAAAAATTTTTGTACTTTTTTATCCTAAATTCTAAAGTTCGCTAATATTAAGTCTGTAAATTTGATCAATTTTTATTCATTAAAAATTAGCAAATTATCATTAAAAAGTGTGGTTTCAGTAAACAAGATTAAAGGGGTATCTTACTTTTAAATGTAAAAAAACAAATAAAAATTTTAGCTCAAAGTCTACTAATAGATGAAACTGGCACACGCAATATGAAGCAAATACGAATGAGGCTGTCATTAAAACACATACAGATTAAAAGTGCGTGAGTTCTTTATTCGACACTTTCAGTATGCTATCGTTAACATATCAAGCTTTGATAGCTAAGCTTTTTTACAAGAATGTTGAATCAGCAACCACCGCACTGCAAAAATATCGAGCGGTAGAAGGACCAACAACGAGAAACTATTCAATTCAGGCTCTGTTATAACCAACCTGGCCAGAGTCTTCAAAGATTCCTGCTTGGCAGATAGGCGCATCAATGCTGCACAAAATGTGTTTCAAAATATGGAGCAAAATTATCCACGGGGAATAGTTGTGTTCCTGAATCTCAAAAGACATTAGGAATGCCGGAATCATAACTTTTATACATCCATCATCATCATATACATACTGCATTTGTATCCCTACAAATTGCAGTCTTATTTAAATCTACCGCATAGATTCTGGCAAAATAATAACAAGATTTACAGCGATTGTTTAACGTATTG
Organism: Cheiracanthium punctorium; assembly: GCA_038373885.1. Classification (NCBI taxonomy): domain Eukaryota; kingdom Metazoa; phylum Arthropoda; class Arachnida; order Araneae; family Cheiracanthiidae; genus Cheiracanthium; species Cheiracanthium punctorium. The sequence goes on from JAWZYV010002352.1 coordinate 2,008,018, forward strand.
CACATATATTGAGCACACTTTGAAATGCATAGGGATGCGAATACGCTCAATGTTCGCATTAGAGAAACGTTAAATTCGCGTTAATGTACAAGGCAGAGCTATTGTAGTCTCCTCGTGTGACAGTTTGGTATGTTTTTATCGGCTCTTTCATTGTTGTTCTTTTATTCTTCCAAAAACGTTGCCAAGAATCGGATTGTAATCGTGTTCTGTGATTGCTGAACGGTACCTTTAGTGTGAGCAGGTTGTGTCCTCATCGCAGACAAAATATGTGTAATCTGCAGTAAACTATCTGTGCACTACACTTCAGTGCCAAATCAGATAAAACATTTCTCTTGAAAACTTTCGGTTACACAGAACAAAGACATATTGATAAGTCGAAAGTTTTAATAATACGAGGTCTTCATGGTCATCAGACTTTACTACAAAAGATTTTTGGTTTGAGACTATTTAAAATCCCTTCAGTACTGATCACTTCCGTCCAGATTGTCGGAACTTAAAGTTGCCATTCAACACACTTTATGCAAAAAACAACTGCCATAAGTGTTGTGGAGGGTCTTACTTGTTCCATACCTTGTGGTTTGATCATGTTGAACATTTCTTCTATAAATAAACATTTAGAATGCACAGTTTCATTCTTATTTTTTCCTGTTCATTGTCTTTTACTATAATCCTAGTTTGCTTAAATACTCTTCTGATCACGCATATGAAGTTCATGTTTCGGTAACTGTTTGTTTTAATGTAATTAAAAATACTATCTCTCACTAATACTATTTATGCAAAACGCAATTTGTTTTTATCATTATTTGTTGTCTATAAATGAATTTTTAAATGTATCACGTACTTTTATGCACATGTATGCGGCTAACAATTTTATTGGGATAAAAACACACAAAATGGGAGTTAGTATCAATATAAAACTAAGTAATTTTTTCAACACAAATACACATAAAAATAGTGCCATATGTACTGTTCGAATAGTAAGAAGGCTCATTTTTTATTTAGTTGCTAAAAACTTCCAACCTCCACGAAGTTAGAATTAAAAAACACATTAGTGTGTTCATCCACCGCCGTGGAGATAGAGGATTTTTGAAGAGACACTCTACATTTCTCTTCGGAACCACAACTCAAAATCTGGCTAATTTAATAAATATTCAGTCATTTATCACAATGACGAAACGACGCCGGTAATCATGCATTACTTATCGTTAGGGGTATGGAATTTTCGCAAATAAAAAACAGAAATTTCGTTGAAAACAAATAAAATTTTGAAATTTCCTTAAAATTCGCATAAACTATTTATAAAACACTTTTATACACTTGAAATTTATATTAAATGTCAATTAAAAGCTACATTGTTTTCATTTCAATATTTGACTATTTTTGAGCCGTTCTCATGCAGGTAAAGACATTATAATTACTAAACTGGTGTTCTGCGTCTATTCCTTTAGTTGGGCTGGAAATGCTCAATACAGCTGCTTCACCAAAGTTTAAAAAAGAGCTCTTATTAGCTCAAAACATATCCTTTACTTTGGTATTTTCACTCCTGTTTACTTATTGTAATATTGGGCCATAAAACTGAGTATACCAATCAATGAGCTTATTTTGTGGAAGTGCTCTGAAGAAAGGAATTTTCGAAAAGCTTTCGACCAATATAATTTGATACCATACTTGCAACCATAGATGAGAAAAATAATTGACCAGTGCAATCAATGGGCAAAATAATGGACACAAATCTCCATTTGTTGCATTTAATTTCATGTGCAAACTAAGTTTCTTTAAAAAATTTTTTGCGGATGCGGATTTTAGTAAACTTTGATCCAAATCCACTGAAATTGCCGTTCAAGTGTTACTTATCGTATTTATCGCATTTACAGAAAGTACACGCTCTTAGTAGAGTTGCTAAATGCTCCGGAATGTAATTAACCATTTAACCATTTTTTTAATCTTTTGGCTACGATTATAGTTAAATTTCGAAGTTAAATGTGTGGTATGTTTACCATCCCCACGCCCCCCCCCCAAAAAAAAAATCACTGTGTACAAAAAGTGGTTAATTATATTCCAGGGCAGTAGGCAACTGTGACTTAGAATGGACAGCAATTTATTCTAATGTTTACCCATTATATTTAACCCAAAGAAATGACCTTCAAAATATTAACTAAACTTGCCTATCCATCATAAAGAAACAAAGAAAGGCGTTAGGAAATTAAATCAATGTGCACTTTTCAAAAGAACAATTACAAAAGCAAGGCAGTTATATTTACTATCGTACCAAAAATTTTCATTTCATAGTAATATGCTTTTCATTTTAACATAGTTTTTCCGCATTTTTTTTCATTGTTGTTTTTATATTTACAATAAAACGATTAAGTGAGTTTTATAATTCTCTATAAGAGTTTTTTAAATGTTATTTCTAAATACTTTTCAGATGAGAAAAAATCCATTTAATTTTTATCATCTTGCTGAAAAAAAAAAGACTTTAATAGACTTTAAAAGACTAAGATAATTTTATTACTTTTAAAAATGTATGTTATATAACAATATTTAAGTACTTCTAAAAGCCATTCAAATACTTTTTGATGGTAATAATAAATTTAATCTTCAATTATGAATCTTAAAGTTCGTAATTAAAAAGATTTTAGACGATTATAAAGCCTACCATACATCTAAGGATACAATTTTTTTTCATTAATTATAATATTAATATAATAGTGTTATTTTGTTAATTACTTAGATCTTGAGCAGAATCAGAAGAAAAAATTAGCTCTATTTTTATAAAGATGTCAGATATTATATACAGTGAAACCTCTCTGAGCAGCCACCCCACTGTACCGAGAATATTTGGCCGCTCTGAAGGGTTTTATTTATTATTATAAGATAATTGCTATAATGCGTAATGTAAACAAGTCTGACACATATTCCTTATTTAAAATGAAATTTAAAACTTATCTAAAGAGAAAATAGTACGTTATTTAATACTTTCTTACATTTTTTGAAAGAAGCATACAATTCGTGTGTTTTAAGATTTTACTTTTCCCTGAAACAAACATTTTTTCAAGTTCGTTTTTTACTTTAAAAAGCAGATCGCTAACGGATGCGTTAGCTACCGCTTTGGAATTTTCGATAATTTCATCGCTTTATCTTAAAGTCGCTTGTGTTGAAAGTTTAGCTTGCTTGCCATTACAAACATCTGGAAATTCCTCGTCAGGGACGGAATTAGCGAATGAAAGGCTCAAACATTCATTTGTAAAAACGTTTGTATACACAAACATACTGTTTAGTTAATTTAAATCAACCTTAAAGGAATTTCAGATTTCATTAAAGGATTTAAAATATGTTTAACTTCGCCAGACTCGTTAACCAAAAGGCGCTCTTCTCAATCATCGATCCAACTCGGTGGCCATTTAGAGGGTGTCGGGTGGCCGCTGATAGAGCAATTTTAACATTAGTTCTATGAGACGCAAAATCCGTGCCATGAAAAATTGGCCGTTCCGAGAAGTGGCCACTCGGAGAGGTTTCACTATCTACACACACACACACACACTTATAAATATATATACAATTTATATATTTATGTATATATATATAGTGTCTGTCTGTCCTTCTAGGGAATTCTGACACACACTGTATATATATGTATATCTTAAAAATAAAAATGAAATTCTGTTTGCTTGTTTGTTTTTTTGTCTGTTTGTTTGTTTGTTTGTTTGTGGATTTGATTCGTATACAAATCCACAAAAATGGACCTATCGGCCTGAAATTTAGCACAGATATGTAAAATAATATAGAATAAATCATAGTCCACTTTAAAACTTTGAAAGTCCACCCGTTCCCGGAATTTAAGAGATTTTTTATGCTCTCCACGCAAAAAGCTTTCCGTAATTGTAACCCCTGTAGTGAAAAAAGTGTGAAATAAGGATCGTGGTTGCCATGTGTGGCGATTTTGCCGAATAAAATGTTTTAAATTCTCAAAGTAAAAATAAAAGTATAATAATGATTTTTTTTGTTAGTTTATATTCCTAAGGTTATTTTTTTTTAAATTATAATATCTTGTGCACGGGAAATCAGAGCAGGAATGAAATGTTTTATACGCAAAACAATAAGAATTGAAGATTTCCGAGGCTAATGTGTAAAATTTTTTTGTTTGGCGAAAAAATAAAATGGCTGAAATATCGATTTTGAGTAAGTGAGTTCTAGCGGTTTGCACAGTTTTCGGCTTCGCGCAATTTATTGAGAGCTTAAGGAAATAGATTTTTGAAACCAAGTTCAAAGGTTTTATTAGAATACAGCGTTAAATTTTAATGATCCGTGAAGAAATAATGCAGTTATTAAGGGATTTCAAGCGATCTAACTTCAGAATTCTCGCCAATTGAGTACATTGATTTAAGTTGAGGGAATTCCGCCAAATTTCAGAAAATTGAAATCTTCTCATTTAGTACATTGGAGTAACGATGAATAAAACACGTTATAGTTGATAATTTTAAAAAATTCGGCTGTATTAAGGGATTCCACTTTTCAAATAAATGCGTGCTTTACTCTTTGGCGGTCGAACCATTTCCCATATTGATTGCTGCTAAGTCAATGCTTCGAATGATTCCCTGAAAAAACTCTTGCAAAATGGCCTATGTTGGCACTTTGGCGAGGCTTAGAGTTGAAACTGGATTTTATTTCAGACTGGTATATATAATAACACTGGTTATAGATAAAAATGAATGTTGGTATGTGTTTATAGGTTGAAAAACTCCAGAACCGTTGAGCACCGTTGCACCATGAAATTTGGTTCACCTAAGTCTTTTATCATGGAGAAGGTTTTTATGCTATCCGTTTTACTCTAACTTGCCACTTGGTGCCGCAGCAAAACGTCGAATTCTATTCCGTTTAGCCGTTTGCTATGCGAATATCGTCCAACCGATTTCGATGAAATTTGGTACACGCGAATATTAGAACACCGAGAATATTTTTCACTATCCATTTTGCTGTAACTTGCCGCTAAATGGCGCTTCAACGCATCAACGTCTATACCGTTCGACCGACCGGCATAATATTTTTTATACTTACACATTTGAGCACGAAGAATATATTCTAACTGCGTTCCTTTTGATGTTACTCACCACTAGATGACACTGCAATGCATTATTATTTTAACTCGCCACTAGATGACGCTGCAGCAGGCCAAATTCTTGACCACTCAAACGGTCGCTATGAAAATAAGTATACATAGCTATTTGAACAATGAGAATATTTTGGCGTTATCCATTTTGCTATAACTCGCCACTTGACGCCCTGTAGCAAATCATTACTTTAATTCACCACTAGATGGCCCTGCAGTGTATCACTTCTTGACTGTGCAAATGATCGCTATGAAAATAGGTATACATAGATATTTGAAAACGGGGAAGAGTGTGGCGCTATACATTTTCCTATAACTTGCCACTAGATGTCGCGTCAACACATGAACTTCAGGACTGTCCAGCCGATACTCATGAAAATTCGTATACATCGATATCTGAATGCGAAGAATATTTTCGCCGTATCCGTTTTAGTAAAACTCGCCACTAGATTGCGCTACGCCGCATGGCCTTCTGCACCGTACAAACGATTGCCTTGCAATTCGGTATGCATGATTATTGGACACAATATAACGCGATATCCATTTTGCTATATGTGTTTATTACAATGTATAGTAATCACCACAAATCGTAATATCAAAAAGTCCATTCATTCCCGTGCGAAGAACGGGTACTTCATCTAGTATATATATATATACAGGTTGTGCCATTATTCCCTCCCGGATTTGAAAGGCTTATATAATATATTAATGACTATGTCATTTTATCTCTCAACACCATTTATTGAAAAATGTGTCCCAAAAATGCGACATAAAAAAGCGACATAAAAGTGTGCTGCATAATTTTACATGTATTTAAATACTATTAGTTCAAAACAGCTTTAATCTATTGTTACAATATTTTGTAAACTGTAGAATATACTTCACATATATTTTAACGGCTATGTCATTTTATCTCTCACCCCCTTGTCCGAAAAATGTGTCCCAAAAATACGACATAAAAGTATGCGACATAATTTTACATATATTTAAATACTATTAGTTCACAACAGCTTTAATCTATTGTTACAACATTTCGTAAACTGTAGAATATACATCACATATATTTTTCTATAAATAGGTTACGATCATAAAAATTTTAGCATAGGGTTACCTTGCGAAACACACAAAAGATGAGTGATAAAATGGCATAGTCAATTAATATCGTTTTAATATGGCAATAATGAAACTAAAAAATTAGGGGGGTGACCCCCTGACGAGGCTTGAACATCCGAATTCTTTATATATATATATATATATATATATATATATATATATATATATATATATATATATATATAATATGTATATTACCAATAAAGCAACAAAAGTGACTTTATTTTATGCAGATATGTTACAAGTTTTGTTTTCAGAAATGTTTAATACGTGAACCTTCCGTGATTCCCTAGATTTCAAGTCTATAATCAAATTCTTTCCTCGCTCGCACACTCGCTTTAACATGGTAGCAAATGCAGTTGCGAGTAATAGTTGTGATCCTTTCGCGTAAATGTTGTAATCGAGTGGCATAGGGGGCACTGACACACGATCGTTTATGTAGCCCCATAAAAAAAAAAAAAAAATCGCTCGGAGTTAGGTCCGGAGAGTGAGGTGCCCACGGAAGAAGGCGATTGTCGCCGATAGAGCCTTGACCAATCCAACGACGAGAAAGCGAGTTATTTGTGAAAAAAAAAAAAAACTTGTAATATTTCTTTCTCCACTAAAGTCAACTTTTTTGCTGTATTGGTAATATATTATCTTAGAATAGTATATTACCAATTTACTTAGAAGGCTTATAGCCCGGCGTATAAGCCTTCCAAACGCGGGAGGGAATTGTGACAAATAGCGAAATTTTTCCTGGGTTTGAAAAAGGCTCTTAAAGTAAACAGTTTTCAAGTATTCAAGCCACGTGCCCCTTTCCTTACAACAACTCTTTTCTTATGCCAAGTCCATGATTATACAGAAGATTCAATGAAACATACTAAACAGATTGCTCTTCATATATTAACGATTTAAGCAACTGGCTTTTACGTTATCAGATGTGTTACTCGAGTGTATTTGACTGAACAAAAATAAAAAGTAACGCATGTGAAACGTAATTACATTTCAGCAAGAGAATTCAATCAAATTCCATTATAAGAAGAAAACCTTAAAACGGGCTCCAGAAGAACAAAAAAAACTTTAAAAGAAAAAAACCCCCATCTGTTTTCTGGTTGGAAGAACTCAAAGCAGGACAGAAAATAAAATTACTTACCAATAATGCGACGCTATAGAGGTACTCAAATGTTAATTTTAGAATCAAATATTAATTAACAAAAACAACATTATATTTCTGGAAATTAACACATTTATTAAAAATTTGGGTAAAATTGTGATGTAAGTGTAAATTATGATAATTATACTCTTTAAAATGAATGATTATGCAAATATACAGTATTTTTTGTGACGAGCACGCATTAATTTTTACTTATGTTATGTTTTAAGTGATAGCATCAGACATATTTAATATATTTTACACTGAAAAAGTATTTTTAAAATCTGTCCTCACGTACTGACGTCATATTTTAATATGCGTGGTCTCCTACAATCAAGGTCGGATGGTTTAGCAGAGAATATATTAATATAAACAAATGGAAAGAAACTACAGTCAGCCGAAAATAGCAAAACACAAGTCCAGTTTTACTCGCATTCTCATATATATTTGTTTTATCATACTAGTACAAATCATAAAAGTTCTTCGAATATTCAAACGCTTTCTGCGATCATACACTGAAAATCAGTAAAAATTTTTAACACTTTCCAACAAGGTTGAAAAGTGTTTATGATTTCGGTTTGTCTGTTTGTCCGTCCGTCCGTCCGTGCTCTAACTCACGTAAATATGCATCGATTTCGACGAAATTTAAATGTGATATTCTTATCTACTGTACCATGTACCCTATTTAAAATGGTATATGTAGCATTTATATTTTTTCTACAGGAGCGCTCAAAATATTCCCAGTACATTACGCTCTATGGGAAGGTTTTCCTAAAAGCGTGTCATCCTTACGCTGATCCCCGACTTCAAGACAAAACTCATTTCCACCATTACTGCGAAAAGATTACGAAATGAAGCACTAAAAAGCCTAATAATATCTACACCGTTTATACGATCCGCTTGAAATTTTTCATAAATATGCATAGAAATATAGAAAATTGTATGCGCTACTTTAAAAATCTGAAAATCCACCCGTTCCCTCATTTTAAAGCGATTTTTCGCTATTTTCAGATCCATTTTATTTCTGAGAGTAAAAAAAGTTAATCATTTGCGTGACAAAAGTAGCTGTTGCAAGTGAGTATGACGTCATATTGATGTCACAATTATCCGGATTTTTCCTGATTTATGAGTTTAATTTTTTTCCATAAATAAAATCATTTCTTCGGGATTGCGAAGGTATATTATAGTAGTGCACACTCTCCATAGCTGCTTGCTTAGGTCTTTGGTACCCAAACTAAGTTTCAATAATGTAAACATTGGAAATTTGGTAAAATGCAGAGATCCTAGCGGTAAAGGAATAAGACATTTCCCGAGCTGACTCTTAACCAGTTTTATGTTTTTAATTTTGCAACCTAGCATGTGAACGAGATTATATACACCAGCACTCAATTTTAATATTTTGTTTCACATTTGCTAACGTGGTTGCCTTAGCAACAAATGAATAAAAAAAGGGGGGGAGGTTCTATCTTGAGATTATTAAAATACATGGAATTTATATTTGTTAACGAAAAGTTTTCGTCTGCTACGGTGTATATTTACATTAGAAAATAACTTTGAATCGATTACTGAGTTTTTTGTGTAAAATGAATTTAAATTTTTAATATGAGTTCAGCGGCAACTTGAAACTGTGTTAAAATTATCGATGAATGAAATAAATGTATATACTATTCGAGTGTGATCGCCATTATAGATTAACAGTTTTTAACGCTTTCTAACAAGGTTGAAAAGTGTCAGAATGATTTCAGTTTTTCTGTCTGTCCGTCCGTCCGTGCTCTAACTGTCGTAAATATCGATTGATTTCTACGACTTTTATGTATGTCGTTCGTTGTTATTTATAATTAAAAATATTTGCAATATTAACATGAAGTTGGAAAGCGTTTTATAATCTATGCGAAACGCATGATTTGCCTTTCTTGTTTCCCTTTTCTCTCGAGGTACTCTTAGACCAAAGTTCTTCATTTTTATTTTTCAAATAAAACAACAATGAAATAATTAAAACAAATAGTTTACTGAAATTTTGGAAAGCCTTTATAACTAAAGACTTAAAAATTTATTGTTATGTTCATCGACTGAACTATTATTCATCTTAGCTACATTTTCTTAATTTACATTAAAAAAAATTAACATACACAAATTAAAAATGCATTTATTCTAAAAAGTTACAGGTAGATTAATATAGTTGCAGGCGAACACTGAAAACATCAAATACACGACAAAATTGTTAAACCAACAAATCCCGCCAATCCTTACATAAAAATAGTAGAAACGGAAACGTAACAGATGAGATTTGAATTCAGAGAAATCTGCTCTCTCCTGAATAATTGAAATAGATATTTGAACAAAAGAACTTTCTCTGCAAATGCCAGTAAATATAACATAATTTGTTAAATGAAACAAAGCTTTATCTATCGGATAAATTTTTCCGAGTTTGTTTGGTTGAAATCCGAAATTAAATAATTAATTATATATGTATATTCCTAGATAATCAGATTTTATTTACAATTAAGTATATAAGATTATTTTTGCAATGTGCTGAAACTTCTTCAGTGCTGATACAACTGAATATAATTAATAGCGTTTAATTTTTTTTCTTCTTTCCACAGCGGTAAGGAGTTGTAAAGAAATTTTTGAAGTGTTAAAGCATTTAGAGTTATCCAACATCGAAGTAATTATTTTCCAAATAACTCCAGAAAAGAGAGCAGACAAAGATTTCAATAATAATTTTGCTGAGAATAACCTCGTTTTAAAAATTTATAATAAATTGCTTCTAAAATCCCATAGAGAAATTCATCGAAAGCAAAAGTTATACTGGCTGTAAAAAATGTAAAAAAAAACCCACTGTTTTACAGAACTATCATACTTCAGGATATATTGTAATGCTTTTAAGATTTTGTGCTGAAGTCTTTATCAATGGTATGGCATATGCAATTTTTACAATTGCATACGCCATACACTGTTTTATACGCATTTACAATAGTATATGCGTATAAAACAGGTTATAAAGTCCATCCAGAGAAGTTCTTGGGAGAAGCGAGTGTATTTTCCTGTAATTGTATATGCGTATAAAACAGGTTATAAAGTCCATCCAGAGAAGTTCTTGGGAGAAGCGAGTGTATTTTCCTGTATTGTTATATTTCTTTATATGTCAGTGAGTGAAGATTCGTAAGGGGACGCAGATATAAAGCGATGTTTAACCCTAGCACTGATATACCGAAATTATATTAAAACTTCAAGATGAATCTTGTCAAAGAAACGTTCCAGGTACTGTAAAGTGCTTCAAGATTGACTGAGATAAGGCTGAGTGATGCTTATTAATTAGGGTGGGCCGAAAAAACTTTTTTTTTCATTTTTTAGAAAACGGCTAGCGTAAAAAAGTTGTTATACATTTAGACAAGAAAGGTTGAGAATTCGAGCTGGCCTCGCATGAGCCTGTTTTTTTTTTGTTTGTTTGTTTTTTGTTTTTAAAAAATGTGCCATTTTATTCCATCTTATAGTTTCTTGGGAAGATACTGTTTCATGTTGCTAACTGATCACTTTATGGAGACGCAAGTTTTGCTTGTGTTGAGTTTTTTTTACGAATCTTTGTTTTTATAGATGGATCTCTCCCTGACTAGTTTCATCTTTTTCATTCACTCTTTTATGCATTCATTCGTAAACTTGAAACAATATAGAAATATATACTATACAATATACATCGTGTAATTTAATTCAGACTTTTCAAAAATACTATTTTTACGTAGTGATACTATTTTAATTAAATAATTACTAAAAAATATCAACTATTTGCTCAAACTACTAAGTACTTCTGTTATTCATGATTAAGATTCCTTATTAATTAGTTCAGTAAAAGGAAAGTAAATACTAAGTTATAAATTTATAAACATAAAATGATAAAATAATGTTATATTGTGCATAAAAATATTACAAATGAAACGCACAATAGATTTTAAGAAAGGTTTTGCTTTTTACTTTACTTATATCGTTGAACATTTTTTTATTTTTGTTTCCTTAAAGGTTTTTTGGAAGTTATGTTTAAGATTTTACATTTTTTCTGTTTTTCCTGACCTTTTTCTTCATTTATGAAACTAAAATATATTCTCAGTGAATAATATTAAGTATGTTTAAAAGTAAGTGCTTTGAGAAAAAATTAACATTCAAAAGAATTAATAGTTATTTTTATTGGAATCTGAAAAGCACCAAACGTCAGATAATGGAGCGAGGCGTAGTGCGACAATTTTTACCAGTTTTATCATTTTCAAAGTTTTTAGAGAAAGGAGAGGAATCATACTAAAGTTTTTAGAGAAAGGCGCAATGGAAGAGGGATTTTGGTACTGTGGGGCAATGAGTAAGGCACATACAAAGCAGCTGTATTATGACCAAACATTATTATTATAATTGGTTGGTTGGTATCGTATCCATAGGGAGAACTATAGATGACCATGAGTGCGCAGTACACAGCTGGCTATCTCCTTGATGTTTTCGGAGTATAGACTCTTTTCGATGTCAAAGGGGGAGAATTGCCCAAGCTGAGCCACAGATCTTTGGCAAGGCAGTCAAAAATGTGTTTTGGAGTCAGTGGAATATTATCTCAATTATTGCAGAGACGGTAGATTCTATTGCCATCTCTTTGGATCTTCATATCTCGATAGTGACTTGTTCTAAGGCGAGTAATAGTTTTAGTGAGGTTTTTATTAGCGTTTATAAATCTGTGAGTCTATTTTAATGGTGTTTTCTCTTAGACGGTGCCTTGCAATCGCATTCACATCGTCAAGAGTGACTTTGATGACATTTTCATCACTGAGATTTCTCCCTTCCTTGGCAAGTTGATCTGCAAACTCATTTCCAGGGATACCTAAGTGCGCGGGCATCCACTGCAGAATACATATCTTGTTTAATTTGTCAATTTCTTTCAATTGGTGTGGATATCATGGTTTAGCCTTGATTGACCGTTATTTAATTCTTCTAAAGCAGCTTTGGAGTCACAAAAGATGACTAGCCCATTGGCTTTGTCAGTATTGTTGAGTAAGATGCATTCATGCAATGCATAATTTATTGCTCTAAGTTAACTGGTGAAATTTGAAGCAATGGATCCAGTACCCAATGAATGGTTCTTAGTTATGCCGTTGGGCAATACAAAGTGTATGCCCGCTTCACCTTGCTGAACAGTTTCGTCAGTTGAGCCATCAGTATATGCATGGACCAGGTTATTTTCCGACATTGCATTGATAATCTGCATACCCTTTTCAAAGATACCTGATGTTAATTCCTTTTTGGAGCATGGAACAATGAGATTGTTATTGACAGTAGTATTCCTGGGTAAGCACTTAGAGACTGTCTGCTCTTCCAGGAAAACTAGAGTGCTGTGCTCGAGACCGATCTCTCGTCTTATGTCAGATTCAAATTGAAAGTAGATGATCTTTTAAATCTGGTTTTAGTGAGATCTCTTGGTTGAGGTTATCTTGGACCAATTTTCAAAGGTTCTTCGTGAAAAGTGGTCTGCGTCACGACTTAGTATTTTGTTAGTAAAGTATATATAGCTTGGTAACTCCTTCTGTTTTTGAGTGAGGTGAGGCCACAATCTCGTATCACTTTTCCATTGTTTGTAGAGGAAACCGCGCTACAGATAATTTTGGCCGCTCTTGCCTGGATCCTTTCTAAGTAGTTGACTGTCGTGGCCGAAGAATGGGCCAAAATGCGGGTGACATACTCAAGGTGTGGTCTTACCAGGGCCGTATAAGTGGTCCGAAGAGTTTTGGGGTTTGTTCCCCAGTTGGTGCTACACAAGCTCTTTAGGATCTTTAGCCTCTTTAGAGCTTTGTTTCCACAACTGCTGATGTGTTCTCCAAAGCGCAATTCAGGATCAAGTTCCTAGGTATTTTGGATTAGATGTTTGTGTAAGGGGGAGGCCATCCAGCATGATAGTAGGTCTGAATTCATTTCTGTGTTTTCGATCCATGGTAAACACTGTGAATAACGACTTCTGAGGATTAAATTTCAGTTTAAGTTTCTGAGACCAGATTAGGACATTCTTCAGTGATTGGTTAAGAGTGAGGGCAGATTTGTCAATATCATTGAAAGTATGCCATATTGCTATGTCATCTGCAAAGCATGCAACTTTTGTTTTATCATGCAGGTGTTGGTGTATATCGTTAACATACAAAAGAAAGAGTAATGGGCTAAGAACAGAGCCCTGAGGTACTCCTGCCCAACTTTTCCTGCTTTTCGAAAGAGCTCCATTGAAACGAACCCTTAAATTCCTATGTCTCAAGAAGTCTGCAATCCATATTAGTGTGTTTCCTTTGATTCCATAACTATAGGCAATGAAAATCAGCTTTTGCTTCCAAACAGTAGCGAAAACTGACGACATGACAAGAAAGACATCCGTGTTTTTTTTTGTGAGGTTTTTGAGGTTTTTCTTGAAAGCCATCAATGATGGATTGACAAAGGTGGAACAGTTGATCTACTACTGAATGGTGCTTCCCATAGGCACCTTGGTAGTAGCTTAATTTTTTTCTGTTCGGTGAGAACACTCAATAATGTTAGAATGAATAATGCGCTCAGTAATTTTGCATAGAATACTTTTTAAAATTACTGAGCATAATTACTGTTATAATAAAATACAGATCATGATGAAGCACAATTAAAAGTTTCAAATTTCTTTGCTGAATACTGTTTAAACTGAAAATAATAAAGACCCATCAAATTAAGCAGTAAACGATAACAAAATGCTCTAAAAGTTCATTTTATAGTGGAATTTGATTGGAAATCTGCTGGAAATAATAACTGTTTCATTTTTATTTCTGAACGTCCACAAGCCATGTGTTTACATACAGTGGGACACCACCCCCCAAAGGTCTTTTTTTTTAAATCCGAAATCAAAAGTTGTACAAGATTTATGAATAGAATGAAGGTCATTACATGCATGCAACTAAGAAAAATATAACTTTTAAATTAAAGCGGAGATACTTTTTTTTGGATGATAATTTACTACTTAAATTCAAAAAAGTAAAAATTTTATGATTTTTCCAGCAGTGAAAGCAGAAACAAAAATGGCTGAAACTTCCCTACAATATGAATTGTTACAGTGAGTAGTTTCCAAAGTGTACAGTCAACGAAGTTATGCTTTTTTTCTGAATTGTAGGAATCTTCTGAATTGTAGGAAAATATATACATCATTCCAATGTGTCCCCCTTTAACCTACTACTAATGTATATAAATCTGTCTTTCTCTGGTAAGAATATATTCTGCTGTCAAAAAGTCATATTCATATTGATTTACTTTTCAGAAAACTGCTTACAGAAATACAACATGACATAAATATTTTATAAACTCAAAAGTATTTCAATTTAGGAAAATAATGCACACGTTCACATTATTTTAAAGGAACTGAACTCAGTTACTTATGAGTAATAAATTGTGAAGATGCTATGAAGTAAATATTTTATGATATTAAGTAAGAACAGATCATATTACGTATTCCCACGCTTACACTTATAAAAAAGGACTCAATAGCCACAGTTATAAAAAAAATGCATTGCAAATATTTATTTCTTTTTGAAATCTTTGGAAAATAGCTATTAAAATGAAGCGTATTTTAGACCGCATCATAAATATTTGAATGCGAACTTATTGAGTATTATTATATAGAATTTCTACCAAATCCTTACAAGAAGAAAAGGATTAAATGTACTTTAGAAAATAATAATTGCTATTCGCTTTAAGAGGACTTATCTTTAATTCCAAAATATTTATCTCTTAGTGTTCGGTTCCACAAGTGTCATTAAAAGGCGCATTAAACTACATGAGATTGAAAACATAAGCTTATTAGTGATACTATTTTTTTCTTTTAAACTTATTATTTGGGAAGATTTAAGGAAGCCAATAATATTTTAAAGAAAACGTTTTTTAAGTATTTTCAGAAGAAAATAAGCAGATATCGTAATAATGTTATAATATATTTGAAAACAGACTTATATTCCCTATATTTGCTTTCAATTGTAGAGGCATAAATTTATATTAATGCATTCATGTTTAGTGACTTTTAAATGCACTTTTAAAAATATAATATTTAACAGAAAATTTAATAAAACAATTAATAATTGATTACAGTGATAAGAAACGAAACTTTATATTCATGTGCTTAATTGATGAATCGGATAGATCACATTCATCTTTACTTGCTAACAATCACACCGCTTATAGAATATGTTTTGTTTACGTAATTAGCATATATTTTAATGATTAATATGATGCAAAAACTAATTTTCTCAAAACAGTTTCGGAACTATCGTATGTCTTTTTCACACAGAGTCATTACTTCTTGTTAAGTGCTTGTAATTGATAAAATTACGGTATTTTTCTTGCGAAAAGAAGACCCCAAAATTACTTTTATGTTGTTAACACAAAATTAACTCTTTTCATGCATTTTTTTCGAAATATTTCTGTAAATTTATTCCGCTGTCGAAGAGATGCAGTTTAAGTCATTATCTCGTTGACATTTCGAAATAGGTAGTTATTTTCTTTTTTTTATCAATAAATCTGATATAGAACTAGTTTAATCGCTACAATGTTATTGGAACAATATTATCATACATCAAGAGGTATTTTGTGAGAAGTAAAAAAAGTAACTTATAAAAATCTACATAGTAATGCCCTAAGCATGATCTTTTTAATTGTTCCGGTTTAAGCCACTCCCAAATATTTTTTCTACGGTAATTATGCTTGTAAATCCCCACTTTTCAATTGACCGGCTTGGATATCCGTACAGATATATAAAGGGATATAAAAGTCACTTTAACATTCTAAAAATCCCCTCATTCTTTCATTTTTAGCAATATTTCAAAATTTTTAACTCCAGAAAACACACCCAATACTCGACAGTCTAGGAAAAGGGATTCTGTGAAACACGTTTTTCGAAAATTTAATATTTGCATGAAAATTCAACTTAATAATCTCTGACGTAAAATTTTATCACAAGCAAAAAAATTTCGTTGCCTTTTTTTCTTGGAATATATTTTTTTTTTCAGTTTACTAAGATTGCAGATTTTCTCGAGACTAAAATAAATAAACGTTAAATATTTCAAAATTCCTTCATAAAGTAAGGAAATGTATCAGGTTGTAACGAAAGTTCTCCGCCAAATCTGCTTGAGTCAGCTCATGCGGCACCCAGCGATTGAACTTGTACATGAAGTTTATGTGATGCATAGCATGGCTAATGGGCATGGCATTAATATCTAACTCTTTAGCTAGCTCTCAAGTGGTTAAATACTAGACCCCGTTTTTTTAACTTTCAGTACCAAACCTTCACAGTGCCATATGATACAACAGTAGAATCTAAATTACATAATTCTTTGACATTCTGTAGCACTTTTTGCAACAGGACTGGAAGTAAATGATGGTTTTAATCCAGTCACGTGATAGTTCCATTTCAGACACCTTATACTTAATGATAACGATATTTTTTAACAACACAGTGTTGTAAAGCAAGCCTCTTTCTTTAAAGCAAGTCTCTTTCAAATGACAAATATTGTTTGACAAAATATCAGCAAACACACCAACGTGAACTGTTTGCAGATGATATTTGTAGTGGCGGGAAACTTTCGTTACAACCTAATATATAGAATGAGGATCTTAGTTTCCAGGAGAAGCCCGATTTCAAATTGCAAGTGGAATTAGAATGACGTCACTGTCGAATATATTAGCAACCACGTAGCAACTATAAGGAAACTTTTGCAATTTCACAGGATAAAAAATAGACTTTGATGAAATGAGTGAATGTTATTATAATGGAAATGAGCGTTAAAACAAGATTATACTAAGCAAATTGTGTTAAAACAAGACATATTTCCAAATAAATGTTTTAAAATGTTTTCCATATGATGCTATACAACAGAGGTTCCCAAACTGGGTGCCGCGGCACCCTAGGGTGCCACGAGCGTATGGCAGGGGTGCCGTGGAGATAATCAAGAAAAGTGTTTTGGTGGAGTATAATCAAATAATTTCCTCTGAACCGGTATCCCCAAGAAAATGAGCCAAGCCAATCACTAAGTGGGCTCAAACAAAAATATTTCAGTCACGTTCAAGACTGTCCTGTAGCCTCTCTTTAATAGAAACTCCCTGAAAGGGGGGTATTGTCAAAATTCTAAATCCCTTTCCCAATAGAGTACTTCCTTGATAGTTAGCCCTATAAACAAACAAACAAAAAATAACGTAAAATGCATCTAAACTGCTTCATTCTAACCTTCATATTCATATTGCATTAAAGGAAATCTGTCGCGAAAGTTTTTAGCTTGAAAAGGGTGCCGTGAAATGTTTTTTAGCCTGACAAGGGTGCCGCGGGAAAAAAAGTTTGGGAACCCCTGCTATACAGGACAATCTACTATGTATTATGTACACACAGCTCCCGAGAATCAACCTACTTATATGCTTGTGGTGGCAATCTCTATAGGAATAGTGTTAACAAAACAAGTCAGAATAGATTTCAACCATGGGCGCTGACAACAGGTTTTTTATCATGGCTCATTAATGGCTGAATGCATTTGTTCTATCCTTTTTGACAACGGATTCTTAGAATACAAAATTTAAAAAACTCACATGAACTTAATATTTATTAACACTGTAATTTCAAACCTGGGAAACATGGGAACAGTTTTGAGTCGTATTTTTCAATATCTGTTTTTTTTCCTTTTTTTGATGTTCCATTTTTTTTTTAATTCTGCAATCAATTCTATTAGAAAAACATAGGGTCTACATATGCATCATGATACGCTTCCCAACATAATGAAACAATTTAAGGCAAATAGGACCTAAAAGAAGCAAGAAAGACAAATAGAACCCATAAAATGGATTATGATGCACTTTCCAACATGATGAAGCAAGGAAGACAAATAGAACCAGGGCATATATTATGATGCACTTTTCAAAATGATAAATAAACTTTAAAAAAATTACATGGCAAAATTGGAAGACAAGTACGGCCCTCTGATGGATTTATGATGCACTTTCCTACATAATGGAACAGG
Source organism: Cheiracanthium punctorium (assembly GCA_038373885.1). NCBI lineage: Eukaryota > Metazoa > Arthropoda > Arachnida > Araneae > Cheiracanthiidae > Cheiracanthium > Cheiracanthium punctorium. Next base: position 2,026,394 of record JAWZYV010002352.1, read on the forward strand.
AAAGACAAATAATGCCGACGCACGGAGTATTCTACGATTCTAATGCGTATTTAAAATATGCTTTAAACTGTAATGGGTATTTAAAATATGAAAGTGTTTCAGTTCTTTTTCCCTGTATTATAGGTTAATAAAAATGATCCATGTTTATTTTACTTTTCAATGGAACATAATAAGTGTAACACTAAAAATAAGACGTAAAACTATAAAAAGAAAGAGCGTTCAACATAATAAATAAAGTTTTCTGTAGTGAATGCTGCACCACATCCACGTAATGCTTCTTTTCTGCTTATATTGATAAAAATTGAGAGAGATAACAAATGTGTTTCAGTCTGCGGTTTTTACTCTTTCAAGATTCTGAGGCTGTCAAAATAGAACTCACAATTGGCTAACACTGATATATGTAGGTTTTCATGCCTAGAATTCGAAATATGACAACGTCTTCATTTTTACCGTTAGGTTTCTTAATTTATTGAACACATATACTCACGCAAAGAGAAACAAACAACGATTACATAAACATTACTTATAGTTTCGAAATATGAGCCATCAAAATTTATGTGTTCTTGCTGTTTCTGCTAATGCCCTCTGGCAACCGCAGAGCGGTGCAAGATTCTCCAAATAGGAAGGCGATGGACAGAGTCTTAATGGTGGGCTTACAAATTAATGAGCCCCAGTGGCAGGAAGATCGGCTTAGTTCGGGGTCCCCAATTTTGAACCAATTCCAGATGAGAGACCAACCATCCGAAATCGGCACCCCCGAGACAGCCTTAAACATAGAGGTCATTGGAGCCACGACGGATTTTACTTGCACCAGCTCCCTTTAAGCGTACACGGACCCACAGCAGCCCAGCCGCGGAATGAGCTTTCTCTCCCAAGCACTGGCCAAGCCGTGTGCTGCTTCACTTTCGTCAAAATTTATGTCAGTTGGTATGATTTTCAATGGTAAAATACGCTTTTATATTATTTCTCAGATTCAGTTGAGTGCAGAGAACATTAAGCTGTACGTCGGCGAAGCTGGACGCAATGGTGACTACTAATATTAATTATAATGAGTCTAAATTTTGATTTGGCCGGAAATTCTTCCTGAGCTTTTTCCAGTATGCTAAACACTCACTTTTTTATTCATAAGTCTTTGACAATGCTTATTGTCAAATATGTTTAACTAGATTACTTGTCTTCATTAAATAAATTACTCGAGATAAAGTGGAGAAAAAAATTTAGCAAGATATCCATGTCCTGTGTCCTAGTTGCAATATAACTTATAAAAAGTGAAATCTCAAATCTATAAATAAAGTTAGATATCCCGAGTGATGCATTTAAAGTGACTTATCAAACTTCGGCCAAAACTATTATAGATACAGATATACTATTTTAAGATTGCTTCCTTTTTTGAAAAAAGGAAAAAATTGCAAAAGGAGGCATCCATATCTCATCTATCCTACATGGTTTTTTCAAAAAGAGGTATCCATAAAATTCTTATTTTTAAAAATGTAACAAATAAGAATATCTAAAAAAAATTTCAGAATTTTTTTAAATCCCCAGAGAGATTGGGTTGGGGAATCAAATATGTATATAATATGTATATATATATATATATATATATATATATATACATATATATGTATGTATGTATGTATGTATATATTTAAATAGCCCTTGATTTGAAAAGTGGTGTTTCTAATTGCCTGCGATACGAAAATTGGCGATATTTTTCAGTAGGATTAAGCTTGTCGTTATTATGACGAACTATGAGAAAAATCACGTGAACAACTGCGTAACAGAAATAAAACGACTTTAAACTAATCGAGTAGTATTAGGTATAAAGTGACTACTACATTTGAAAACGATGTCACCAGAAATTGAAGTGGTTTATATAATTTTCCAAACTTTACGAAAATTACGAAATTTTTTCTTCGACCAATGCTTTAACTCTTTGAGGCGCAGCACTTTCCCAATGCTGAAAAAGGGCAGCCGTTGCCATCGCTCGACTTAACTACCAGCAAGATGGCGGACGATCGAAACGTTCATCGCGTGCCACAGATCTAGAGACACTTTTTTGACGACAGCTGGCTGTGCGCCGGCACAGCCAGCTGTCGTCAAAAAAGTGTCTCTAGATCTGTGGCACGCGATGAACGTTTCGATCGTCCGCCATCTTGCTGGTAGTTAAGTCGAGCAATGGCAACGGCTGCCTTTTTTCAGCATTGGACAATCTATCCAGCTGTTCTCGCATTCGTCCATTTTTCAGCAGATGTCAGTTATGTTAAAAATAATCGTGACATTTTTTTTTACGGGAAACGAAGTGCTAAAAAGGCAACACTGGCAACAGTCAAAACATAGGAGTTTGGTGTTCCCAGAGCGGGACCACTGCGCGTTAAAGGGTTAAAATGGCTGCTGTGAATGTAATGAAAATCGCTAGAATGATCACTTTTTACTGAAACAATAGGTTTTCAATTTTTACAAGATATTGAATACATGTGATTTTTCGAAAATGGAGGTTCCCCTCCCCTCCCCTGCCTGAAACGAAGTTTGCAATTTTTGGCGATATATTGCTCGTTTGGCGTAAAGCCTCACTTTAGATATTGCTTTAATGAATCCTCAAAAATCCGTAAAATATGAAACGCACGCTATTGAAAACAGTATCACCAGACATTGACATGATTCGTGCACATGCAAGGTACGTCAAAAGTGTCTAAATTTTTGTTGGGACATCACTTTTTAAAATGGCTGTAGTGAATGAAAGAACATTTGGTAATATTTTACAATATTACTGAACCTAAAAGTGTAGGGTTCGATTTTCAGAACATTTTGAATATTATTTATGAAAACTAAGGGCCAAAGCCCTAGACTCGCTAAGCTCGCTTTTCGTATGAGGCATTCGGGCTCCTAATAAGGGTTATTCGCAAAAAAAGGCATAATTTCAACAATCGAAACCCAATGGTTGGATCAGATAGAATGTTACCCATCTTGCATGTTGCTTGGAACATAAAAATTTAAATTACGCACAATTTTTAATTATGTGAAACCCATTGAACACCTTGCGTATTAGCCAATTATAGCGAATTTTAATATTTTGGCGACTTGCGTATATGTATAGTTAATAATTAGCTCTTAAGAAAACAGTACTTCATCTGTTTTCTTTCATAAAAACTACCTAACAGCATGCCACCAACGGCGACTTTTCATTATTTGGCGATTTACACATGCTCACAAGCTATAATTACTGCTCATATAAGGCTCTCGGAAAGTAGATGTAGAGGTGACATTTCATGTCACAGCTAATCTCCTTTAATACTAGATCTTGCATGGACAAAAACAACATCACCATGCTTCAGGTATATAGCGATTTAGCGATTTAGAGTTCAGAAAGCTTTTTTATTTAGATTCTGAGTATCTCAAATGTTTATAATTTTCATTTTATTGATGTATTATTTCCCTTTATTTATTTGTTTATTTATTCAAAAAATCTTTCCGTGCGAATTATGTTACATATAAATCAGAAACAAAATCAGTGAACTTAAGCTTTTATGTATTTAGTCTCATTCAAAATTATTTGATTCATGATACAATGCTCTTTGATATTTTTTAATCCATATCTTTCAGAATACATATAATGATAAATAGATGCAATTCTATCTACGGATTTCAAAGATACTACTGAGATTATTAAGGAAATTGATAGAATCATATACAAAATTCATTTTTTCAATTACTTTTGAGTAAATACAATGCAGCCCAAAACTCGCATTAAATTTCATTTCCTTTAATGCAATATTAGACGATAATGGGAAAGAAGGAAATTCAAAATAAAATATAGCCTCTGCAACTTATAAACATCATCTGGGGCTGATATGCTTTTTACAATAATTACTGTTATTATTTTAGGAAATAATATTTGCTACGTTGATACTTTGACAAAATGACAACTTGAAAATATAATTTCGAATATTAGATGACAAATAATACTAAAACGGAGAGTGCAAATATTTCTTATTCAAATGTCAGTGATGTTGAAGGGTTTCCTTTTCCTTAGGGCCACGTGTGGAATAAAAAGAAAATCAAAATGTCTTCTTAAAATATTTTATTAATCGTTCTATTGTTGAGTTATAAGTAAAATGCATCACTGAAACGCATTTTACAAGTGTTTAATGTGTTAAGTACACTGTCTAAAGCGTATAATTGTAACTTTTTATATCTTTAATTTAAAAAGCAACATGATAGATATGAAATATTAGAAAGTATTTAAATCATATAAGGAGAGTTTTTAACCTAAAACTTTTTAGTACAAAAAAATCCGTTGTGCAGAGTTTTAATTATTTTTTACAACTCCCTTCCCAAAAGAAAAAAAACAAACTCAATATTTGATAGATTGTTTCCTTCATTGTTCTTCATGTTCAGTTAAAAAAAAGAAGATAAATTTAATTCGGAACATTTTACTTGCGCAATGTTTAAGTGTTATATTTTTTACGACTGTATAATTGCTAAAAAATATATAAAGATTAAAAAATGAATTGCATTAAAATATGTATGGAAAATCAAATGAAAAAAAAAGTCAGATGGAAAAAAAAATTAAGTAAGTAAACTGTTTATTATATAAACAAAACATTGTATAACAACAAACATAGAAAGGCATATAAGTACCTTTTTATGTGTGTTATTATACAAAGTTTTATTTTTGTCATTTTATAATCCAGTTTCTTTTTGAGTGTTTTTTTTTTTTGTTACTAAACTCTTCATTTTTTCAAAAGTAATAGCCAAAATTGTAGTACATTTATTCTACGGTGACACAAGACTATGAATGACTGAAGAATGGAGAATGTTTGCCACTGCCTGCGGAATCGTGATTGTACCCAGTCGTTCTTAGTACGAAGCAAATCGAAGACTACTAATATCTTTCTCCAGGGCTCCAAAATAATGGAAATAGTATGGGGGGAGATCTAGACTGTATGAAGGATGTGTAAGGGATTTCTCATGAAACTTCAGGCTAGTCGAAACAATCTTAGCAAGATGTGGATGGGAATTATCATGCAACAGAATGTTGCCTTAAGTTCATATTCCTGCTTATTTGGACTTGATGGCGCGCTTCAATTTACAAAATTCCACATACCGCTGTACATTACTCGCACCGCAATTGAAAAACGTAACATACTGCGTTGTTTCTCTTTCACCAATCTCTATATTGATGTCGGATCAGGCTACTGAGTCATGGCAGCACAATGCGCTGACTGTTACACTACTGGAATTATATTCTAACCATACTTCACCTTTATAAATACTGTTTGGAAAGTGTTACATAATCCGTTAGTAAACCGTGTTTGCTTTACTTGCTCCATAAAACACTTTTTCGAACTTGAAATCTGTGTTAAAATCCCTACTAAAACTGTTTTACAATCTTCGCTATTTTACAATATTGTAGCGTTTAAAAGTTTCTAGCCATATTTGGTGTGTATCATCAAGTTAGGCTCAGTTTTTGAGGACTTACTTTTTGGCTTCAAACTTGGCGGTAAATCATCAAAAATTGAATAATTGTCGGCTTTCAATATTTTATTCTCACGCGTGCCCCTCTCGCTCGCTATCTGTCACTTTTTAGCACTTCTCTCTATAGATCATAATATATGAGAAATATTTTTTGCAGCCCTGTAAATTGTTACGAATTTTCGGGGCAACCCGCTGCTCTGGGGCTTAAAATGGTTTAAAATTCGTATTCTACGCTTCAAATAGATAAATTTTGCTTTTTGTTGCATCAAAATCGGCCAATTAGAACCGGAGATACGGAGGTTTCGCTTTCCCATATGTTTTTCTATGGGCTTCTAGAAATCTCGAGAAATATTAGTCCTAGAGCTTAGATCTCTTCACTTTTGAGGACTTATTTTTGGCGCCAAATTTGGCGATATTTCGCCAAAAGTCGCCAAGCTTGGCGACTTTTTGGTCATTTGGCGCGATTTTCCCAATGGGGCCTGGAAGTTGTTTTTCCTGCATTAAAAACGCATAATAACCTAACATTTCTCTTTTATGACGTAATCAAAATTCACGCTTTATGTAGAACCCTCGAGAAATTGACTTTTCTGGAAACCTCTTGTACCTCCTGCTTCTGCTATTTATAGAAGCGGGCATCGCCCCGAAGTCAGTCAGTTGCGAGTTCAACATTCAATGTGTGAAGAGCTCTGAGTACGCTTGTTTTGTGTGAACTGATAGTGCTATAGAAGCTGTGTTTTAGCTTGCTTTGTGAAGCTGTTTTTAAAGTGCTGTGTGTAAATTCTTCATTGCTGTGTCTTAAGGGATAGAGTACTATATCCCTTGAATATTTCCACGGAATTTTAGCCTGTAAAAGTGACTTATTTTGTGTGAGAAATACAGCATTTGTGAGAGCTTCTGATCCAAGCGGATTGTTAAAAGCACGTTACTGCTAGATTGTGCTTGTGAATTGTGTGCAGCTGATTGTTCTACGAAGTTCTAGAAGAAATAAAGTTTGTGTTCCATCCTGACAAGTGACTTTTTACTTGAACTTTTTACACCAACAGGACTTTAGAACGACGAACCCCAGGAGTAGCAGAGTAATTCCGCAACATTTGGTGTCAGAATCGGGGTTCTAAACAAGGACTTTAATTTTCCAGTTTATGGTTTTGACTAGACAAAAAATGGAAGAACAACTTCAAAAGCTCATGAATATGATGCAAGAAATGAAAGCCGGACAAGACGAGATGAAAGCCGGACAAGACGAGATGAAAGCTGGACAAGAACAGATGAAGGCGGATTTAGAGAAGAAAATTGAAGCAGGACAGACCGATTTAGAAAAGAAAATTGAAGCCGGACAAGAACAGATGAAAGCGGATTTAGAGGAGAAAATTGAAGCCGGACAAGAAGGAATGAAATTGGGATTGGAGAAAATGGAGACTGCTTTGGGAAAATTAGAGAAATTCGAAAAGAGTGTGCAGGAAAATCAAGAGATAATGGAGAAAAGAATGTCGCTCATAGAAGAAACTCAAACGAAATATGAACAAAGAATTGAAGGAAAAATAGAAGAAAATGTTAAGGAATTGCAGCAAGATATTTGCAGAATGCGGGAAGAATTTAAGAATAAAATTGAGGAGAAACTAGACTGGAAAGAAAATATAGTTTCGAAAATACATGAAGAATGTGAAGCAAAAATTGAAGAAAAATTGGACTCTCTCGTAAAGCTGGGAAAGTTACCCGAAAACATCAGGTTATCTTCACACCGCCCAGCAGTGAAACTTACTGCCTATGACGGAAAGACTCCCTGGGAAGCTTACAAGACCCAATTTTCGATCGTCGCCAGAGCCAATGGTTGGAGCGAGTCCGAGAAAGCTAATCAACTGGCCGCTTCCCTTAGCGGAGATGCAATTAATGTATTGCAAACTATCGGAGCGACGAAGATAGGAGATTTTGACGCCCTTGCCAGTGCCTTGGAGATGAAATTCGGAGAGAAGTGCCAGAAAGAATATAGTAGAATACAACTTAAATCAAGGATGCAGAGATCTGGCGAGACCCTCCAAGAGCTGGCTTCCGACATAGATAGGCTGTGTCATCTAGCCTATGGCAGTTATCCTGATAATGTTCGAGAAGAAGTTGCAGTGCAACATTTTATTGAAGGCCTCGTGGACTCTGAAATTCAGAAAGCATTGATCTTGGCGGATTATAAAAATCTCAGGTCTGCCCTCGTATTCGCCATGAAGCTAGAGGCAGCTCAGCTGGCCGTAAGAAAAGAGCGGCATAATGTTAGAGCTGTGTCATTCCAGGAGCCTACGGATGGAGAAATGGAGAGATTAAAGAATAAATTAAAGACCCTGGAAAATCTGGTGAAACGACAAGAAAAGTCAGAGCCAAGAAAAGTGAAATGTTGGAGGTGCAACAGCGAGGGGCATTTACGAAAATACTGCGACGCACAAAAGAACTCTCGTCGTAAAGATCGCAGTTATCAATGCACCAGACAAGCCCATGAAGGAAGAAAGAAAAGAGACGACTTTCAGGAACAGAGGCTGAGGGATATTCAAAAGCCCCGTTTGAAAGTCTTACAGATTTCATCAGTGAATGGCGGCAGTGATGGACTATTCGTACTGGGATACGTTAATGGTTCCCCATGCCACATGGTGATTGATACTGGAGCGAACGTAACCATCATAAGGACGGATCTGGCCAAGAAATTGAACTTGAAGATTATCTGGACTCCGCCCTCGCTGACCCTCCAGACTGTGACAGGTGACAAGATCGAAGTGGGCGGAAAAGCGCAAGTAGAAATCACGTTTGGAAATGCCAGATACGACCATGTGGTATATGTCGCTAATATTACAGACTCTTTTATTCTCGGACTGGACTTTTTAAAATCGCACAAATTTATCTTGGACTTTAAGAATAATGAGCTTCGTTCAGACTCAGAAGAAATAGCTGCGTTCGATATTAAAAATGAAACTATTTTGCCTGTACAGCAAATAATAGCCCAGACTGATATCACTCTACCTCCCAGAACTGATTCAATAATTTCTGGAACAGTAAAAGAAAGCAATAAATTCCGTTTTGGATTAATCGAACACCCAAACAATAGTGATTCCGTCAGAGGAGTACTTGTGGGAGCAACACTTGTGGACTTGTCCAGAGCAGAAATTCCAGTTAGAGTAGTAAATGTGACGGACAAGTCGAAGGTGATAAAGAAAAATGAAGAGTTGGCGACATGCACTCCTGTTACCTGCATTAATAAGAACATCAGCCAAACGACAGCTAAATCTTCCGAGTGCCTGACGAAGGAATTAATACAAGACGTGGAGTTAACGGCAGAACAGAGAAGCGCTGCGGAGAAAGTAATAGCTGAATTTGGAGACCTCTTCTCCCGAACTTCGGGTGACTTTGGCCGTACGAGCTTAACTCAACATAGGATAGATACAGGCAACCATTCTCCCATCAAGCAACATCCTAGGCTGCTGCCGTTTGCTAAGCAAGAAGAGGTGAGCAGACTTTTAGAGGAGATGCAGCGTGATGACGTCATCGAGCCATCGACTAGTCCGTGGGCCTCGCCGATTGTTTTGGTCCGAAAGAAAGATGGTTCCACTCGGTTCTGCGTTGACTATAGACGTCTGAATGACATTACCAAAAAAGACAGCTACCCTCTTCCCAGGATAGACGACACTTTGGGCACTTTATCGGGAAACGAATGGTTTTCTACTCTGGATCTGAAAAGTGGTTACTGGCAAGTGGAAATTCATCCCGACGACCGTGAAAAGACTGCCTTCACCACGGGACAAGGATTATGGCAGTTCAAAGTTATGCCTTTTGGACTCTGCAACGCACCTGCTACATTCGAGCGACTAATGGAGACAGTGTTGAGAGGACTTTCCTACGAAGCATGTCTCGTTTATTTGGACGATATCATCATCGTCGGAAGGACTTTCGAAGAGCATCTCGAGAACATTCGAAAGGTACTACAGAAATTAAAAGAGGCAAACTTGAAACTAAGTCCATCGAAGTGCAATTTGTTTCGTCGGGAAGTACGTTACCTCGGGCACATAATATCCGCCCACGGAGTCCGAACCGATCTCGAAAAGACGTCCGCAGTCCAGAACTGGAGTCGTCCCGAGAATATCCATGACTTAAGAAGTTTTCTCGGTCTGTGTACTTACTATCGAAAATTCGTGAAGGGCTTTTCTAAAATTGCAAGACCTCTTCACAAATTGACCGAGACTGGACAGAAATTTCTATGGACTGAGGAATGTGAGGACGCATTCAACGAACTGAAGACGGCTTTAACATCTTCGCCGATCCTGTCGTATCCTCACCCTGACAAGCCATTTATCCTGGACACAGACGCAAGTAAGGAGAGTGTCGGAGCAGTTTTGTCCCAGGAGATAGATGGCCAAGAACACGTCATTGCTTACTGGAGCAAATGCCTTTCAAAGGCAGAACGTAACTATTGTGTTACGAGAAAGGAACTCCTTGCTATCATTAAGGCCGTGGAGCACTTCCATCATTACCTGTACGGCCGAAAGTTCCTGCTCCGAACGGACCATGCCTCTTTAACCTGGCTTCTAAATTTCAAGAATCCGGAGGGCCAAATAGCCAGGTGGATACAGCAATTACAAGAAAATGACATCGATATACGTCATCGGAAAGGGTCATCTCAAGGAAATGCAGATGCTTTGTCGAGAAGGCCCTGCATAGACAGTTGTCGCTATTGCTCCAGGGCAGAGAAAAATTACCATCTGAAACATCCCGTTGTCCGCCAAGTTACATCATCGACACCATCCGAAGATCCCTGGAGTGACGAAAATGTTCGGGCGGACCAATTAGCAGACAGCGACATCAAACCTATTGTGAAATTTATGGAAAAGTCCGGCAATAAGCCCAGTTGGCAAGAAATATCATCTTACAGTCCGGCAACAAAACAGTACTGGGCTTTATGGGATTCGCTTCGCCTGAGGAATGGAGTCCTGTATCGTAAATGGGAGTCGGACGACGGCAAGATGCTCCGATGGCAGTTAGTACTCCCTCGTTCGAGGATTCCGAAGGTTCTAGAAGAACTGCATAATGGCTTAACTGGAGGCCATTTTGGCGTGATGAAGACCCTGCAGAAAGTTCGCGAGCGCTTCTACTGGGTTAGGGCTCGAGGCGACGTCGAAAAGTGGTGTGAAGCTTGTGACGCCTGTGCCGCCCGTAAAGGCCCGAAGAAACGAAGCCGTGGAAGATTGCATCGTTATAATATAGGAGCGCCTTTTGAGAGGATTGCCCTCGACATCCTGGGACCTCTTCCGCGAACTTCGGATGGCAACAAATACATCCTAGTTGTCATTGACTACTTCTCTAAATGGCCCGAAGCGTTTCCTATTCCCGATCAAGAAGCTACGACCGTAGCAGAGGTACTGGTGCAAGAATGGATTTCCAAATATGGAACCCCTCTGCAACTTCATTCCGACCAAGGAACGAACTTTACCTCAGCAGTCTTTAAAGGACTATGCCAACTTCTCGGAATGGACAAAACCCAGACTACGCCTTTACACCCACAATCCGACGGCATGGTGGAGAGGTTCAATCGCACAATTTTAAACAACCTCTCGCTTCTGGTATCTAGGAATCAAGAGGACTGGGACAAGAAACTCCCCCTCTTCCTGCTGGCCTATAGGAGCGCCGTTCATGAGACTACCGGCTTTACACCTTCCCAGATGCTGTTCGGCAGAGATCTTCGTCTTCCCGCCGATCTAGTGTTCGGCCGCCCTCCAGATGCGCCTTCATCGCCAGAGGAGTACGTGGAAAACCTTCGGGCACGGTTTGAAGATGTACATTATTTTGCTCGGGAGCGGATCAACCTGAACACGGAAAAGATGAAGACTCGCTACGACACGAAGGCTACGGGACACGAGTTCAACGCAGGTGACAAAGTTTGGCTATGGAATCCTACTCGACGGAAAGGCCTGTCTCCCAAGCTGCAATCGCGGTGGGACGGTCCTTACACAGTCCTAAACCGGCTGAATGACGTCATCGTACGGATTCGTAAGTCACCAAACTCGAAGCCAAGAGTTGTACATTACGATCGGCTAGCCATCTACCGCGGTTGTAATTAGCTCAGACTATGGTCACTATGGCGTAATTCCTCTTTTCTTTCACCTCTCATTCCTTTCCTGTCTTTCTCTTCTCTTCCTCTTTCTTCAACTCTCTTTCTCTCACCACTTACGCCATGTTTAGTGTACATATTTGTAATATATTGGATTTTATTAATGTGTATTTGTTATTACATTGATTACTTATTACAGTGTAATTATTTATTATGATGATTATTTATTTATTAATGTGTATTTGCTTATTGTGCTATTGATTACTTGCTTGAATTATGTTGTTAAGATCTTGTTAAGTGTTATACAGTGTAGGTACCTGTGTGACCTCCTAACTAGGGATTGTACTGCCCGGGACGTGCAGTCCTTGGGAAGGGGGCAATGTTACGAATTTTCGGGGCAACCCGCTGCTCTGGGGCTTAAAATGGTTTAAAATTCGTATTCTACACTTCAAATAGATAAATTTTGCTTTTTGTTGCATCAAAATCGGCCAATTAGAACCGGAGATACGGAGGTTTCGCTTTCCATATGTTTTTCTATGGGCTTCTAGAAATCTCGAGAAATATTAGTCCTAGAGCTTAGATCTCTTCACTTTTGAGGACTTATTTTTGGCGCCAAATTTGGCGATATTTCGCCAAAAGTCGCCAAGCTTGGCTACTTTTTGGTCATTTGGCGCGATTTTCCCAATGGGGCCTTGAAGTTGTTTTTCCTGCATTAAAAACGCATAATAACCTAACATTTCTCTTTTATGACGTAATCAAAATTCACGCTTTATGTAGAACCCTCGAGAAATTGACTTTTCCGGAAACCTCTTGTACCTCCTGCTTCTGCTATTTATAGAAGCGGGCATCGCCCCGAAGTCAGTCAGTTGCGAGTTGAACATTCAATGTGTGAAGAGCTCTGAGTACGCTTGTTTTGTGTGAACTGATAGTGCTATAGAAGCTGTGTTTTAGCTTGCTTTGTGAAGCTGTTTTTAAAGTGCTGTGTGTAAATTCTTCATTGCTCTGTCTTAAGGGATAGAGTACTATATCTCTTGAATATTTCCACGGAATTTTAGCCTGTAAAAGTGACTTATTTTGTGTGAGAAATACAGCATTTGTGAGAGCTTCTGATCCAAGCGGATTGTTAAAAGCACGTTACTGCTAGATTGTGCTTGTGAATTGTGTGCAGCTGATTGTTCTACGAAGTTCTAGAAGAAATAAAGTTTGTGTTCCATCCTGACAAGTGACTTTTTACTTGAACTTTTTACACCAACAGGACTTTAGAACGACGAACCCCAGGAGTAGCAGAGTAATTCCGCAACTATATATATATATATATATATATATATATATAAGTCGTACACTCACCAAAATCAATATGGGTGGTACGACGGTGGTATTTAATGTATAAAGCAAGTGTGAGCTCAATAGAATCCCCTTTTTAGGAGCTAACGCGCTTTTAAATGTTAATAAATGCAAAATATGATGACACAGAATGGCTTAATTAGCGAGAAAACAGAAAAAACACGTGGGAATTCGAAGAAAGGAGTGACACATGATCTGTTTTCTGCGAGGGACAATGAACTAATCCACCAAATGGCGTGGGAGCCCTCCCTGATTTACTTACATTTTCTCGCTCTGCCCTCAATGAAAAGATCCAATATGAGATAAAGTGCCAAAATAAAGATGTACATGCGTCATCCCGGAGTTTGCATTGAAGCTATATAACTTCTAGAGACGCATGACTGGGAAGTTCACCAACTTGCTGCAATTTTTTAGGTTAAGAAGAGTTGGAGGGAGAGGTGTTTACCTAGACGTTCTCTCAATTTAGTGGATACCGTAAAAACACACTTAAAATTAATATATAGATAAGGGATAAAGCGCGAAAATAAAGAAGGCGTTTATAATTGCCAACAATGAGGTTAATAAGCCATATTGCTATTTCTATGGTGAAAAATTGCCCCTTCGCCGTTCCGCCAAGCCTGAACCGTTCGACTTTTTCTTTTTTCTCTTTTTATAACACATCTGCAGACCAAGACCTTTTTATAGACACTTCAACCAAATTTTTACACATAGTCGTTCTCTCAATTTAGTAGATACAGGAAAAACATGTTTCAAATTAATGTATCGATCCTCATTGTGCCTAATACTTGGCAAATTGCTGTATTCATCACTGTGAAATTTTTCATTTCGCCGAAGTGGAAACTATCCGAGCTGTAACAAAATTGAAATTTACAATATTTTGAAAAACGTATAACCTGAGGGACAGTTTGTGTATTCAACATCTACGGTACTTTTTCATAATTTGGCGACATGCACTTAAATATAATTGATCATAATTTCGCATTAAGGTTGGAAATAAAACAATGCTCCTTATTTGACTTTGCTTAAACTTCTATAAATGCGTAATCAACACCGCCAAATACTTTATCTTGCCAGAAGGTTGCAAATACGAAAATAAGCCACAAATTAAACCTCACAGTAAATGTAGTTTTAAAAAATGTGTATAACCGTGAATTGCAGAGTCGTATTTTGAATTATTTTACCCTCTTTAGATGCAGGGATAAATTTTGGTAAACATGTATTATAGATCTGCATTGTTTGCAGATATATACGGATAACAAAATGGCTCTTTTCAAATCCCTTCTCTTTTTTCAAATCAGAAGAAGTAATTATTAGTATATGTCACGAAAGCGTTGCTTTTGCCGATGTGATTGTACGCAATTGATTCAGCATCCGACATCATCAAACTGTGGCTTTCAGAAGAAAACTGTCAAATGAATACAGCTATTTATATCATTTCGGAAAAACGCATCAGCTGTAAACTTTAAGCTCCTGTTATCCACGCCATAGAAATATGAATACAAGGAGATGGCACTAGCTATCTTCAACGTTGGACGAAATGAAGTAACTGGGTTTGGTCTAAGTATGGCGGAACATTTTGGTTTCTTTTTAAATAACAGTTCAAAGAAGCACGATTTTACCGATTAAAAAGTAAAGATGCACAATTACGTGTTACAATATTTCTAAATACAAAACTCAGCATTCTACAGTAAAAAAGTTTTACAGTTATTCCAAATACGTAATTATTATTGGCGCCAACTTTGGTGACATTACTTCTTTAAAATTGGAACTGCCACCTTAGAATAACACAGTCATATTGTAATGTAATCTAAGCAATATGGCAGATTGGTTATAGTTTCGGCTTCACTATCAAATAGCTAATGTCGTTTCTTTGTATTCATATCAATGAATACAATCTTTGTATTCCTACTTAGAATTTTAGATTTTTAATTACTTTTTTAATTATTAATTAAAAACCGTTTTTACGGTGCCATGCTTGGCGAGTTTCGCCCGTATCAATCAAATTATTCATGTTTTGAGCTAACAAGAATGCTATTACTTCAATAAAGAAGCGCGTGCGTGCATCTGAAAAACATTAAATTCCACGGAAATTATGCCAGTTTTATGCCAAATCTATCTATCAATAATAATAAAAATGAATGTTCTCCAGACAAATCTACAGAAAGCAGAGCTTTGAAAATTTGAGCATAGAAGCCCATGACTGTGCACCTGAGGCTCAGAATGTTGAAATTTTAAATACTTTTCTAATTATTAATTAAAAACCGTTTTATCGCCCGCACAAAATGATTTATGCTTTTGAAATAAAGCTGAAATTCTATTTTCAGATAAACATGCATTTGAAAAACATGAAATGATATGGAAATTATGTTGATTTTACGAAAATTAAAAAGCATTAGAAAGAAAAGTCCAAATGTGTTTCTTAAACTTCATAAATTTCCAAATCCTACCAATAATATAAAAACTCGGCTGTTCGAGCCTCGTCAGGGGGAGATCCCCCTGAACCTCCCTAATTTTTTAGTTTTATTATTGCCATATTAAAACTATATTAATTGACTTGTCATTTTATCGCTCATCTTTCGCGTATTTCGCCTGGTAACCCTATGTTGAAATTTTTATGAGTGTAACCTATTTATAGAAAAATACATCTGGTGCATATTCTACTGCTTACGAAATATTGTAACAATAGATTAAAGCTGTTGTGAACTAATAATATTTGAATATATGTAAAAAAATACATGTGGAGCATATTCTACAGCTTACGAAATAGTGTAACAATATCGAGACTAAAGATTGCTTTAATCTCGATATTAAAGCTGTTGTGAACTAATATTATTTAAATACATGTAAAATTATGTCGTTTTTTATGTCGCTTTATTAAGGCGCATTTTTGGGACACATTTTACAATAAGGGTATTGAGAGATAAAATGACATAGTCATTAAAAAATGTGTACGTTTGTGTGTTTAGATGTTTTTGACTGAATCACACACAAATTGCTGAACGGATTTGGAAAAATTCGTAATGAAGATAGCTTATGCCCTGGATTAACATACAGGCAACCTTTCAAGCATATAGCATAAATAATTCTTTTACAAAAACATTCAAAATAATTCTAATGTATTGCGCTCTATGGAAATTTTATAGCTACTAAACCGATTCTAAAACTTAGTTACACTATTCCTGAGTATTATTGTTTGTTTGTTTGTGGATTAAGACCGATTGACTACACTAGGGTCCTAGGCCTATATGGGGAATTCCTCTGTGGGGAACTTTCTGAGGGATCCTAGCCCGTATTTACGTGAGGTTTTGGAGAAAACCGCGAAAAACTGCGAGCGGCTAGGTCGACAGGCTCGACCAGGGGTTGAACCTGGCACCTCCAGCCTTCCAGTTTTGAGAGTAGAACTTCTTAGACACTGGTGGGACCCTGAGTGTTATAGGCTACCTTTTATGCATATGTTACAAATAGTTCTTTTACAGAGATACTCATAAGAATTACATTACACTCTATGTGTATCTCTGTAAGTACTGAACCGATTCGAAAACTTTTTTCACTGTTAATAAGCTACACTATTCTTGAGTATTATAGGCTAAAATTCATGCATGTAGTGCAAATAGTTCCTTTACAGGAACACTCAAAATAATTCTGAAACATTACGCTCTCTGGGTATCTCTGTAACTATAGAGCCGATTCTAAAACTTTTTTGCTAATAGAAAGCTGCACTATTCCTGATTAACGTAGGCTAAAATTCATGCTATAGCATAAATATTTCTTTCACAAGAACAACAAAAACAGTTAGCAAATACTGTCGTAACTGTATTCGCCAAATGCCTGAAAAAAAATCTAAATTTAGTAACTCTGCTTACTCTCTTATTTTAAATGAAGTATACTACCATGCATTATACTTCATATAAAAAAAGAATGACATATCTAAGTCTTCAATAACTCGTCAGCCATGATTCTCCAATTACTCTGTGTCTGTCTCTAGTTCGACCACATTCATTGGTTGCTGAGCATAGAGACACCAGTGGTTGAAAACATAACTATCAAAGAAAAATTAAAATTTTTTCGTTAAGTGGGAAGCTGTTATTCGTTGATATGAAACGAAACTGGCCTAATTTCACCCATTTTTCAAAGAAAAAAAATGACCTATCTTTTTTTTGGTGAGGTGCTTAAAAGTATATTTTGTGTTTCTTTTTTCCTCCATAACCCCATTTTATGAAATTCAAATGCGCACTATATTAAAAATAACTATTTTGTAAGTTTATTCTTTTCTTAAAAGTCTTTCTCAACAACAAATATTTAAAAATACATGAAAATCTAAATTAAATTTGTCTACGAACAATTTATGAACATAGAAAAGAAAACTTTTCGAGAGCCTGCGGGAGTTTTCCAGATCATCGAACAAAATGCATCAAATATACTGAAAAGCTTTATGTATTGTAAACATCTTAAGTAAGTTCCACGTATTGTATATTCTTTACTGAAAATAATCCATAGGTATAAATGGCAAATTTGATGTTTTTGTGACCTTTACATATGTACATGACAATATTTACTGCTTTGAAAGGTTTTCTAAAGATTTACAGCTACTAAGATTCATTCAGGTGAATTATGTTGTTTTCAAAGCAAGAAAAAGTTCTGAACGTAGTTATATTAGGCGAACAATAGTTAATATTTGAAAACTTTTGGGGATGTATAACTTTTGAATTATTACGATAAATAAGTATGGTTTTTTAAACTTTAGTGCTTTATTATACTTTTTAAAAATATTCGATTTTTTGTAGATTTTGTTTGCATTTTTCACATGAAAACATATCAAGTATTTTAAAATTAGTGTGCCACACTGTTCAAATATTACCTTAACTATTTCAAATGAAAGAGAAATCAATTTTTTGAACATTTCTGCTTACAATGCTATCCTTAATAATGCCATGTATTCAGTGACTGATTTAAAGTGAGGTAAGATTCTTTTATTTTTTTAAGACAATTTAAGAGAATATATTGCAAAATTTCTGCTGAATTTATTTATTTTAAATTGTATTGCTCTAATTTCTTACTAATGTTACGTTCTTGTTTGATTAAAAAAAAAGTTGGATTTATATTATTTTGACCGTCTTCACTGATCCTTCATGAGTAGGAATCTAAAAGAGTAGCACAGATTTAATCGTTCTCATCGTAGTCTCCTGAGATTGTACTTTTTCACTTGTTTTAACCAAAGGTTAGCAGAGAAAAGAATCTTCAGTATTTTAGACGAAACATTTTACTTTTAAATTGCTAGTTTCTTAAAAAGTAATTGCATAAATTTATAAAACTGAAATCAACCATAAATTAAAGTTATTAGGAAAAAGGTTGCGCCATGCACAAAAGGCTTGCGTGCCGGAATCCGCCTTGTAAAATGACGATTTACGTAGGCAAAAAGAAAGTTAATTCTGCATGAAAAAAATGCATTTTAGGATATTTATGTACACTATATTATACTGAAAGACCATTTCACTATTTAAATATTATGTGCTTACTTTATGGTTCATACAATACAATACAATAAAATTCTGATACGTAATGCTTTAAGGTGAATAGATGTTAAACAGTAATTGATTTTTTACAGGACTACAGAAAAGAATTCTAATACATGTATATTGTTCTATAGGCTATAAATCTTAAAATGGAGATCACTGATTACTTAGCCATACGAAGAATTGTCATACGTAATGCTCTATATGGAAGTAAATGTTAGAACGATAATCGGTCTTTTACATAGTGACACAAATCCAGAAAATAAAAGAAAAAGTTAATAACATGTTAAATGTTAGTTTCAATAAATACCAGCAAACTAATAAATTAATAGACTTACTAAAATCTAGCTAACACTTTAACAAAGAAACAAACTAGCTAATTTACGCAAACAAACTAAATTACGCTAAACTAAGCAAAACTAAATTACTAAGCTAAACTTAATTAACCAAGCTAAATTACGCAGAGACTCATACAAGCAGCTAACGAACAAAGTTACAAACAAATTAACTAAAATCAAGCAAATTAAAAATCAAACAAATCACAAATCACAATTTAGAAAATAAACAAGCCAACAAACAGTTTGTTATTTAATTAGTTTCTTTGTTTCCTATAGTTTTGTTGTTTTGCTTGTTTAGTAGTTCGTAAGCTGCTTTTGGTTATTTTTATTATTTATTAGATAGTTTATTTGTTATTTTAATTGCTTGTTATTTTTTTAGTTTATTTGTTTGATATGTTACTACTTATTTCGTTTGTTTGGTAATTCATTAGTTTTTTTTAGTTAGTTTTTTTTGTTTGGTAGTTTGTAAATTAGTTTAATTATTAGCTGTTTTGTCGTTTTTTTAAATCTCTTTTTATAGATTGTTAGTTAGCTTGTTAGCTAGTATTTTTGCTTTTTGTTTCTTTGATAGTTTGGTTTTAGTAAGCTTTTGTTAAATTGCTTGTTTAGCAGTTTGTCAGTGACTTAGTTAACTTGTTTTTTAATTTGTTAGTTTGCTCTTTAGCATGTAAGCCAAATTCTGAATTTGTTTGTTTGTCAGCCAGTTTGATTACTAATTTGTCAGTTGGATTGACAGACAGTTAGTAATTTAGTTGGTTAATTTGTTTGTATTGGCCAGATTTTTAGTTATTAGTTACTGCGTTAGTTTGTATGCTATTTAGTAAGTAACTTCATTTATTCAGTAGCGAAGCACGCTACCTTTATCTTTCAGTCGGTTAATCAAATTACCTATAAACGACTAATAATTACTCAAGATTAATCGTGCTTGGAACTAATTTCTTAATCATGAGTAATTTAATCACTGTTAAGTTAGTGTAATTAAAAACTGATACGACTAATGAATTCTACTGATAAATAGAATAGTCGATTAATCTCAGTGTTGTTTGGCATATATATATAGGGATTGCAATCTAGAAAACTGGATCAAGTAATCCGGTGAATCCGGCATTATTAGACGTCTCAGAGCCTGATTATGACCAACAGGGGCTCCGGGCATTGATGAATTTGAGGGCCCACATCTATGAAATTTGTTTTATTTTTCATAAAATCTTGATATAAAAGAGAATGTTTCAGAAAAATATTTGATAGTGGGGGCCCTTTCGTGCCGGGCGCCCTGGGCAAAGTCCCGATTTGCCCATGCAATAATAAGGCTCTGAGATGTTTATTAGATCTGGTAAACAAAGGAAATGGCTACATGTGAAACTAAAAAGGGAAATGACAACATATGAAAATGAAGGAGTTCGAGGACAATATTTGTCTTATATTCATGACTATTTGTTGACAGTAAAACCGACAAGTGTACACTGCAAAGAAAAGTCTGTCAAATTTACAGAAAAAAACTGTCAGCCAGGACGCCAGTTTATTTCCGTATATTTAACAGAGATGTTCTGTAATTTTTTACAGATTCTCTGTTTATTTTACAGAAATTTTCTGTGTGTTTTACAGAAGTCTTCCACAATTTTTACAGATTCTCTGTTTATTTTACAGAAAACGTCTGTGTGTTTTACAGAAGTCTTCTGTAGTTTTTTACAGATTCTCCGTTTATTTAACAGAAAGCTTCTGTATGCTTTACAGAAGTCTTCCGTAATTTTTTACACATTCTCTGTTTATTTTACATAAATCTTCTGTATGTTTTACAGAAGTCTTCCGTAATTTTTTACAGATTCTCCATCAATCTTACAGAAATCCTCTGTGTGTTTCACAGAAGTCCTCTGTAATTTTTTACATATTCTTCATCAATTTTACAGAAATATTTTGTGTATTTTACAGAAGTCTTCCGTAATTTTTTACAGAGTCTCTGTTTCTTTTACAGAAATCTTCTATGCGTTTTACTGATTTCTTCTGTATTTTTAAAAATTTTTACAGATTCTCCGTTTATTTTATAGCAATGTTTTGTATTTTTTTTTTTTTTTAGATACTCCATCTAATTTACAGAAATCTGTAATTTTTACAGATTCCCCGTGTTTTGTCGACGGTATATTTCTGTCAATGTAGCAGACTTTAACCATTTTTTACAGCTTGATTTAAGGAATTTACAGAAAGAAACAGTTTATTTATGAAATATATTTTGTATTTATAACAACTTTCTTTTGTTTTTAATAATTCAATACCTTACTTAAGATTACTTAAAAAATTTACTTACTTATAATTACTTAAAAAAGTTCAGTAATTTTATCATATACTAGCTTCTTTCGACGACCTTGGCACTGTTAAGTGGTAAAAAAATTCTGCTACGAAATGTTAATGAAAATAAATTATTGAGTATGTTTTGAAATCATAGGTGACATTAATCATTTTCAATCAATTCCATCCAAGGGCATACTTTAAAATTAAGTAACTGTACAAAATAAAATATTAGTGTTGAAAAAAGAAAGATTTATAAGAACGATTGCTATCAATCAAGTAAAACACTAATCAAAGAAGCTGATTTCAAATGAATCAATGCATTTCAAAGCACGAAAATTTCACAAATCAATGGATCTGGGGTGGGAGTGTAGATGTTCCAAGCATAAAATTTAAAGTTTATTTTTTAATGCTTTCAAAATTATTTCTTGATATTATCCATCAATTTCTATGTGCATGGGGAGGGAAGCGTATCAGTTTGTCATGTCAATTGTCCCTAAATAAATGGTTGGGGTATTTGTAGTAAATGAAGTTAGTGGAAGTATTTACTGTAAGATTTATTTTTTAGGTGATTGTAGCGCGTCATTGTAGTTAAAATAATATATATGTTTGCCTCTAAACTATTGATTAATGTAGTGATGGCATCGTTCAAATAAATACTACATATATAGAGTGAAACCTCTGAAAAACAGCTACGTTTGGTCCCCTAAAATAATGCCCTTTTTATTAGACAACCGTTCTTTGGAGGTTCACAATAATGTTAATACAATAGTCTCAATTCAATTCTGTAAACTTCTAACAGTTTTAAGAGATGACCAGTCTTCGGAGGTGACCATTAGTAGAGGTTTTAATGTATATACATATATGCATCTTATTTTTCAGAAATAGTTTTTAGGAGTTTAAAATTAATCTTGCATGATATATCTATGCTTAGATTTTTGTAATATCCATTAATAATCAAAGAAATACGTCAAGAAAAATTGTGAAAAATTAGATTTATTTTAAGAAAAAAAATACAGTATTTATAAAGTATTTACGAAGTACAAACAAAGGAATATTTACAAAGTTTATTGTTTATAATTTTATAGATTTGCTCTCCAGTATTCATGGGTATTTCTTAATATATAATTAGTGGTCAATTAGCTCATATGCCGACATTTTATTAAGTAAATTGAGAATTTTCATATTACCGGCCTCACGTTTTTTCACATCAGGATTCTTCTTGCATCCTCTGTTAGGATTTATTTCAAGAAAACACCTAGAAACAAAATAATTTACTTCAGTGAATTAAACAAATTTAAAAAATCACATTTTACTTTTGACTCATCTATAAACTGAAATTTGTTAGCATAAGCAAGGAGCATAATAATTTTACTTTTCAGCAGCAGTTTCTGTAATTACCCCTCGACAAGCACGTAGCCAGGGAAGGAGAGGCTTGAGGATCTACGCCCTCCCCGAAAGTTCAAATATGCATGTTTATATACAGGGGCGGATTTATGGAAAGAGGTTCTCTAGCCCCGCGTCCTCTACAAGAGAGGGGCACCCATTATCACAATCCACCCAGTATTCTAGGGAAGGCTTATATTCTAGGGAAGACCCTTATTCTAGAGAAGGCTTATTTCAGTATTTCAGACACTTCAGTACTAAAATACAAAAAGTTCCACTGTATTTTTAAAATGATCACTATGCCGCGCCTATGTCGGAGGGTGGGGGCTCTTTCTTGCACCTTTCATAGGACCCAATGATACCTATGTTTAAGTTGTGGTATTTGAATATTTGAGCCTCCCCGAATAAAAATCCTGACCATGGGCCTGCCCTTCCAAATAAAAATGTCAAAATTACCATCTTGTCTTAAGATAGAAGACTGTATGCATGATTGCTATTGAACATTCGAAAAAAATTTACATGATACAATATTTTTACTACATTTAACAATATGCTTAATTTTCGTCAAATCTTTTTGAAAAAAGAATGAATAAGAAAAAAGAATCAAATTTTCAACTTTTTAAAAGGGGAAAGCTCACATTTTTAAGCATTCCTCTCTTTTTAAATGTAAAACTTTTATAAAGAACTACTTACAGAGCGATCAGATCTGCGCTAATTTTTAATTACTTTCTTACATATTTCAACTTCGAAAAGTATTGAATAAAAAATTTCTATTTATGTTTAGTGTTCCTGATTCAGGATATTGGCCACTGACTACACTTATGATTCGAGATTTTGAAATTTAAAACGTTTATGATCAGACTGTATAATAAGCAAAATATTAAAAAAATACTTTTATAACTAGGCACTGATATGAAAGGTTTTAAAATTTATGCATTAAAATAAATAAACAATTTATCTTGCACAAAGCCTCACCATGGCACAGTGGTTATATCACTGAAAATGGTAGACGGCCGAAGTGTGAAGGCCCCGGGTTCTGGTTCCATCGCACATCCGTCGACCTAACTGTTCGGTGGGAACCACGGTTGAAAACCATGGTAGAAAACCACGGTTGTTTTTCGTGGTTTTCTCCGAAACTTAGGGTAAATACGGGTTAGGACCCCTTACAAAGACCCCACAGAGGGTAACTCCCTTGTTTTGTCATTCGGACATTTTATTTTACAAGTGGACTTCGAGCCAAGCACACAAATCCGATATACATGTTCACAACAGTAGCAGCTAGTCACTATAGCGCAAGCGATTTGCACAGAAGTGTGCTTCGAATGCATATACACAAGTTCATATACGCAATATGTATTTAGTTATCACGAGCAGGCACGTATTCAGGAAATATTTTGGTTGGGGGGGGGGGGCTCCAAACCGTAAAAAAGGCAGAATTTTTCACAAAAAGACTATCATTATAGTGACAAAAATCAAAATTTCAGGGAGGGGGGGGGGGAGTGTCCGAACTCCCAGAAGCCCCCCCTCTCCCCCTCTACTCTTTAAATACTTCATATGAGTTTCCAGATAGTTTTGGGATTATGTGTGCAGATAGCTTTTTCTTTAATCTGACTATGGTTGTTAGTAAACTGAAATTGTATTTATTTTAAAGAAAGAATCGGGGTTTGAGGGGGTGGAACCCCCCTCACAGAGTAAATGTGAACTTAAAATATAGTGAATAAGAATTATAAAAAAATCTATACATCCCTGTGTAAGAATTAAAAAAAATGAATACATAATATTTAAATAAAATATTAATGCCATTGAAAATTTCACAAAGTATGACAAAGACTGCCAATAATGACCAATACTAAAGCTGTTCCGATCACCAGAAGCTAAAACTACCATGTTTACTCACGTAATAGTCGCACTTTTTTGCCAATTTTTCATGTTGAAAGTCCTGGTGCGACTATTATGCGGGTAAAATCTACTATATAATATTGTAACTCTAAAGAGCTATTTTTTCTGCTTCAAAACGGGGGTGCGACTATTACGCGAGTAAACACGGTATTCTGCATCAAATGACGATAAACATTGTAAAGAGTTTTAAATCTCCCTGATTTAGAAGAGATTTTTGCAGAATTACCTGACTTTTCCAGACATAAAATTTCCCAAATCCCTGAATTCCAAGTCGCCCCTGAATATACAAAAAGAAAATTCCCACTGTAAAATTACTTCAAATCAAAATCTAGCTGTTTATCTCATACAAATGAAAAATTACTTTTAAAACTGAAGAAAATGATTATTGTTTTTGATAATGACATAATTTGTAGAAAAAAGAAAATCACAATGGTATGAAGCTAGAAATATTTCTTTGATAAGATATACTACTCTACATTAAAATTGCTGCACTGTGTGTAGCATGTCACCTTCTTGTTTTTGCTATTTTAATTACCAGTTGTGTATTAATAAAATAAAAAAAACAGTTATATGCTATATACATATAAATTTCACACTTTTTAAATATTGCTATGTGGTTTGATTTATTTATATGTTTGCAAAATTGTAGTTAAAAGTGTTTCATTAACTTTGTAAAAAAAAAAGTATAAGAATGCTTCTTTGATTCATTTTTACTAGGATTAAGAAATAATAATATGCAAAAGAAATTGCAAAGTGTGTACAAATTTAAAACTACATAACAAATATTACAAGGAAATTATAAATAATTTGTAGATACAATTCTTCTGCTCTTTTATACGTTAAAAGGTGAAATATATCATTTCTTTAATTTGGTTTACCTCATAAACTTGATTGAGATATATCCATTGATTTAAATTATTGACGGCACTTACGCGTTAGGAAACTTTAAGATAGTCCTAGAAAATCAGAATTCTTATTGTAAGTATAGAAGATAGAAGTTTATAAGTCTGGAAATTGTATATATTATATTTGATGTGAAATCCCCCAGAGCACACATACACACTAAAAATATCAAAATTTGTTCGGTGTTAGACGACTTTTCAAGCACAAAAACTGAAAATAAACAATATATTTATCACAGTGCCGCGATGTTTAAGTTCAGCGATATTCTTTCACTTACTGGAGCACTGCAAACAAAATGATTGCGAACAAAAACACTCATTCCAAAATATTTAACATATCGATAACTATATAATAAGAAATGCTAACTACAGTTCTAGGACCAATTAGAAAGTGCACTGAATTTAAACAAACACTATAATAAGGAAATAACTTATGAGACACAGTTTATAAGTAGTACTTAACTTGTTACATGAAGTTGCTATTCTTCATTTCCCCCAAAACCAAGAACAATTGCGGTATATAGTTGTTGTGAACAAGTATATCGGATTTGTGTGGTTGGCTGGAAGCTCGCTTATAAATCCTCGTCAGGAGGACAACACAAACAAGGAAACCTCCCCGAAGCTCACTCCCCAAACGTAACGAATTTAATCCAGTCATAAGTACACACTTAAGAAACCTAATGTGTAAAAATTAGTTGCTATCTCCTAAAATAAAGCTAAAATTAATAAAAAATGAGTATGAGACGACAGAATAGAGCCTCTATCGCTACTTGGCGCTTACTATTTTCTTTTATAAATGCTTTTACAAAAAGATGCTTATTTAATAAGCATTTTAAGTAAGCACAGGTCAGGATTCATCTACAGCAATGATTCACTGGATATCCCGCAGAACATATGGTGGGAAAAAAATCAGGCCGGTAACTGGTTCCGTTTTGGAGAGGGGGGGTGGAGGAAATTGGCCAAAAACATTTTTTAAACATAAAATCTATGCATGCATAGGTGGTTAAACGTAGCTTTTTAGAAAAAGCTTAGCTTTTTAGCGAAATAAGAATTGAAATAAACAATGGTATTAAAAAAATAATTTTAAAAAATTGTAAGGTAATTTTTTTGGAGGGGAGGGGTTCACCTATAATTCCCTTCCCCACCCCTTTGATTTCACCCTGAAAGAAATATATTATTAAGTTGTTTCATTAACACAATGTCAGAAAACTGCTGCACTTAATTTTTTTCCGAATTCCCCAGTTTTTTCGGGATGTTCAATATGTAATGGCTATAACAATCTATTGTTTTTACTTAAAATCGGCATTGTAGTGTAGGAATGTGTCACTGCATTTTGTGATTGAATCTCACTTTCTACTTGCTTCGATCCTCTATGTTCCAGGGTTCGTCTAGAAGGATTTCTAAATTAAAACCTGACTGATCAGCATAAAAATTTGATCGTCTTTTAACAACGAATCCTTTATAAAGACACTTACATCATTTACGAACGCCTGCGTTAATTTCTTAATGATTTCCTTTGACCGAGAGTTTTTCAGCAAAACAAATTTTGTATCTTTCCTGCTCACAATCTTATTCTTTTTAAAAATCTGTACTGCCATCCTTTAGATGCGCGGAATTTCAGTCCTAATTCGAATGCCTTTTCTGAAGCCCAATTTTATAAATCACAATCATGTACATTTTTCTGTAATCTTCTTGCGTGTTAAAAGTGTTAAAACGTATATTTTTTAATTTGATTTAGTTTATATTTATAATCGCCATTCTTCTGAATTTGCTTTTCCCACAGATATAACTGCCTTTTATTTGTAACAAATTTAAAATAATTTTGAACACACTCTGTAAACTGCGGGATTTTGCCACTATTGTATCCCGCCAGTATTTTACTGCAGTCTCCTTATCTTTTCAAGAAATAAATTGCTTATTTTGCATGATGTCCTCACTGGACATGAAGTCAATGCTTTCGTTTTCTAAACTAGAAAATATAGGATCTTCAGGGGTATCGAGTAATAAGCATTGCTCATTTGCTACCAAATCTGTTGCATTTACTTTCTGATAATTTTGCAAGCTTTCAACAATTTGATTTTGCAGACTTTTCTTCGTCTGTGCATGGAGACAATATCATATTTTTCGAAGAAAATTCCGCGTAAAGCATAAAAACAACATTAAGTATATTTGCTCCATAGTATCATCATGTGGATAAAAAGAATAGAATTAAAATAAATGCCTCACTTATGCGTAAACTGAATTTGCAGCTTGCAATGTGTTAATACAAATAAAAAGAAATTACTTTCTTCAGGGACTTTCAGAACTAAAATAAAAAGATTATAGGACTTCAGTTTAACTAGTAGAAAACGAGATTAAGCTACTTAAAAACCCAGTACATTGAAATATAACACGGTATAGCAAACACTGATTTATAAATATTTCGAGTACGTACTCGCGTGAGCGTTTCAACTTTTCGACCAATTATCCCTGTCACCAAATACTAGCTAAAGGGTTACAATTGGCGCGATTTTAACTAATTTTTAACCTTTAATTTCTCAAATTCTATGAGGAGATAGCAGCTAATTTTCACACAGTACGTTCCTTTTAGTGTGTACTTGAGATTGTGTGAAATTCGTTCCATTTGGTGAGTGAGCTTTGGGGAGGTTTCCTTGAAAGAGGGGAGCCCTCCGTGGGGGTCTTTCGAAGGGGTCCTAATCCGTATTTACGCTAACTTCCGTAGAAAACCACGGAAAACTCTGAACGGTTAACGGTCGACGAACGCGCGATGGGACTTTCACACTTCGCCCGTATACCATTTCCAGTGACATAAACGTTGTGCCATGGTGAGGTGAACGGTACGTATCGTTCGTTAGCCGACCCAGAGCGTCACCTCCGATCAGTGTTGCCAGAAACTTTTGCACATAAATCGCAAGTAGCTGAAGAAAGAGTCGCTAAGGTGACGTCATAGTATGACGTCAGATCAAGTGATGCCCTGCACTGCTTAAAATCATTATGCCGATTTGTCTGGTTGGTCCATTGGTTTCGATGCGTAGTTTTACACATAAAAGTCCCCCCCCCTCCCCTCACCCGTAAGTCTAAAATAAATATATCAAATTCACAGGTGATTTTTTTCGTTTCTTTTTGTAGGTAAAAAGTCTCGAATTCACAATCAAGTTCCATAACTGTTCTATTTCCCATCATTCAACGCCAAGGACGGATTAAAAGGGAAGACGGAGGGGTAACTGCCCCCCCAAAAAGAATTCAACCTTTTTGGAAATATTTTCTACAAAAGAAACCATTTCCCCCCTCCCCTCAATGTTACATGCCACTTTTTACCAAAGAAGGCCGATATTGTTGCTTACAATGAGAGTAAATGCCCCGCTCTGGCAGAGCATCTTGCAGCCAACACTGAGGAGACTCAGTCACTAAGATTCCTCTTCTGAGTCCGGTGTTGCTACTCACAATAAGAGTAAATGCCCCGCTGCGGTCCAGCATCTAGCAGTCAACAATGAGGAGACACAACAGTGACTGAGATTCCTCTTCTGTGTCCAGTGTTACTAAATATGTGTCACCATTTAGTTTTCAAACGTGATATCTTCATGTTTATTCAAGTTAAAAAAAGGTGATTAGTTAAAAAAAATATTAATTATACATTGTAATTAAATCATTAATTTTGTTTTTATTGAATGACTACTGGAGATCAACAAAACATAATAATATATTTAGTTAATTTACTACAATGTTTTTTGATAGAAATTATTAAATTTTTACTATTAAGTATTCATCTCTTTTGCAAGTCCATTTAATAACATTATGTATATTCAGGGTGTTTTCTGGATTTTTAACAACTTAAATAAATCAATTAATAATCAATTAATCTGTCTAATTACTTATTGCTTTAACATTAATTATCCTAATTAATCATGTGGCGTGAACATTATTCACAAACACTAAAGTCCTTAAAAATTGTCTAAGTTATTTTAAATGTCCATTTTATGGAAATAAAATAAGAATTCTTACATTTTTTCATGTAACTCTTTTTATTCTTGTGGTGGGGTTTCCCTCCCAGTTAAATATTACTGTATTAATAATTAATTAATAGTAATCAATCTAATTAATTAACGTATTGCTTTATATCTCGCTAATTACTTATTGATTTAACATTAATTATGTCAATTAATTAATCTAATTAATTACGCGGCGTCAACATTATCGACAAACACTAAAGTACTTAAAAATGTTCTAAGTCCAAACGAGCCGGGTTAAGCCAACGCGCCCAGTGAACAAAATCCGTACATAACATCAAACACTCACCTGAACCTACGTATGCAGTTGTAACTAAATATACCGTCCCTTTTCTCCAGCTCCAGCTAACGACACGTAGTACAATGTCTTGCCGTTTTAATTGCGCCGGAGGCGAAATGAGCCTCAAGGTTGAGCAATGACGTCTTCGTCTAGTACGCATGCGCGGGTGAAGATAAAACAGAAAAAAACTGTTTTTTCTTACGAACAGACTTATTCTGTAAATAATACGAGTAATTTCTGTACGTTTTACAGACTTTTTTTGCAGTGTATTCATACAAGTAATTTACCGCATTATTTTACCTATAACGCCTAAAACCATCACGAAATACAGTAAATTTAAAGAAATATAAATTGTTTTATCGCGTAAATTATGCAATAGTAATAATAATTGTTTTGCTTAATGAATAGTCTTGCAAAACAATTTGAATAAAAGATTGATGTCGCAAAAATATTTTTTGCAATTGCTCATTGCGTAACCTGCTTTAATGCCATGATGTAATGTTCACGTAATCACGAGTGAGCTAAATTTCCAAGATTATTGAATTATTGTATATTTATTTTAATTCCCTTTATTTAAATACATTTCTTACTCCAGGGAAATACTTCAGTTAAGAAGTAAAATTTCATTTGGAAATATACAGATTAATTTTACTGAATAAGCTTTTCTTTCCAAAATATAATCGTAACATTTCCGTATTTTGTATACGTTAATACTTCAAATGGAATTACAGGAATAGAAAGGAATTAAACTAAGTATTATTGAATTTAAAAATAGTAATTTGTGGACTAGA
Organism: Cheiracanthium punctorium; assembly: GCA_038373885.1. NCBI lineage: Eukaryota > Metazoa > Arthropoda > Arachnida > Araneae > Cheiracanthiidae > Cheiracanthium > Cheiracanthium punctorium. Next base: position 2,056,688 of record JAWZYV010002352.1, read on the forward strand.
AGAAGATTTTTTTATTGATAATCACTACATAAGTTTTTGAAAACATAAAAACCTCAATAATTACATAGAATTTCATCGTATACTGACAAAATAATGAAATGCGTGTTGATTATATTACTGAAAAATTCAATGTTATTGACGTGAATCGGTAAATTTAATCTCGTAAAAATTTAAAATCATTGAAATTGTATTATGTAGAATCATTTATTAATTTCTTACAATAATAATTAATTTTAAATGTAAACAAGTTAAATTTTCTTAGAACAAACTGTATGTTTCACTTGAACTCATACTGTTTTGTGTGTTAAAATAAAGGAAAAACTATTGTTCTTACAGAAAGATTACACTCCCATTAAAACTTAACAAGAAATATGAATCTTGGATACAAATCAATAATAAAACATTTTTCCAACACCTTAATTTTCATATATATTAATACATAACGATTATCTAACCTTTTGTAACTTAATTAAGGATATACCACAGTAAAATCTTAGCTTGCTCCGTCATGTATTTTTAAATCAGCCCATGCATCTTTGAATTTCAACCTCCCGCATGGCCGTCCTGCATTGTGACAATAAAATCCTGGTGGGCATTCCGAGCAAATCGGAAACCGAGAATTTGAAAAAAAAATCTGTCAATTTTGCGAGTTTGCATTATTTAACATTAATTATGTCAATTAATTAATCTAATTAATTACGCGGTGTCAACATTATTGACAAACACTAAAGTACTTAAAAATGTTTTAAGTCCAAACGAGCCGGGTTAAGGTAACGCGCCCAGTGAACAAAATCCGCACATAACATCAAACACTCACCTGAACCTACGTATGCAGTTGTAACTAAATATACCGTGCCTTTTCTCCAGCTCCAGCTAACGACACGTAGTACAATGTCTTGTCGTTTTAATTGCCCCGGAGGCGAAATGAGCCTCAAGGTTGAGCAATGACGTCTTCGTCTAGTACGCATGCGCGGGTGAAGATAAAACAGAAAATAACTGTTTTTTCTTACGAACAGACTTATTCTGTAAATAATACGAGTAATTTCTGTACGTTTTACAGACTTTTTTTGCAGTGTAGAAGCTGAAAGGATCTTTTCAGGCTCATTATATTTTTAACTCTCCAAGATGTCGGTTGGCAGATGACACGATTAATACCATTTGTTCCCACTAATACCATTTGTTTCCAACGAATAGCCAAACTTGAACCAGAGCGTCGCGGAAATGCTCTATAGTGCAAAGGTTTGGAGATCTGGCTGGCCAATCCATCCGGCGAATATCCTCACTCTCTAGAAATTCGTCGATCAGAAGAGCTCTGTGTGGCATCGACTTATCGACCATTAAAATGAACTCAAGGCCAACTGCAGCCCTGAAAAGGCGAACTTAGGGCTCCAAGACCTCTCCCTATACCTCACACCAGTCACAGTGCCTCTTTCAAAGACATGGAGAGGTGTGCGGCCATCCAGCATGATGCCTGCCCAGACCATTAAACTTCCTCTGCCTTAAGGGTCGATTTCGCGGACATTGGAGGGTAGGTAGTGGGTCCCTGGTTCTCTCCATATGAACGCAAGGTGAAAATCGGTGTTTAAGCTGAACCTGGACTAATCAGTGAAGAGATAGGTCACCCACTAATCCACTCCAATCTCTATTCTCTCTGCGCCATGCTAAACGGATTCTCCTGTTCGTAGAAGTGAGCGGCACGCAAACAGCAGGTCTTCTTGCAAACAACCCTCACTCATGAAGTCTTTTGAAAACAGTCACAATTGATACACGGGTTCCTGTGGCTTCATACAAGTCACGAGAGAGCTGAGAAGCTGTAGCACTCCTGTTACGCCTCGCTATAATGGACAAGTGGCAATCTTCTCTGGCCATCGTGGCTCTTGGACGACCTTGCCCAGGCTTTCTTTCGATGGATCCGATATCCTGGAACTGTTTCCATAAGTTACACACGACGCTGGGCGTTAAATGGAACTCTCTACAAATCTGGGCTTATAATGGCCTGCTTCTAGCCTCCCCACAATTTGCCACCTCATTCCATCATCTAAAAGTTAGCGGTTACTCATTTTTACTGTTACAATTTGAAATTAACCGATTGCTGCAAAATAACACCAAGAAATTCGCCGAGGTGTGCTAGCGAGCGAAATGCGTCTTAACTCACTCGCGCTTATGAAGCAAGTTTCTCTACTGGCTCCGCCTACACACACGTGTACGCTTACGTATTTGACGTACAAGATTTGAATTTCTGTCTAGAAGCAGTGGTTTTACAGTCAATTCAGTTCTTTTCAAGAAATTCGATAAAATGTGCAAATTCTCTTAATTTATTTCACCAGTGTAATATATAACAATGCAAGTCCTACTATTTCATTGCTATCCATTATTTTGTTTTGATTACAAATAAATGTTTCCTATTATATTATATCTAGCGATACGCAAATTTCGTATTTACGAAATAGATGCGACAAAAGCGAAATTTGCCAATTATATGTGATAAATGCGATTTTTAAAATTTTGCATACATCTCTGCGAAATCTCGATTATTATCAGTTTTTAAAGCGAAACGATGAAGTAACTTTTCGAAACACGTGCCTTTCGAAACCTGAAGGTCAAGGCGTTTTCTCGCTCGAGGAAAAATGCATTCCATTACAAGCTTCCAAGTAAAAGGGGAAGAAAGGGTATAATGGAGTGAGGTAGAAACTGGTGAAAGGGATTTGCTTCTACATTGACACATTTCTTATCTATTTAAACAGTTTCACATACACATCAATTTTTTGGAAGTAAAATAGGATCTTTTTCACTGATTTCTCTGACGTGGATTCATAAGTGGACTTCAGGCTAGGCACACAAATCCGAAAGACAAACATTTATTTCTTCTTTCTAGAGACTGGGGAGGGGGTGGGGGGTTGGTCGCCCCCTTTTCCCTCCCCCTTAATCCGGCCTTGGCGTAGAAATGATAGGAAATGGAACAATTATGGAACTTGATTTCGATTTCAAAATTGTTTAACTACGAAAAGAATAAAAAAAATACCATCACCTGTTAATTTGATTTGAATACTACACATCAAAACCAATGGACCGACCATACAAATCGGCATAATGATTTTGCAGGGCATCACTCGATCTGACGTCATGCTATGACGTGATTCTGAGTTGCCATACTATGACGTCACCTTTGCAATTTTTGGTACTTTTCTATCAACCTCTTGCGATTTTTGTTGAAAACTTTCTGGCAACACTGTCATTGGTAGCGTTAGTCATTCATTCCACAAAGAACGTGCGATAAGTGCTATATTGCTATTATAAATATTTGTGCGATTTGTTTATATCTTACAAACTATATTTATATATTATTTTAATTAATATGGGTCGCCATAAGAAGGAATTAATTGATAGATTAAAAGAGTTTCACCAGGATGGATTGTATTTTAGCGATACTAACATCATCATGGGCAAATATTACAACGTCCATTTAGAAGGGCAGAAAAAAGATACATTAATGAAACATACGAATTCGGCTACGCAAATAAAGAAGAAAACTGATGCTCAGTCAGGAGCCTCGGGAATTAAGCGGCAATCAACAATCGTCTGCTGTTTTGAAGTGCAGAGGGGTGTCAAAATGGAAAGAGAGCGAACATTCCCATACATAAAATAGATAATCCAGGCGTGCGCAGTTATTTCGAAAAATACATATCCGGTTCAGGCAACCTTCCTTCTGCGGAAAATTTGCGTGGTAAATATATGTACCCCTATGTGGTATTGCGGAAAAAGAAGCAACCAAGGAGAAACTGAAAAATCAGCCAGTAGTTGTAATGGCCGATGAAACATGTGACAAACAAGGCAGGTGTGTTTTTGCAGTCCTGATTAAAACGGTGAATTCAGAATCATAACAATCCTGTTTCTTTGGAAGTCTAAACTTTGTAGAAGCTGTCAATGCTCCCACTTAATCTCAAGCAATACTTGACACCCACACCCTGTTGCGAAATAGACTACACTCAGTGTATAGTCTGGTATCAGACTCTGCGCGTTACATGCAGGCCCAGCGAGAGAGGGTTGCAGGCGGGGCACTGCCCCGGAGCCCGTCAAACTAGAGAGGGCCCGTGAATTGTTCAAAATGCACTACAAATATTTTTCTACATCTTTACTTTTAAAAAATTACTTAAAAAAATCACAGCTCAACGCAGTGCCGGTCCTAGCTATTTTTCTATGTGGTGTAAAATACAAAAACGCGCCCCCTCCCTCACACATGCAGCTAGAAAAATCAGTTAAAGTCTCTGGATTTATTGAGCATACTAACAGAATATAAACTGAACGATCTATTTCCAAATATTTGCATTGCCTTTAGGGTATTTTTTAACCATTCCAGCAACGGTAGCTTCTGCTGAACGATCATTCAGCAAATTGAAACTCATAAAATATTTCTTAAGATCAACCATGTCTCAAGAACGAATTGCAGACTTAGCAAGACTAAGCATCGAATCTGACATTGCCAGAACTATTAATTTTGACGATGTTATACGAAATTTTGCAAGTAAAAAGGCACGAAAACCATTATTAAAATTAAATAATAAATATGGTAATTCTACCATTTATATATATTTTTAACCTTCAAGCATGAATAAAAAATCGCTATATATGAATATTTCCTTACTCATTCTTTTCTTTTAGCATTCTTTATAAAAAATCACTAAAAGAAAAAGAAATTTCGAAACTGTGTGTTTAACTATAACAAAATATGAACTGATGCATTTACAGATAAATAGCACACTGTTGGTGATGGTGATTTGCAACACATGTTAGACAGAGAGGGCGGTAAGGCAAAGGAAGATTTGGAATCTGGTTATAAAAATACCGTAATGACGCTTCATTTTTTTATATTTTTTATAATACATTATTACAGATTGTAAATACTATTATTAAAATTATAATTTAGGCAAAAATAAAAATGACCCCACAATATTAACTTTTTTATTTTTAATAACTACTTTTAAAGTAAAATTGGGCAGAATTTTAAATATTTTTCTTGAGGCAAAAACAAGTTGGGAGGGCGGGGGGTCCGGGAACATTTCAGTCCCGCTTATAAAATTTCTCTCTGAGGCCCTGGTTACATGACTGCATGTTTCAACATGCAATGTTATGTTGTATGTTTAAACAATGTTTGTTATATGTTTAAACAATACTTCTTAGTGACCATATTTCACATTATCAATGTTCGGCGCATAAAGTGAATCTTGTAGGTGACAACTTTATAAAAGAATTCAAGGAACTGAATTCCGTTGTTGCCAAAATAAAAGCAGCCTTTTTATACTCTGGGAAAATGAAGATGCCTATTTAAACTACCTGAAAGAACATGCTCCGCAACTGACTTCAAAACTTTACCTCACATCAATTATAACTATGTGGAATTCTTGGTTAAAATCTGTCATTTATTTGAACGAAGATATGATGCATATTATTGATTTTCGATATATTTGATTTGACGAAAACTCCAGTATGTTACCTAAAAGAATGTTTTGAAACTGAAATTCTGGCTCGTAAAATACGAGCTCAATTAACATTCGTATCTGAGTTCTGATCGAAAATAGTGAAAATAATTGGAAATCTGGAAGGATCAGACTATCCATTTGCGCACGTTTTGTGGAGTAAATTAGAAGATTTAAACTCTTCTCTTAATCGTCAATGTGAAGGTTGTTTGGGTGAAAAAACAAAAAGCATATTTTGTCAAATGGGATTTGTGAAATTCATGAAGAGCACAGCATTATGCTGAAGACAGCAGCACAAAAATGTTTAGACAAATTGTCCGCACACATGAAATCCAACCCGACAAACGAAGCCTATCGGCACATTGGCAAATTATTTTGTCCTTCTTTAGCTGCAGCCGTACATACTTCATCTATGAACACAAATTTGATCCTGGAAAGCTTCTCTAAAATACCATTTTTCAAAGACATACCATAGGAGGAACTCATGGATGGATATACTCATTTTCCTAGACAACTACTTGAAGCGATTAAGCAAGAAACTCCTGTAGATGTCATGCAGATTTTAGTAAGAACAAAATACTGCTAACCTAGCTTTGGAAAGGCAGCTATCCAAAGCCTCTTTAGTCCATTGAGCAGTGTGGATGCTGAGAGATATTTTAGTATATACAGCATAGTTATTAATGACCTAAGACAAAGGTTAAAGGAAGAAAATGTAGAAACATCTACAATGTTAGCTTATAATTAAGCATTGTAAGTACTATACTATACTCTACTTTTATTATTATTGATCTTTTAAGTTTTTGCGAATAGATGCGAAATTTTAGTTTGTATTTTTTTTAAATGCGAAATTTTAATATTTTATTTGCTAAAATTATGTATTTCTAAATCCATTATTATTATTATTATTATTATTATTATATAATACATAATAATAACCTACATCTAGTCTTACATAGCATGAAGATTAAAATTTAACTATTTATTCTAGTTGCTAGATTTTCATTGTTGCTTTTACTCATAATTGTTGCTTAATTATAATACTGTTGATAATTATATAAAATTGATTTCCTAAGAAATAAACGGTCTTTCTTATAAACTTTATGATAAACTCACTTAAATCTTTCATACAGTTAATTTTGTACGAAGCGAAATCGTTTTGAAGCGGCCAATCCGACCGAATTGAGGAGAATTGGCCCCGGATCCGACCGGATTGATGGAGATTAAAATTGATGCCGGACTGCAATCTCTAGATAAACATGAATGCTTTTTACAATGCGTGAAGCAGTTTTTTAAACATTTTCACGAAATTGACTCTTGTTGCTAAAGGATATTTAATGTTATTCTGAAAAATATGTTTTTTCTCACAAACTGGCTCCATTTTCAGTCATTGTTTAAACTAAATATTTTAATGACCTGTTAAATTTTCCAAAAATTTTGAACTTCCGAAATGAGGAAGATGTTAATATCACTGAGAATTTAGTCGTGTAAAAGGCTAAACTCAAACAAAAATTCAGGAACGTACTAGTATATGTATTATTTTCTAAACTAAACTAGAATCAATTTTGTTTAAAATGTATGCTTTTTTAATAAATGCCTTTCACATTCAAATATTTATCAAGGTGTAGTAAAGCGTGGGAGAAAACCTTTTCAGATATAAATTTACTTTACTGCAAGGTCTGGCTTACCCGAATGAAAAAAAATTGTATGTTACTCTCTAAAATAATGATTTCATCCAAGAAATTCTCGTTTTATTTTTCAAAACATCAGAAAGCAATTGAAATGAGTATTAGAAAACTTTTTGAAGAAAAAAATAATCGCATGAAAGTTTTTCATCAAAGTTGTGCTTTATTTATTCAGACAACAACTTTTGAATTTTCCTAATAAATATTTTATAACGTGAGATAAGACCCATGTAGAAGTTTTGTCTGATGACTTTATAACTTTTTTATGACATTTTCTTAGGAGGTAGATGCAATGTTTTTCTTTTGAACTGCATTTTATCAATACTTTTAAAAGCATTGCACATCAACATACTTTATCAATCTAACGAAATTTTCTCTTATTTGTGTAATACTCTTCCATAGAATCTTCTTATAGAATTACACATAGAGTGAAAGCAGGTCTAAACATACAGCTACATAAAAGGTTGTATTTGTGTCCTTATAAATATGCCAGAGTTTTATGCATATGTAGTTTAAAATAATTCAGCAAAAAGTGGTTACATTAAACTTAAGAGTGGGTAGGTTTAAAATGGCACAAAATCTATTTACTTCATAACATTATAAGATTTTTCAAGAAATTGACATAAAACATCATGTGTTGTTTTACTTCCTTTAAATACGGGGGTTTTAAAGCTTGGAGAAATGGGGAGGGGAAATGTGTGTTTTTTGTGTTGCTTTTACGAAGACAAGATGTCTTACATCTTTTGAACTGACATCATGGCCGAAAAAAATGATTTTTTTTTTTTAGTTTTCGGAACGCTTTAGTGCGGAAAAGTTGCCTTTTCTAATAAGAAGAAAAATGACATAAAAAAAAAAAATTCGGTCAACATCCCGTTCGCGCATTGCACTTAAAATTTATAAAAAAAATGCAAAAAACATGAACTTTTTAGCACTTGAGAGTACTATTTCTTTCAATCACGGGTTTTTTGTCTACGCGAGCGCGTCGAGTCACTTTTCAATATTTGTCGATTTTAGGGACTTCGGTGGGGTTTTCTTTAGTTTTCAATCTATATTCATGCATATTGTATGGTTTTAGTTGTGCACTTCCGCTTTTGGTTTCAATCGAATGGGTAGTTTATTTACAGGACTGCCCAAAAGACTTTAAATACATTACGTTCTATGGGCCGAAATTCATTAAACTCGCATATCTCATAAACTATTAGGCGTAGAATGTCGAAACTTTATATTTAGGATTGTTGTAACATCTAGTTATCCACCTTCAATTTCGGTTCCATTCGACTGGATAGTTTATCTACAGGACCGCCCAAAAGATTCGAAATACATTACGCTCTATGCGCTGAAATTCATCAAAGCGTTTTTTAGAGGCATTGGGCTATTTCAAACGACTCAGAAGTTCTGCTACAGGAACACTCAAAAGATTTCCAATACATTACGGTCAATGGCAATTTTAGGCGCATTTATCCATTTCAAGCACAGTACCGTCCTACCATATAAGTTAGGTAATGGCCCGACCACGGTCACGTGCCTCCCTCAAGAACTACGCCAAAAGTAGCTAAGTTTGGCGACTTTTGTTGTACGTGTGTATGTATTTAACTCTCAAATCTCAAAAAATTTTAGTCATGGAATGTTGAAATTTCATGCATAAGATTGTTGTAACATGTAGTTGTGCATCTGGATTTTTGGTTCCAATCTACTGGAGAGTTTATTTACAGGACCACCGAAAAAAATTTCAATACTTTAATGTCTATTTACATCTTCAATATAATTTAACTGTATATAATGTCTTCAATATAATGTAACAGTCATTGTTTGGTCCATTCCCAAAATCTCGCCGTTGCCGTCGACCTTGGCGAGTTTTTCCAAAATATCGCAAAATGGGCGATAGTCAGCCATTGGGTCCATGCCCAAAATATTGCCATTTGTCATCGTTCTGGGCGGGTTTTGGCGATAGTCTGACGGTGGCTGTGATTTCAGTTAGGTTGACAAACGCGCGATAAGACCCGCTTCACGCTTCGCCTGCCTATTATTTTCAAGGACATAACCACTGTGCCATGTTGAAACATACTTCATACTTGGAACTGACATATAAAATCTTGGTGGTTTCGTGTGTGAGAGAGAAAGTAAAAGCACACTCAAGTGCGTAAATAAAATCTGGAAGAATTTCAGATTTTTTGTAATTTTTTTCTCTTAGTTTAAACTTTTAAAATAAACAAGCTTTAGTTTTTCATGTTTGTTTTATGGTTTAAATAACGTAAATAAATTAAATTCAGATCAATAATCTAATATTTTCCATTCGCGCAAAGCCTTAGAAAAAACAGGAATTTGCCAAAATGTCGCAATTTCCACTATGCAACTGTTCGTTCGTTTTGATATGTCTAGTGTGGCACACAGCTCATTTATCTAAGAAAGAAAATGTGCCAAATACAAAGATTCCAAATTATCCCGCACCTTCAATCCTACGAAAGGGCCCTACGAAAATCCTCTAGGCCATTGCCCACGCAGTAAAATGGACTATTCCATTGGCGTATAAAGTCTCTTATCGTGATCGACTAGACCTTGAAACTGAGGAACACAAGCACAGTTCTTTTCAAGACTCGGAGTAGGAGGAATATGAATATAAACCAAGTACAACAACTCAAAAACCCAAATGGCAGATGAGAATTAAACTTAGCACAACAGCGCTAAACATTGATCGATTTGGAGTTTCTGATCGGGCAACAGGTGTAATAGCTTCAAGTGTTCTGCAAGATGGTGGGATGATAACCGACACAAATTCTTCCTGTGTGGTTGATAAATGTAAAATTAGAAGAGACAAGAGTCGTATTATAACAGATTTGAAAAGCCAATTCACACCTCCTGACAAAGTTGGGGTCTTTTCTTTGATGGCCGAAAAGATGATACTTTTTTCGTCGAAAAATTGAATGCCAAGCAATTTAGAAGGAATGTGCAAGAAGAACACAATTCTCTTATCCAAGAACCTGGATCAATTTATATTGGACATATATCCCCTTCCTCGAGTTCATTAAATGACATAACGCATTATTTCTCGTTTGTCTGAACTATCAATACCACTATAAAAACTCGAAGTAGTAGGATGTGATGACACTGGAACCATCACTGGATGAAAGAATGTTGAGATCCACCGACTAGAAAACCATGTAGAACGTCCGCTACGGTGGAGCATATGTCTTCTGCATTATAATGAGCTTCCTTTTCATCATATAATCCGATATATTGACGGTCAAACTGCAAGGCCTAAATCTTTTAGTGGACCAATCGGGCAGCAGATCACTTTCTGTGAAAAGCCTTCCTGTGGTTGATTATGAATCCATAGCTTGTTCGATTCGTTATACAGACAGAAATTTGTTGAGCAAAGACCATTAGTATCTGTTAGACATTTCAAATGCAATCTCTTTAAGATATTGTCCAGAACTCTTGGCAAATCGGTACTCTGGTACTTTGTCGCATTCCAGGTGGCTAACTGCGGCCAACCGAGTCCTAAGTTCATCCGATCCATTCAGAAACTTAAAAGAAATAGTTGGCTTCATCTTAAAATCATACATTCCTGTGTGGTTTGCTATGAAAAAGAGCAAATATTTTACCGAGAACCAAAACATGTCTTTCAAATAATTCAAACATCGCGGCATTTATCAGATGAATTACTTCAAGCTGTCGATCGCGTAATATAACGAAATGCATTCTTTGCGCACCCAGAGAATGTACTGTTGGCAATGTTTGTTGATGAAAGAGAACATATTCCAGAGCTCGGTTATAGAAGGATATTAAAAGCAAGACTAACCTTCCAAAAACAGAAGTCTATTAGAAAATTTGTACCACCGAAAATAAACTTTCAAGTTAAGAATTACATCGAAATTATTAATTGGAATTCTTGTGTGCTGTATCCTCTCCCATTGCTGCCGAACCTGAGTGATGGTAATATTAGGTCAATCATCAATTCTTACACTACGCTCATCAGAGAAATACAAAAATTTCCTTGTCACTTAGGCTGTGGAGAGATGCGTTAAACTTGTGACAAAGGCTTCATATAAAGTGTGGACATCAAGCTAAAGATGGCTGCATCCGAGCAACAATAAAATCCAGATCGGTTTGGTTATGCCTCATTTCTCCCAAAAATCAGACTTCAAATGTGTAGCTGGTTTAAAAAACAAAAAATAAAAAACACTAGCAAAGAATCGTACTATGGAAAATCTTTGTAAATATAGCATAAATACCATACCCAACAATTGGATGGTTGGTTGGATAGCGTGTGGGTGGAATTCGACGTGCAACCATCTCCCCGTAGTGAGTTCTGGGCCGTCTTTTTCTGTTAAAACAAGCGAAGAGTCGCACAGTGAAAATTCCCAAAAATTCTCAAATTTATTTTTTTTTCAAAGACGTTGCGCGAACTGAAAATATTAGATTATTGATCAGAATTTAATTTATTTATGTATTTAGGTTATTTAAACCCTAAAACAAACACGAAAAACTAAAGCGTGTTTATTTTAAACTAACAGAAGGAAATTATTAAATATCGTGATTTTTGCAATTTTTCATAAATTTTAAGTACGATGCGCGAACGGAAGATGTTAACCGATTTTAACTTTTTTTTGTGTCATTTTTGTTCTTATTAGAATAGGCAACTTTTCCGCACTAAAGCGTTCCGAAAATAAAAAAATTCATTTTTTTCGACCCACCCTACTATGCAATTAGTCAACTAACCTATTTGTATAATGCGATTGTTACTGAGAACAAAAGACTAGTTAGGAAGAAATGGAGTCATTGATAGCGATAAAATTTAATATCGTTTGCAAATGTTATATTGGCAATTACAGAATATTAAAATTTAAAATCACAAGATTTGATAAAAAAGTTTCCAGCTTTATTGTTTTAAAAAAAGAAACAAGAAAGATAAATCATGCCGAAAACATCGATTGTAAAACACTTTCCAACACAACAGTATTTTTGAGCCAAATTTGGCGATTTATTGTCCTTAAATATGGCGTGCTTTTGGAGATACTGTCATAAACATTTTTATACCTATTGTACTGTGCTTGAAATAGATCAATGTTTCTTAACTACTATTGATCATAATGTATTAGAATTCTCGTATGTATTAGAAATATTTTTGTGTTGGAAAGTGTTTCATAATCTTTGCGTTTAGCATGATTTATCTTTCTTGTTTTTTTCTTATTCCAGATTGTAATAAGCTTTAGAAAGGTAAAAATTTATGAAAATCAATATGATTTAGGCTTATTGCATAGAAGCAATATTTATTATGTAAAAACTAAACGTTATTCTTCTAGTTCCGGGAAATGAACTATAGCTATATGTTTAAAATTAGAAATAGGTATATTAGTTCCTTTGAGTATTGTGGTTATTTAACTTAAATAACAGCAATACACGTAAATAAAAAATAACAATAATTAGCAAACCATAATATAATTTTAAGTAATACTTATTCGACTATAATAAAGCACAATGTTTTTTTTCAATTTTTTCGTTTCTTTTCTAATTTAAATCTGAATTTAAAAGTTTTTATCAATTGTAACATTAAAATGTTTTCTATTTTCAAAAAAAATTGATTTTAAGCGTAATTTAATAATGCTAGTATTTATTCCCTCGTAACTTCTCATGTTATCATCATTTCTGCGGTGTACTGGTGACTTCTATTTTTATAAGTTAGATTGCCTTTAAATGAAAACAGTAAAATATGCACTTAAAATATCTGCAAAAGCTTTTAAGGTAAGTTAAGCAATGTTGAAAAATTAAAAATGTACATTTTGTCTTATATAATCAAAAGAAAAACTTTATATATAACGTTTAAAGAGAAATGAAAGAGCAGTAAATCGAAATTTTCTCAAGAGAAAATATGTTTATAGTGACAGAGCTTTTAAATGCTGAGAATTATTTATTGAAAACTTCTTTGTAGTTCCGCTCGATATATATCTTGTTTTTGTGTTTCTTGTATCATACATTTAAACAGGGGTATTTATTTAGAATCATTTTGAAGAACTTTAAATAGCTATAAATAAATATACAGTTTTATCTACTGTTTCTCTTACAATAGAAAACAGTATCATTTGCGTAGCTTTTCTTCAGAATCATATTCGATTTCATTTTTAACAATAAATACCTGTAAATATATACTTAAAATACGTTTCCCCTTCATTCGACATTTTCAACGGTAAATGCACTTTTTATATATCATATTCAATCATTTTATAATTTTCTTAGCATATAAAAGCTATGCTACGCAAATAGACATTTTTTGAGATTATTTGAAGGCATTTAATATGTAATTATTTCAGATATATGTATCATGCATTAGTGAATTTATTGTAACTAATCTATTTGATTTTGTTTAACGCAATTAAAAAATCATTAAATACCAAAAATAATTTTACAGATATCAAAAAGTTATTTTGAGAGAACTTGGAATCTTATTTTAGATGCTGTATCCTTTTTAAAATTATGGCACAGCCTATCCACAGCCCATACAAATGTGAAACTTTTAAGTGTACCGGAAAGTAATGTATTTTTATTTACATTAAACTGGAAAACAAGATTTTCATTAAATGCAAGTTATTTGTAAACAATGCATTAATATTTCTTATATTTCAAAGCAACGGTCTCATCCAGATTTTTTCTTCATTAAAAATATGTGTAAAAAATGGAGGGTAGCAGCCGAAACTTCTTGAAAGGGAAATTTCAAAATTCCCTCAAACTGATCATCAGGTGTTTACATGAAATGCATTTTACAGAAACAATTTAATAGACCCCCGCTTTTATTTATTTATTTATTTATTGAGAGAGAGAGAGAGAGGGAGGGGGGCGTGAAAAGAAATTTTCCACTAGTCCACACGGTTTACGAATTTCGGAAAATCATTTCTTATCGAGCAACTAAGTTACAAACCTCACATGCAGCCAAATTCGTATAGTTTAGCTTCTCGAGTTTCATTTAGGAAGTATGGGTGGACAACCTTTTTCGAAACTTGTGGGCCAAACTTTAGAATGTTAGCGAAATAGCGGGCCGTATTATTGGCATTTATATGGGATTTTGAATGATTTATATATGTTCTATTTGGGTTCTGATATGTTCCGCGGGCTGTATTAAAAGGCGGGGGGGGGGACAGCCACATCCGGCCCACGGGCCGCAGGTTAATAATATGTGGTCTAGGGCATCGGTTCCCAATCAGTGGTCGGCGAACTCCCAAGGTTTTGCGTGGTGTATAAAGGGGTTCGCGAAAGTTGTATACTTTGTACCCAATGGCTACACAATGGTTTGCCAATTTCTTTCAGATTTTAGAAGGGGTTTTCAAAAAGGTTAGGAACCGCCGGTTTAGGCAAAATATTGATCTACGCATAAACGACATTATTTTCTGGACCCACTAATATGAAGGCGTTGTGAATGACGCTATATATTGAGTGCAAATCAAAAGTGCAAATTATACCTAATTTAAAAGTTTGAATTCAGTATTTAATCGACTTCTGAGAACAATCCTAATATTTCCCAGCAATTAAACAGCAGTACATAAATGTTTCTTTCTTTACGTATAGCATTACTGATATCACGCTTTTTTCGGATTTTTTCAAGATTATTTTTACTTTTGAATTTCCTGAAAATTGTGAATTTTACAGTCAGTAGGAAAATTCTTCTCTTTGTGAACAGTTCAAAAATGTTTCAATGTAAATTAAATTTCAGATTTTAACGTAGGAATAGTACATACTCAAACAGTTAAATTTTATCAAGTATTATTTTTTAATCTAGATTGTCATTCCGAATAATATTCAAAATAATTAAGTATTATAAATGAAAGACAACGATTCATAATCTAGCAATGGATTAAGTGAAAAAAAAAAAAGATTTCATATTATCAGTGTCCTATATACATCGGTAATGGCCAGTGAGAATTTACCTAAGAATATATCTAGGCACTACTAAAGAATTACATAGACATTTTCTGTTAAAATAAATAAACTATTCCGCACAAAAAAACTGTGATACTTTAGAGAATTTTATGAAAATCATAACCTTATTTAAGCTGGAAGTTATTTTCTATACATATGTATGTATATTCCACATACACCACATAAAACTTTCAAATTCTATCTGTAAAAATATCACTGTAATCATGTTATTGTTCCTAGGAAATTTATTTTCATGCATGGAATGTAATACTTAAAAATATTTTTTACCTGTTTCACTCATCAATCTACTTACAAATATTCCTTGAATTGACCGCTGTGCCAAATATTTAATTTTTTTATATAAATAAATAACAGCTACATTTATTATACATTACTATCAAGTATTAGTATGAAAAATATAAAGAATAATCTTTTTAGTTCTATTTAAAGCAGTATAACTAAATTTTCATTTTCTATATTTAAAAATCTGATGTGTCCAACACATGACTTCCTTGCACGTCCATTAGATCAAAAATATTTTCGACGCACTTCCTCTAAATTTATTTGTTTGAAAGAGATAAAATATCAATAATTGTAAGGTTTAGCGATTTCTAGCCAAATATTTCGATATCGCCAAGCTGAGTTCAATTTGAAAGATTTCCTTCTGACAATTTATTTGGCGATATTTCACCAAAAGCCGACAAACTTGAGATAGTCTGCGAGATTTTGGGGATAGCCAAAGTAGTCATTGACCACAGACTTTCAATGAATTGAATGCATCCACACACCTCAATGTATTAGAAGTCATTTGGCTCACCCTGTAAATAAATTCTCAATCGATTGCTGTCAAAAAAGATACTAAAAACAGTTAGATATTACAATAGTTCTAAATACAAAAGTTAAAAAATCTACGGGTTAGTTTTAGAGTTATACAAAATACGAAATAATTTTTGGCGCCAAATTTGGCGATATTTCGGCGAAACTCGTCAATGTCGACGACATTTGGCGAGATTTTAAGCATGAACCAAACAATGACAGATTATCGCCAAATTTGGCGATATTTCGCCAAAACTCGCCAAGAACGATGACAAATGGCGATACTTTGGGCATGGACCAAATGACTGACTATCGCCAAATTTGGCGATATTTCGCCAAAACTCGCCAAGGTCGAGGACCGACGGCGAGATTTTGGGCATGTACCAAACAATGACTATCTACAGCAGTATTATATTGAAGATGTCCATAGACATTAAAGTACTGAAATTCTTTCCGGTGGTCCTGTAAATAAACTCTCCAGTAGATTGGAACCAAAAATCGAGATGCACAACTAGATGTTACAACATTCTTATATATGAAATTTCATAATAGTTTTTGAGATTTGAGAGTTAAATATGCACACACGTACACCAAAAGTCGCCAAGTTTGGCGACTTTTGGCATAGTTCTTGAGAGAGGCACGTGACCATGGTCGGACCATTACCTAACTTATGTGGTAGGACGGTATTGTGCTTGAAATGGATGAATGCCCCTAAAATTGCCATTGACCGTAATGTATTGGAAATCTTTTGAGTGTTCCTGTAGCAGAACTATAAATGATAAAGACACTTTTTTTAATGGAGAAATTCATTTTCTAACTCTTTACAGCATATATCACTTCTGAGTCGTTTGAAATAGCCCAATACCTCTAAAAAACGCTTTGATGAATTTCGGCCCTTAGAGCGTAATGTATTTCGAATCTTTTGGGCGGTCCTATAGATAAACTATTCAGTCGAATGGAACCGAAAGGGGAGGTGCACAACTAGATGTTACAACAATCCTAAATATAAAGTTTCAACATTGTACGCCCAACAGTTTTTGAGATATGCGAGTTGAATGAATTTCGGCCCATTGAGCGTAATGTATTTCGAATCTTTTGGGCGGTCCTGTACATAAACTATCCATTCGATTGCCACCAAAAGGGGAGGTGCACAACTAGATCATAGAACAATATTAAATATCAAATCTCAATATTCTACGACCAATAGTTTTTGAGATATGCGAGTTACATACATACGTACGTACGTACGTACGTACAGACGGCATGGAAAAACTGGCCACAGTAGACTCGCCGATGGTCAAAATGAGTTGCAGACGCGTTAATATGATCGTGCATGCTAGCCTACGATGAGATGCATCGAAAAAAATTTTTAAATTAAATTTAGAGGTAGTCAAAATCGTTTTTTTTGTCGAAATTTGGCCCCCAAAATTTTTCGGGATCACATTACTTCCTTATACTACGTACAAGGAAGTAAAAAGGAACATTATTTTTTTTATTATATATCTTTACTCTTTTATCACAACTTAATAGTGTTTTTCAAACATAAAATGTGAAAAAAATGTCATTTTAAAAAGTTCTAAAGTCCACTTAAATTTCTTGGGAATAAAATTCTCTACACCAAATTCAATTACTGAAGGGGTATCTAAATGTCAAATACTACAATAAGCTCAGTTGCTTTTAAAGTAACTTCAAAAGAATCCCGATGTAATGTTTTTATCTATATGCAGTGAAGATACCTGATAAATATTTTAAAATTAAAATATCACTTAAATTTAACTATAAGAAATCAATTAATCGGATTATATAAAAATAGAACTTTCTTTTAAAGTTTCTAAGTCCATCCGATGAATTTCCACCGGTCCTCAACAGTATATTTACGTCACTGTGCGGACGAAACACAGAATCTGTGGCAACAAGAAAGTTGGCGTTCAAGAAAATTATTCTGTGCTCTGTTTAATACTTCTCGTGCATTCCATTAAGTTTCAGCAGTAAAATATTTATACAAAAATGTAAAAATATTTCAGTAATAAGCATATGGTATCATGTATAAAAGAACTAAAAGCCAAAATTTCTTTCCAAATATCAAGTATCGCACTCTAGAGTTAGAAAAATGAAAAGTGAACGCTATCTTGCAAATATAATCTTATTCGCTGAAAAAGATCGCATAAAATTTTTAGACTTTCTTTTCTGATCCTTTCTACGCAGCATCTCCAATAATAGTGAATATACGGCATCACACTGCTCTTTTGGTAATAATATCTCTATGCTTTGATTTTATGATATATTTACTAACATTTATAAGCGTAAATCTAGTAAAACCTCCACAGCGTTGATAAAATAATGTATTGCTCCGCATCAAAATATTCAATGGCAAATGCACATTTATTACATCACAAACTGAATGCTTGACTTTCTAAGAACCCCCTGCATAAAAAATTCTTTTCCATAATACATTTTGGAGAGTTGTAAGAAAAGAAACATATTTCTCTGGGAAGAATGTTGAAAATATTTCAAAGAGATTTTATAATTTTTTATAGCTTGAAATGAGTTTTCTAAGTGACAGCTTGTCCTTTAAAAAAGTTAATTCAGTACATGGATTTGGTACTACAGATTACACAGCCTAAATTTTATTTTTCATTTAATACAACATAAATTAGATAATATATTCCTTGTTTAAATTGTATTTTTAATTTGTTCATGTAAAAGCATCGAAGCATGTAAAAGCATCATTATAGGAAAATCGATCTTATGTCATATAACTTTTCTTTCTCGTAAATTTTAAAATTTCTAAAAGCGTATATAAGTGTAATATAAAATAATATTTACGATAATTATTTATTAATTAAGACTGAAATGAACTCTATAAGAATTTTAGGATTTGGCCTTCTAACATTTAAAGAAAATTTCATAGCTGTAAAGTTGCTTACACCAGAGCAATGATAGTTGCATGCTTTTGCAACACTATTCAAAATAAACTATAGAAACTAACTCGTCAATAAAGGTTAAAAACAATTAAAAACATAGTGAAATAGTACTATAAAAAGTGCTTAACACAATACGATCTCTTCAGGTGGTACACTGAAAGAAACTAAAAAGAGGCATTGTTGCCATTCGGAAGGAAGAAGAAATTGAGATATGATAGATAGGAAATAGAACGAGCAGGGGGGTGGGGTGAGAAGAAAATGGCATAAATAGGATGGTATTTTAAAATAAACAAATTAATGAAAAAAATAGTAGAGCCTTAAAACACATATGGGCAACTGCCAGCCCGCGATCCGGATGTGGTCCGCCACGGCTTTTCATCCGGCCCGCGTAACATATCAAAACCCCATATAAAACTCATGTGAACCATTCAAAATAACAATTATACGGCCCGTGACTTCGCTAATATCCTGAAATTTGGCCCGCGACTTTTCAAAGGTTGCCCATACCTGCCTTAAAATAATAATAATAATAACATCAACAATAATAATAGTAATAATAAAATAAAAAATATTAATATTAATATTAATAACAACAGAAATACACTCACTTCCAAAAGTTAAGCACAAAGATGTGAAATGCAAAAAAATCAACAAATACTGCTTTGATTGACACAAAATTTGGCAGGAAATTAGCATATATATTTATGCATAAAACAAAATGAATAATTATATGCAGAAATGAAAACAATATTAAACTTTTGTAAGTTATCAGATATTGACATACTGGAGACTTAAACAGAATTATGCATAAAGTGAAAATAAACAGCATAAAATGAAAAAAAAGGACATTAAAAGAGTATGTGATCCCCCCCCCCCTCATCTGTATACAAAGTTTACACCTTGGGACCATGCTTTCAATTAGGTGGTCAAACACCGCAGAATTAAGCAATCGCCTTTCTTCTTGTAGAGCAGTTTCTAGCTCAATAAGAGTGGCTGGAGGTGGGAAACATGAAGATACAACACGGCCGAGAGCATCCCAAAGATTTTCAATGGGATTAAGGTCGGGCGAATATGCTGGCCACGCCATACGCGCAATCCCTTCACTCTCCAGGTAGTCATCGACGATGGGGACGTGCGTTATCGTCGTTACCATTAAAACAAAAGTAGGGCCAACTGCTGCAGCGTACAATCTCACAATGGGTTTTAGGACTTCATCTCGATACCGGACAGCCGTCACAGAACTCCGTTTAAAGATATGCAGATCGGTGCGGCATCCTAATGATATCCCTGCCCATACCATAATGCTTCCGCCTCCGAATGCGTGATGTTCGGTGATGTTTTGGGGCTGATTGCATGTTTCTTGTTCATACTATATCCTTATACGCTAGTCATCTGGCTCCAGAGCAAATCTTGACTCATCAGTAAATATGACATTGCCCCAGTCATACACTGTCCAATTGACATGTTTCCGACACCACTTTAATTGTGCCCCTCTTGATTGAACGGATAGAAAAACACAAACTCGGGGTACCCGGGCGTACAGTCCCCTCATATGTAATCTTCGGCGTACAGTAGCTGCAGATATCGCCTTATCAATGGACGCTGTAACCATAGATGTCCCACGTGTAGAGGTCGCTCTGCGATTCCACTTGGCTAAAATAGCAATATATCGATCTTCCGCGGGGATTGTAACCCTTGGGCGACCAGTTACGGGCCTTCGTACGGCTGTCTATGTGTTTGGAATTGTTTCCATAAACGTGAAATTACAGAATGAAGAACGCCGAAGAAAAGAGCAACAACTGTGATAGACTGTCCTGCTCAATACATCCAACAGCCCGACAGCTCTCAGAAAATTCCATTTGTCTTCTGAAAGCCCTAGAAACATATCTAACTTGAAAAAAAAATCGTACAAATGTTCTCAACACCTTTCATCGTCACTTACATGCAACTCCTATAACCCTTCATAATGGCGGCTTCTTTTACAACTGCCTGTTTTGCGTATTTCTCGGTGAGAACCCGTGATTGGCTGTTACCTAACATACGTGCATACTTCCTTCTACCTTTGCAGCAAATTTCAGCTTCTTTAATTCAGATTGATTTACGGACATTAACATTTTCCTCTTCGTGCTTAACTTTTGGAAGTGAGTGTAGAATAATAAAAGAACAAGAACATAAACTACACATTTTAAAAATACAAAAGTTACATTGAAAACCCGAATTCAGCGAAAACCCGAATTCACTAAGGAAAACGCGGACTAATTTGCACCCCTGGGGAAACCTGTTTTATTCGGGTTTTGACTGATTTTTTGACAAAATTATTTGTATCTATCAAAATCATTGCATTTTCCCACAGTATGTTCTATAACAAGTTTTAACTTAAAACTATAGTTAGTAAAACAGTGTTTGGGGGGGAAAAAACCTATCATTGAAGAAAAGAAAATCTTTATTTGGAACTTGTTTAACACATTGCCGTTTAAATTACTTATTTCGAAGAGGCTAACTACCATGACACTTAAAATTCCAAAGAGAACCAGTGATGGTAACCTCGTCTCGTGATTTTTCCCTCAACATTTTCCCTTTCAGCATATTTTACCCCTCATATTAAAATTTTATAGTACTGCCCTCTGCCGTTAAGTATTATTACCAAGTGTAATTTATCGCTTTCCGCCAACAGTTTTTCAGGATCACATTTCTGAAAATTAGATCACTGAACAGGAAATACTTACTAGTGGCAGATGTTTAATACACTTATATTTTATTTCTAAAAAATAACGATAGAATTCTTTAACAAGTAATTTTAAACTTTCGAATACCTAACAACAAATTGTACAAGAAGAAAGAAAATGTTTTAAATAAACCAGCACTATTTGCGAAAATAGGCAACAATATTTCCGTTTGAAATAAAACAGCGGAGCACTTCTTCAGGTGAAAAATGTTTTGAATATAGTATAGTTTTATATACGAAGTAGACAAAAGTATGCTTAAGGGGAACCTGTGACAGTTCTTCTCGCCGCTAATCGCTTAAGCGTACGGCCATGGGTTTGATTCCCATTCATCCCCTGGATGTTTTCGTCCTACAATTTCCTGTCTCTGTTCTAGTAAAAACTGTTATGGTTTATTCGACGAGAATTTAAAAGAACGTTCTGGAAGTCAAGTAAGCAGGTCCGAAAGTATATTATCCAGATATGCACAGTACTTTTAGCCAAAGCTAAGGAGAATTGATAACATGTAAATAAATAAATAAATAGGGGGGGGAACCCACGATGCGAAAATTTCCCTCAAAACACTTAAAGTTTCCAAATAATTTCCCTTTTTCCCTCAGAGCCGTATTTTCAGGGACTTTTCCCTCAAAAAGAGAAATTTCCCACGAGTTACCATCGCTGAAATGAACCACTTTTCATACAGAAACAACTTTTTGAAAAACAATCTTTTTTACAAGAAAAGCAGATGAGCCCTTTGTCCATTTCCTACAGCACATTTTCTTTCCTAATACGGTGCTGGCTCTTGAGTGCACACCAGACCGCTTTCAAGAAAATTCTGATTCAGATCAGAAAATCAGTAAGTATGATAAACTTTTCTATTAAACTTGTACAAAAATTACACGTTTTCAGACTTGGTTTGAAACCAACTCTTTAGTTTATGAACATAACAAAATGAATCTAATTTCTAAATTTAATGCTTATTTATAAGACATACACCTAACAATTACTGCATATAATATTTAATGAATACTGTTAAATTTTCTCTAAATTCACAAGGAAAAACATGTTTTCCCTAGCGCTGCCAGTTATAATGCGTTTTCCCTCGTCAATTGGTGTTTTCCCTAACGCCCTCAACTAGAACGCGTTTTCCCTAGTTAATCCGGGTTTTGACTGATTTCGGGTTTTCACTGTAACATATATATTGGCAGTGAAAAACCTACACACACACAAAAGAAGAAAGAGGAATATAGTAAACACTTACAACAAATGTTTCCAAGCAGAATTAATAAAAGGAATGGAAGACCCGATTCAATTGCTGAATCAAGCCGATTCAATTCCTGGGTAGCAGTAAAACCTTACTGGAAGTTCAGTTGTTCTCAATTATTTTTACTTTTCAAAATTGTAGAACTATACATGTTAAGCATACAATTTTCAACATAGAATGTAATGAAAGCATCCAAAATATGTATGGCTATCTCTGGTGATTAACCATTTCAGTAAGGAAACAAAGTGGTTCAAATATTTGATTTTTCTATCATTTAAAAAAAAAGTAATCTGTATGAAAAACAGAAATAGGGTAGAGAGGGGGGGGAACACCCGCTAGGGAGGGGGAAGGCGACCGCTGAAGGCGGTTTACGCCGGAATATTCCCCAAGGGGAAAAATAAAGGCCACCCCGGTACAAGGGCACCCAGGGGGGGGAGCACATTGGGACGATAAATATTTTTGTATGATTCAAAAGCTCAAAAATTAGAAAAAATCTCCATAATATAGTTAACCTCTATGGCAACACTGTGAAAATTAATCACTGTCACATTTCGTCTTGTAGGAAAGTTACAGCCACTTTTGTTCCTACTATAACTGTTGGGAAAAACCAAGCAAGTTTTACTTTTTGGATTAGACCAATAAATTATTATCCAGTAATCAATGTTTTAATTTAATCTTAAAGAATAAAATAGGGATAAATTCTGTTACGATCTTTTTTCTATTGATAAATTATGTGCAACTTTTGAGATTTTATTTAAAAAGACTTCGTAGGGGAGGGGATACAATGGGACATCTTGATTGGGTATAGTGGAACAGTGCCGCAATGTTTGTAACGACGGACTCGCATATAGGGACGGTCATCGACTATCGGCAGACGGGCGAAATCGCGTCAGCTTCTCAAAAGAAAATACTCGGCCGCCTTTTAATGATTAACTGCATAAGCATCCTCAAGCGACAAATGAGTGCAAGCTAAAGACTTATTTTCAAAGGATAAAACTGTTTAAAATTTCTGGTGAATTCTATAAATGTTAGAAAATACCTTAAGCTAAAGATAATTAAAATACCTTTCTGATATAAAATAATTGATTATGATTATTTTCCTTACCATATTATATATATAATTAGTGATGGGTAAGAACCTTCATTTGTAGTAAAATTAAATTTCGTATTTCAAGTAATTAGAGTGTTGTTAGTGCGAGAATAAATCGCCAGAAGTTTTAACAATTTTACTTCCTGGAAGTAAAACTTCAATGCGGTCGTTCATGATGTAAGTCTGATTGATACAAAGCACGGCGCCATCATACAGGCAAATTTCATTTACATCTCTTACAATACGGCGGGAATCACCCTACATGCAATCCCGTACCGTAAATCTATGGCGCTGCGGGTTCCCCTTTCATGCAGGTACATAAAAACAACGACACAATTACCATTTCCTATTGACTTTCCATTTCATTCGATGATAAAATGAACTTTTGCAAACATTTTGTTACCGTTTACAGTTTAATTATGCTATTGAACTATTTTCAATTCATCAAACACTGTTGAGCAAAGAATTTTCCAACTTAAAAATGTGTTTCATCATTATAACTATTTTAAAGGCTTGCCATTTAAAAACTGCTTTCATATATTGTGTGTTGACTTTCTCAACCTGTTTTTAATTGTAGTAATAGCAATGTTTTGCATAATACATCTGATTTCTTATGTCTTACTCAGTGTCCGACTGTACCCCAATCCCTGTCCCATTGTGCCCCGCAAAGGGTCACAATGCTACAACTTGAGTACGTTTTGAAAATTAACTTTTTTTCAAAGAATAAAATAGGGATAAATTCTGAAAAAAATTCCAAGGAAAGCTATGAGTTGTCGAAATATTGTTCTGCATTTAATTTTTCGTTTTAAATAAAGGGACAAATAAAAGTTGTTACAAAACAAGTAAAAATTGCCCCACTGTTTCCCCCCCCCGTCCCTATTCTGTAATGACTTCCAGAGTCAAATTAAACATACTTTAGTTAATCTTTTATTTGGTAATATCCATCTTAAATGACTTTTTAAAATACAGTTTCTTTATGACCACACATCACTAATTAATTTTTGGATGGCTAAATAGAAATCAGTCACACTATTACTTAAAATTATTAAAGGAAATTGAGCGAGAGAATATTTCTGTGTATCTCCAACTGTTTTCCCACTATCACGGTTAGAATGAAAATGTTCAAAAACTTAGTAAATCCCTCATTTCTGAAGTTTCTAAGCTCACTAGACAAAAAGTAATGTCATATTTAGAAAGAGAAGACAAACTCTTTAAAAATTACATCAATTGTATTATAATATATAGATTTGATGGCGAATTACAAGCAATGAAACATTGAAAAAATGCAAAAATGAAATATTTGGCAACATTTTCTAAACGTTAATTATTAAAATACCGTTCAAAATACAATAATAAAATTTACTAAAAATTGGTCAATTCTTATAGCTTTCGAAAAACCTTACTGTTAGCTATATCGGTTGCCTTGTTCAGAAGAAATTATTTTCCCCCCACAGATTACTAAATGTCTAGTTTCTTGAAAAAGTGGCTTTGCCCGTCTAAATCATGTGCACGCCTCAAGTCAGTTTTTGAAGTTCTGGTGTTGCTGAATTTATGTGTTTAGATTTAACTTCCAAAAAATTTTGCTCTAGAAGTTCTAGCAAACTTCTTTAATTCATAATTAAATTCTCTTATTTCAAATAGGATTACATTAGAGTTACTCAAGTGAAAACGATTATTGATATAAAAAAATAATATGTACACACACTTAATTATCTCTCAATTTATTATTTAGCATAAGAAGTAAGCTAGTTTCAAGTAATTACATAACGAGCATTAAATATAAATACTCATAATTAGAATAGCAATTCTTAAATCTATTAAAAGGTATTCATTCAAATGATTAAATATTCATTATATAGGAATAAATCCAATTTCTCTGTTTACATATGACGCGTAAATTCCGTTTTATGCATGCAATCACTTTGGTGTTTGCATAAAGTTATTTAATTAATGAATTATCTGATTGAAACATAGCAATGAAACTGAAAATTAAAAATGAAATCCTTTTTTTCAATGACATCAATTTAATTATTGGAATCATTTGAATCTTTTAATTTATTAAGTTGAAGGCAAATTATTAAAATTAAGCACAATTAACGTCTTTCAAAATAATTATTGAAGATAAATAAAATGTTTATGGCATTAAGTTTTTCTTTCAGTAATATACATAAAGTAACAAACACACAAACAACGTCTTATAGCTTAGGCATAAAAATAATTAAATGCATGGATTACATCATACTACATGTATGCATTTAACTATGCAGAAAAACTGTTTTTAAAAAATTCCAAAAGCTATTTAGCAATGAACGCTTTAAGAAAATCTACGATTATAGCACTTAATGCTGAAAAGTATAATGTTGAAACTGATTTTTCCTTTAAAATTATTATTTCAGTATTCTGATTTTGACTAACTTTGTATATACCGCATATCTTGGCGTATAACACGCTCTTTGCACATAAAAAAAAAATTCATTTTTTTGTGTGTGCGTGCTATACACCGCATTTAAAACGGTTAATATAAAAAAAATTAACCAAACATTACAAATATAGATTGCATTACAAAAGACTTTTATTATCAATTAGTTAGTTTAACTTATCTATATAATTAACAACATAAACAAACAAAAATTACAATATATATATAGCCTAACAAACTTAACCTTTTGTCAGATGCCATGAAAATTTCATTATATTTATTAAACCCGCCTCACATCGGAATTTGGGGGGGACAAGTTGTTAGAATTTCAAAGAAAGCCACTTGGAAATGATAGCTTTTGAAAAGCGCAAAAAGTAGACAAATTATCGAAATTGGATTTTTTTTTTTTTGGAGGGGGGTAGTGATTTATAACTTTGGTAGGGAAAGTATGACGCGTGTTATACAGCAGTAATTCCTTGAAAATAGTAAGACATTTCCTTAATTTACTGGTGCTTGTTATATACCGGGATATACGGTACTTCTGTTTAATCACTGAAAGACATTTCACTTATGCATTATACATTTATACTTTTCAATTTAAGCAAATATAGGTGAAACCTGTCCAATACGAGCATTACAAGTCTGAATATGCTATGATTCTAAAGTGGCATTTTTTGCAACTTTTGGATCCATATTATGGACGCTAATTTCTACCTAAAAAGAGCGGCTTTGTGTAGTTGTAATCTCTCTATGAAACGTTATTTAACTCTTTTACTTATCTTCAAATATTGGGAATTTGTCCAGACTCCCTGCACATAAATGACTACGTATTATAGCTCTAGGAGAACCACAGTTCCTATTTCAGTCTTTTATAATTCTAATTGTTTCTTCACTGTTATTGTCATCTAGTAGCTAGTATACATATGTGTGTTTGTGTGTGTGTAATATAATATGGACTTTAAATTAAGCGGCATTTTATGTTCTTGGGGTGTTATTTTCATCTAATATTAGTAAAATGATTTATAGGATTCCTTCTAACTCTTTTATTTTTTTAAGCATGTGCTCTCCAAAGAATTTTAGAGTGATGAACCCCTAATGGATTATATGCAATTTTGCAAGAAAATCGTAAGTTGATCACTAATTGGTACGACAAATATTATATAGTCAGGCACATTTGGGATATACTTCTCTCTCTTATTTATGTCTTCTCTCTCTGATTTATGTCGTCTCTCTCTTATGTAGGTCAACATCCTAAGATCAATTAAATTGCTTTTACTTCAGTAGCCCAGACTTTCATCATTACATTATAACTAATATTCAGACGTAATTCTTATTGTGTTTAACTATATCCAAGTACATTATTAAGTAGAATAATTTCATGATAAACAAAGTAATTGAAAACAATGAGGATAAATTCAGAGAAAAAAGTTACTGAAAGAGATATTATCATTAAAACTAAACAAATGACTAAAACCAGATTATTTGTATATTTGTTTATTTTTTATTATTTAAATGTGTGCATGTTGCTATCAGAGAAGACTTAATGCCATCAATAGACAAGTAATGCCATGGAGTGGGGAAAAAAATGATATATTAATAATACTTTGGAAGTATGGAAAGGAAAGGAAAAAATAAAAAGTAATAATTAAATGAATAAATAAAAAGAATAAAAATGGTAATAATTAAATGAATAAATAATAAAATAAATATAACACTAGTATAGCTAGCCTATGTTTAACGTAGTACTAGCTGCAGTAGCTAAGAAGTACTTAGTTGAAGTTGTGGAAAAGGATAAAAACTGTAGAAATAATTATAACAGTAATGATATTGATAATAATTATACACATTTATTAATTGCTATTTATGCTAATATTATTGTAAAATATTTAGGTAGAACAGTACTCTGTATGGCTTCATTAGTTACAGACTCACATAAAAAAGGAAAAAGTACCAGTAATCAACTATTCTTAGTATTAGAAATTTTTTTTAAATAAAATATATAGATATATATTTTATGATTTTTTTTTCTAATATAGAAAGAACCAACAACCAACCCCATCCTCACCAACCAATATTCTGATTAGGACATACAGTTTTTTCGATTACATTAAGGATATAAAATGGAAGTTAGAAATTTACTTGGATAATTTTATTTTATAGCAGTTTTATATAGGTCCGTTAAGTTACTGGCCTTAAGACTATTGGTACATAGAGACTCTATTCTATATTTATGATTAGAGATAATATTTCTAAACACAGAAGTGTGCATACATGAAGTGAAATAAGTGAAAGTATTAACCCGAAAATTAAAGTCATTTCTTTTATTATTTATATTAAAGGATAGACTCTTATCATCATTAATTCTAATTTGTAAGTCTAAAAAATTAATATTCTATTATCATTAGGATTTTTTATTAGTTCTAGGGCTGAATGGTAAGCTATGGGTAGGTGGTCAGTATCACTATAAGTATTGTCAGTAGCTATTGTTATTATGTCATCTATGTACCTATATATTATAAGAGAAGGATTATTGTAATTTTTTTCATAATTATATAAATATAGGTCTGCTAAGTAACTGGAATTAGAACCACCTTGTGGTATTCCTATAACTTGCTTATATAATTTATTATTATGTAGAATGTAGTTATTATAGACTATGAACTTTAAAAGATTTTCGAAATGCATAGTATCTATGTAAGAAGGCAGGGTTATATTATTATTACTATGTATAAATAGATTCAATATTATATTGTATAAGTCGTCTAGTGGTATACTATTGAATAAGTCTTTAAAATCATAAGTTGATATATTAATTACATCGTGTAGAGCATTAATCTTATTTTTTAGTTCATAGCTATTACCTATAGATATAGAAGAAGTGTTAGATTTTATGTACAGATCATGCATAGAAGTAAGTGTTTCTAGTAATATTTTGCTTGCTACATTATTATAAGTGTTACATCCTATAGTAACAGTTCTGAATTTTAGTGGTGTTTTATGAAACTTTGGTATTAGCACTAAGTAAGGATATTTTAGATTGTCATGCTTGATTTTAAGTAACTTGTGGAAAGCTAAGATCTTTTTGTTAAATGTTATCTCAGAGATAGATGTTAGACTGAAATTTGGATTATTGTTAATGGATGAAGCTAAGAGATTGTGATATAACTGCTTACATATTATAGCATAGTTATTGCTAGACTTATCAACATAAGTAATGATAAAGTTATTCTGTAGCTCTGTTATTTGATTGCTTAGTTTTATATTTTTAGTATATCTAAATTTACAAAGTAGTTGTTTTTTAAGGTCAGCAAGAATTTTAAGTTTCCATTCATTAAAGAAGGCAGAGGTTTGCTGTTTTTTATTGAAGTGTTATATATATATACGTCTATATTATATGTGAAAGTATCTATTATATCATCTATACAGTATTTAGTGGGTAACCTAAACTTAGTACCTCTTTTCATGATCCGTTGAAGTTTAAGATCTTTGATAATAGAAAGATCTCTGGTAACTATATGTCCAAAATCAGAATTAACATAAGAATTGTATTGACCACTGGTACAAAGACAGGGTACCTCATCATCGGGTACAAAGTTCTTACAGAAAGAGTTATAATTAAATATCTTTCTACCCATAGGTATAGGGTATTTGAAAGATTTTTTTAGGCTGAGATGCGGTAAAGGGAAAGAGTCAGAGTGAGAAGATAAAAGTTTATTGAAGTTAATCATATTAAAAACAGGATTGGAGAAATTAATTACAAAATTGGAATTTAGCTTAGTACTATTGCGATTGTGACCTAGTAAATTGTAATTTAGTGCATTGGCACGAGTAACTATTAAATCATAAAACAAGTGGGCAAAATGGTCAGAGAAAGTATATGAAGTGAAAACTTTATAATATTTTGCGAGGTGTTTTTTCTTTAAAGAGAAAACATAGGCTCGTATTTTAAGCCAATTATGGTCAACCTCAAAGGCTTTAGGCGTATAACTTAGGGTGTCAACCTATCAACCTTAGGGTGTATAACTCAGACTGAATGTGCTTATTTGACATTATGGTAGTAGAAGTAGCTTTATGTCTTGCTCGTTTATAACGACTTGTTCGTTTATATAAGGACAAATTTAAAAGGTTATATATAGGAGTATACTTGGAGGGATCAGATTGTGTATTATAATAATGTAAGTGTTTATTATGTACTATTTGGTTAAGACCATAAGGATAACAGGTGTTATGACAATTGATTAATTGTGATTCGAGGAAAAGCCGTTCAGAAGTAATGGTTTGTATTGCGAGAATTTCGATAGTAACATTTTCAAAACCGTGGGAGTGAAAGTGAGCATATTCTACATTGGTAAGGTGACTATTGGATAAATAGTTTTTTATGTTATTGCGGTGCAGGTTAATGCGTATGTGTAACGGGTTACAAGTCTGTCCAATATAAGCCATGTTACAGATAGTACATGAAATTTTATATATACAATTATATACTTTGCTATAATTTTATATATACAATTATATGCTTGTCTATTAGAGTTTTAGAAGCATAAGGGCAAGTTTTGCATTTTTTGGAGCCACAAGAGTTAAAAAGAAAAGATTGACAATCACTACTGTAATTTTTGTAGGAAGAGTAACTGTTTTTCGATCCATTGTTCCCCTCTTCCTGTGAATTAGAACAAATGTACCGGGCATATGGACTTACATCATGTAATCCACTTTTGCCAGTCACTAAATTATTTTTGTTTAGTACCATTAAGGGTGATATTATACTATATCAGAGTAGAAAAGACACAATTATATCAAAAAGTACAAAAAAGGTTACAGTCCAAAGATGTAAATAAGAAAAAAACAAATATTAAATAATAAAATAAGAATATCTGGAATAAAAAGTAGAAAATATAGAAAAATCAAATGACTGTAACCAAAAGTAATTACTAACACTGGAAAAAGAAAATTGAGAAAAAATCTAAAATAATCAAAATACTGTAACCAAAAGTAATTACAAACAATAGGAAAAAAAAAATGAGAAAAATCTAGAATACGCAAAAAACACTGTAACCAACGGTATTACTACACAAGAAATAGAAATTAAAAAAATATATAAATTTAAACCATTTTCCGTCTATTTGTGGATACATGTGATTAGGCTTAAAAAGCCCACCAGTTTTAATTTGGCGCTTTATATCCAATTTATCCACTCTTTCATTGCCTTAAAAGGCTATATTTAAACACTTATCCGGTATAAGCTCGTTAATTGGCACCATGTGCTATCTACTTTTTTATTTTTATATTTTTTTCACTTTATCAATGGATTATCTTGGGATTTCACTTTACGTAAGTAAGCTATTATATATTATTATATAAGTATATATATATATATATATATAATTTAAACAATGCCAACAAAGACCTATGTATAGAACATGTCAATATGTAAATATAAGTCATCCTTGAAGTAATCCATACATAATGGATCACGTAAATAGCATAATTATGCGCAAAATAACAAAAATTGTTAATTAAAAATATTATATAGTCTACAACACGTACTAAATTATTTATAATCCAAAACTTTCCGTGTAGCGAAAATTTCCCATTGATTTTAAAATCATTAATATTCTGTCGAATAACTCTTTTACAAACGAAGTTTTTGTTCAAGCTGTCGTATAACAGTTTTCCTTAATAAGCCAAATAACGCAGTTACTTTAACAATATTTAAATATTTAGAGTTTTTTGTGCATACAAAAAGTAGAAATAGTCGCAGAAGATTCATGTCATCATACTAGTTTCGGAAATTTTTGTGTGCATTCATTAGAAATTTAATATATTTGGAGATTATATATATATATATATTATCTACAAAAATAACTATATTGTCAAATGAATCTTTTCCTTTACCTGTTATGAGTTAAATGAATAATTAATTGATGCTTGAAAATTTTCTTCAGAGTATATCTACTAAATCGCAATTTTCTCATTACAGTGAAAAAAATTACTTTATTATTTCATAGACTGAAACAACTTTTTATCTCGCATAGGATTTTGATATAAAATTCATTAATATTTTCATTAATATGAATTTGGCTTGATGAAAAATAAAAATATCTTACATTTCTTTGTGTTGTACGCAAGAATATGGTAAAAAAAAATGAAGTTTCAGTAAGATAGATATCAAGAATACCAAATATTAGCGAAATATGTCGGTTGTTAGAGATTTTACAGTTTTAAGATTTATTAACAATAAACAAAAAAGTATTGTTTACCTAATATTTAATAATAATTATGTGTTAAATGTAGCATTTTAACAACCAACAATTATACTCGGTTACGTAGGCTTAGGGAGACCGAAAATTTTTGGGGGCCACATATCGAATTCAAGTGTCGGAAAGGAAAGTTACTTTAGAATTTTTGAACAAATGCTGAAAATCACATTTTGAGACATAGTTATATCTTCTCAAAATAATTGTTATTAGCTTCCTTCAAAATTCTATAGGGACGTAACAGCTTTCGTTTTCAAACCAAGGATTTGTCTCGAGATCTAAATTCCAGATATTCAAAAATCTCAAGGATCACCTCCTGACAATAGTGATCTCCGGTTACAGAACTCATGTCGAAAACGTGGAGGTCAGTCCACCTGCTCAGCATAATGCCTCCCCATACGAGAACTACAGGACTAAAGTAACGGTTTCTTTCCGTGATGTTACTGGGATGAAACCGTGTCCCGACCTCTCTCTAAATCAACTGGCTTTGAGAATCGCCTGTAATAGTGAGACACAACTCTTATCCATAAAAAGGACGCGACTCCGTTGATGAAATGTCCAGTTTTTGTGTTCCTTGCACCACTCTAAACGGTGGCGCCGATGGCCAACTTTCAAAGGGATTCAGTGTTCAGGACGGTGGGTGAATAGGCCACCTATGTGAAGGTGTCTGGACACAATAAACCGTGGCACTTTTCGAACCGTTGTTGTACCTAGTTGCTGAGAAATGGCGCTTGTTGACTGGTTACAGTTTCTTTCCGCCTGCAAGACGATACGTCGGTCATCCCCTGAAGTTGCTTTCCTGGGGCCACCAAAAACCTTTCTAACATCTGTAGCTATGGTTTGAAAGACATACCAAGCTCGAAAAACCACTTTAGTTGATTCCTAACTCTTCAGATACACTGGTCACACTACGTCCGTCGTCCAGCTTTCCGATCACGTGCGAAGTCATCCAGGTGATTTTTTCTAGCCATATTTCGCGAAATAACCCACTTGCACTTGCAGCGAATGTGTTTAATTCTGTCTCCGTCCTTCCTTTTATTGTAAACTTGAATTGGACGCTCCGACCGCACGCGTTTTGCATACGCTCATGTCGCGTGGTTTACGCAATAGACTGACTGAAATATCACGTGACCCTGCGTGGTTGACTGGTGAAAGTTCGAATTTTATTTCGCGGTAGTTGCTCTAGAAATGTGCTCTGAAATGTAACAATGTTTATAATCTTTGTGCATACGACGTTTGTCGTTCTATGTGCTATTATTTATTAGAAAATGATGTTATTTTATCGCATTTTCTACAATTTACATTTGAAAGCTGTTCTCATTTAAAACATTCATCTACCTTCTTGAAAATGCCTCGGATGTGTATTGTGTATTCGCGATTGCTCTGGAAATCACTTCGTGTTCTGAAATGCACAGTGTTGTGTTTTTAATCTTTGTCAGGGCCGGCCCAAGGGGTGTGCGAATGTAGGCGATCGCCTAAGGCCCCGCGCTTATAGAGGCCCCGCTCCTGGGCCATTTTATTGCTATTTCATAAGACATGATAGAGAAGAGGCCCCCCACTTGCGCTTCGCCTGAGGCCCCGCATGCCCCTCGGGCCGTCTCTGTGCATACAAAATTTGCAGTTCAGTGTATTATTATGTGTTAGAAAAAGATGTTATTTTATTTGTTTTCTACAGGTTCCATTTGAAAGTTGTGTTCATTTAAAACATTCATCTACTTTAAAATCGCCTGGTATCTGCAGTGTTTATGGATGTCGGTCGAATTACAGAGTAAAATGAAATTATTCGAGTTGACAAAGTAATTTACAAAAGAAAGACCAAAACTTTCCGAAAATGCTGTGCCCAGCATTTTTCTTTATACTCCCAAATATTTAACAAATAGTAGCAATAGTTACAGGCAGCTAGACTCGAAAATCACGCCTCATTTCCGAAGATAATTTAATCATCCTGTTTAGATGACATTTGTGTTGCCCTGAAGAAAATGGATAATTATCCGATAACCCTAAAGTAACTATTTGTTTTGTAAATTTTAATGATAACCCGGCATATGTTAATGATTTTATTGTTATTTTTGAATATTTGGTTTATAACATATTTATTAATAATGTTAAAGTCACTAATGTTCATAAAACTTTAAAATATAATTGTATTGATTCTACAAACATGTTAGAAAAGTATATTTTCTAAAACGCAATTGAGATCAAACTATTCAAATATTAACTGGGTTTTAATATGGGTCATAAATTTTTCTTGTCTTATAATTATCTTAATTTTAATCTGTCTAGATATTTTGTTGATGTCTGATTAAAAATAGAAATTACTTGAGGTAGCATCATTTACATTACATAAAGCATACGAAAAAAAAAATGTTTTTTTTAACAAACTAACATTTTAATATTATTTATATTCACTTTCAAAAAGGAAGGGAATAACAGTTAATTATCTCTGGAAAACGAGGGAAAGTGTTTTCATGATTATAACATTAATAGGCATACAAACAATATGCCTAATTTGTATGAATGTCTTCAAAATTTGATTGTAATTAATTTTATAGTATCCTTCTAAAAGATTTTGAAAGCATGTATTATAATGTTTACTCAAATAAAGGTTGGATTATATTATTTGTACATAAAAATAATTTGCGCCGTACATTAAAAATAGATTCAGAGGTTCTTATGGCCAGTGGCGTAGACAGAAATGTTTCATGGGGGAGAGGGGGGTTACGACTACTGCAACTCATATATATGTATACGTGAGTTGGATAAGGGAGTGAAAAATATACATTTTGTAAGGCAAAAAATTCCTCATGGGGTTATGGGCCCTAACCCCACCCCCTTGACTACGCCACTGCTTATTGCTGATACGCCTCTTAAATTTATTTATATTGTTATAAATTCATAAATTTATTTACAGTTATTTATATTGATGCATTATTTATTTTACTCAGATAAAAGTTGGATTATTTTATTTGTACTTAAAAAGTAATTTATGCACTACATTAGAAATAGAGTCAGAGATTCTTACTGCTGAGGCATTATTGCTGCTATGCTACTTAAGTTGATACTGGAAACAGGATAAGAAAAAGGTTTTATCTCATAAGGTTATATTTTATTTTTATCAAGTTTCTATGAATATTAGTACTAAAAGTGAAGAAAAGTGATTGCCCTTTTTTACAGACTAAAAAAAATGTATTTTTTATTAATCTATTTTCTGTTTTCCTTCCTTCTTTCTTTCTTTTTTATGTATCAAATATTTAAGTTATTTTGTATTTATAGCAAATTTTAGCAAAAATATTTCTTTCTAAGCTTGTAAAGTACTTTCTATACTTGTAAAATTATAATCCTTTAAGCCATGTTCTCTATCTACAATCATTTAAATGTTCATTCGTATAATTAAGACTTTATTTTTATTATGCTAATGCCATAATTATTATGCTAAAGTCCAAATAGGAGGTAGCAAAAGTCTACTGGCCATATAGTGTCTTGCCGCCCAATATCGCTTCCACTATGCTCTTTAGTTTTTGCACATGTGTAATTTTGATATGTAATGGATAATTGAATCGTTTTATATTGTTTTATTTGTAGCAGAATAGTGTTGATATTTTTGCAAATGGTATTTTGTGATGTATTTTATAATTTGTTATGTTATTTGGTATTGTATTTTTGTGGTGAGCCCTCATAAGCGCTGCATGTTAGGCTTTCTGTTTAATTCAAGGGTTAAAGTTCTTTGTTTAAAAAAAAATTTCTGGCGTCAAAATTTTTTTTGTTGGGCTGTGGAGAGATATATGTGACGAAGTTCACATATTTTTCGCGTCTTAAAATAATGTTCCTATGTTTCGTCTTTCTAAATCAAAATTTCGTATTCCGTATTAATCTCTCTCCACTTTGTTTTTTCGGCTCGATAAAATATTCTTTCCTTTTGCGCGACGCTATGTCTGGGATTTTTCGGGGTTTCCCTTCTAAATTAATTTCGCTTTAGCATATGCTGTGTTAGTTCTTAGCGCCTCCCGGTCTCCGTCGGTGTTTTCTCACAGGGTTGTAGCCTTTCGTATTGGCATCCGCCAAATTCTGGCACTTCTGTATTGGCATTAATCATTTAATCCGTTTGTTTCAAATTTTTATATTGTTTACGCCTACCGGACGGTGGTTGTCACGTGGGGCAGTGGCTTATGAGTGCTCATATTTTACTCGCCAACCTGTAGAGAGTTGGCAGTTTTGTAGGAAGATTTGAGAGGACTTCTCGATTGCTCTCCGTCAGAGGAGGTTGTGTTCATTTTTTATGGAACTCCGGCATGCCGTGTGGCCGGAACAATTAGATATGTTCCTGGTGTTCTTTTTATGAAGCAATGTACGGTGCGTAATTGAACTTGTTCTTTAATAACTGTTTTGTGAAGATGCCTACAATAAAGTGCAGCTTTTTTGTGTATTCCAATTGTCCGTCAGTTTTTCTCAAATACCTTTAGTACACTATACGTCATGTAAGCGGCCGAGGGAACGTTTCTCTTAATCGACCTCCGACAACTCCCTCATACAGCTAAGATCAGCGCTGGTCAAGAGAATGTGATGTAGGTGCATCTCTTCCCGTAGGTCACAGAGCATGCAAAATAGACTATTCAGAATATCAAACGATGGAGATGTTTCACAAGGCAGTCATGCTTGATAGTCAACCAGAATTCGGTCACAATTTTGTGGATTTTATTCCACCAGATTTTGTGGGAATTTCTCACTGAGAGTTCACAGTTAACTGAGTCTCGGAACGTTCTCTTAATTATTGACTTAATATATGGAATCTCTGGCATTTGGTTTTTTGCTAAGAGATCGGCTTTCTTATCACCTTCAATCCCGCAGTGGCTGCAGTGGTTGCAAGCAGATAATCTAAGTAAGTAAAAGCGACCGACACTCACTTACTCTCTTTGACTCGGAGATATAGGGGATGCAATTGCCTGAATGGTAGCCCTCGAGTCTCAAAGGATAACAGCATTTGAGAAGCACTCTAAGTGGGAAAGCAGTTCGGAGATGGTTACACGAGATCAAAATCGTCCCTTTGGGGCATGAAAGGACGAAATACTATAGACCATAACTGCTCCGTAATGTATGCAATTATCCATGTGGGAGCTGTCAGTTTACACTCATAGTCGATTTGCCTCGGGATACAGGGAATTAATTGTATTTACTCCACGTTCGGCAACACTGAATCACGAGTAAAATCTTATAGGGCTGCCTGAGTGAAGTCACGATAAATTTCGAAACCCCTTTTTTGTGTTGGATTACTTGGAAGGATAAAATCTTTAGTTCAAACAACTTCAATGTAAATCGCTATTAAGATACCGTTCCTTGGTTATGGGTATATTGCTGCATAAAGAAAAGTGGCCCGGTATTCTTATAATCTCTCCCACAAGAGGAGTGCTTTCTCCTCAATAATAGAATTAATGGAAGTGCTTCTGCACAGGCCAAAATAGCATCAACAGTTGTTGTCTTTATTGCACCAGTAATAAAGCGGAGCGCTTGGCTTTGTAGTAGCTCCAAGATGGCAATGTTTTGCCTTGATGCGGTAACCAAATGTTCACAGAAATCTAAATAATAAAAGTCCTGAATATAACGGTGCCGGAATCGACTCATCGCTCCCGGTGCATCAGGCGCCTATGTTGAAATTTTGATTAAAATGGCATTTTTATCTAATTAAAAGGAAAAACTTTTTGTACAGTTCGAAAGATCTCTAAAAAATGAACCTTTGTTTCAAAGTTGCAGGTAATTTCAACTCTAAATATTTAGCGTGATATTACGCCTTGAAAAAGTAAACACAAGCGAAGCAAAGATGGATGAACGAGATCGACGAGATATGGCGACATCTATGAATTATATTGTTAACTCGGTCGCGAAGCGGCACGTGTGGAATCATTCCTTGAATCATTGAAAAAAAAATAACGGAACATAATCCCTGGCGTAGATCGATTAGATGGCTGCATATACTGGCGAAAATACTCCTTTTGCGTGACAAGCATGAAAGGACAGTTTTATTTAATATTTAAGTTCTTCGGCGACAGTCCCCAATTTCTGTGTTTTTTTGCGATTTGTCCCCACAATGTAAAAAAGCAATTGGCGACAATTTTTAATTATGCCATTGTTTTTTAATTATATTACTGTTAATTATTTCATTAATTAGAAAATATCCCCAATTGTGTTTCAAATTTGGGCACATGTCCTCAAC
Source organism: Cheiracanthium punctorium (assembly GCA_038373885.1). Classification (NCBI taxonomy): domain Eukaryota; kingdom Metazoa; phylum Arthropoda; class Arachnida; order Araneae; family Cheiracanthiidae; genus Cheiracanthium; species Cheiracanthium punctorium. The sequence goes on from JAWZYV010002352.1 coordinate 2,095,426, forward strand.
TTTACGTCCAAAGATATGGTCACCTTAATTTAACTGAAAAATTTGAAAGATTTTGGGCAAATTTATTGAAAATGTGTAAAATTTTGTTTGCACAACACTTAAACACCTATTTGTAGGAATTCTTTTGTAGAAATTGGCAACACTCTTTGAGATGAGAAAAACGTATTTGTTGTTGTTTGTGGAAGTCATGTTTTTTTTTTTTTTTTCCTCATCGATCTCAGGCGAGTGTTTTTAAACGTTAACGGCGTGGCATTTGTAAAATCCTATTTTAAAAGTGTTTGAGTGTTTTAGATTGTTTTGGTGACAGCGTTTGCTTAATTTTGAATTCCTTTAAACGGATGCATTTTGCTTTCAACGTTGTTGGATCGTAACTTTTATTTAGATGTTTTGGGACATTTTTTTAATTTTTGTCATAAATCCATAAGCGTTTGTTTAATTTTGAAGTGTTTAATTGAGCGTTTTAGATTGTTTTTGGTGACATGTTTCTTTCATAAGCGTTTGTTTAATTTTGAGTTCGTTTAACCGGATGGATTTTGATTTTAACATTGTTGGATTTCATAGCTTTTATTTAGGTTAATTTGGTGTCGTTTATTTTGTTTTTGTCGTAAATCTATAATTACTAGCCGTCGGACGACCCGCACATTGCAAATTTCGGTTGCGAAGAGGACCGTGCGCCGTAGGTTGCACAAGCCAGTCGCGAAGCGGCCAGTGTGCTCAAGGTTGCACATTTTGGCCAAGAAGCGGCCATCGACGGCCAAAACTGGTCGCCGAAGGCGGCTAGTACGTAATAATTGGTAAAAACAGTTGTAATTCATCCTCAACGTCGACATACAGTATCCCCACCTGACGCCTGGCAGATGTTTCTAAATAAGGAGACAGGCCACGAGATTTCCTTGTTAGCTTTGGATCGAGAACTAACCCCTAACATAACTCCTGAGTTCCACTGATGGTAGAGCCTTCATAAAGCAATTGGGGCTGCAAGGGCTGATCAGTAAAAGAAAAACTCAATTGTTTTCTCCCTGTTTTCTCTCATATTATTGCCATCACATCATTTCTCCAGCATTTTCAAGGTATCAGCCAAATTTTTTCAGTAATTTCCTTTCCTTTCCTTCTGGATGTTTCGGTCCAAACGACCAGATCTTCCTCATAGAGTGGAGTAGAGATATATTACCATTGACCGTCAATATATCAACTCTATATTTTAACTTTTATTCTAGTTTCCATAGGCGCGTATATCTATGGACAGGGAGGGGCATGTCCCCACCTAGATCGCAAGAAAAATATATATTACCGTAATGATTTATCTATTGATATAACCCTGAAATCATTCAATAGTAAAATACAAGGTGACTGATAATTCTTGGTACAGACTTTGGGGTCTGGTACAGGACATTGTAACAATCACATTTTGTATAGGAATGTATGGTCAAAATTGAAGGGTCGAAGCACAAGCACAGGAAAGAACAAATTATGGTCAAATGTGAAGCGTCGAAGCTAAACACAGGAAAGAACAAATGATAGGGAAAGTGTTTTATTTTCATAACCTTAGTTACAAGTGGAAATTAATTTACAATAAGTGTTCGAAATTGCTTCCATCAGCATTGATGAACACTATATATACCAGGAATTTCACGCACACGTGCAACAGATACGGATACTTGAGCAACGAGATCTTCATCGGAGTCTACCGGAGTAGCATAAGCGTCATTCTACAAATGTCCTCTTAAAAAGAAATCGATGGGCGTCAAATCGGAAGAGTGGGGTGACCAAGAGGTAGATCCACCACATCCAATCCATCGCATGTCAAATGTCGCATTCAAGTGCTGACGAGCATCTAGGGTGAAGTGAGCTGGCGCCCCATCATGCTGAAACCACATGTGGCTTCTAATGATGATTGGAACATGTTGTAGCAGATCTGTTAAACTTGTTGAAGGAAATTGAGATAACAGTGGCCATTGAGTCACTGTGGCAGTAGGTAATAGGCCGATCGAGAAGTCATTTACAATACCAGCCTCCCCATTGACACTCTAGTGTTCTTCAGATGCATGTGGTCGCGTTGCATGAGGATTCTCGTTTGCCAACATATGGCAATTGTACGCATTAAATACACCATCGCTTGTAAATGTCGCTTCATCTTTACACACGGACGGAAAAGTTACATTATTGCAGAAACCACTGGCCGAAAATCCTGCGCAGAAGATAGTTTTCTGGTTTCAAAGCATGTACAAGTTGATAATGGAAAGTGTATAGACGATTATTGCGTAACACTCTCCAAACAGTGTATTGACTCACACCTACAGTCTGTGCAACAGTTCTTGTACTGGACTCGGGTGTAGCAGCCACGATTTGCAAGATTCTTTCGTCAACTGTTGCAGTGCGTAGAGTTGTTCGTGGACCAGCGTCGTGTCCGATAATGTGCAATGAACTTGTTTCACAAAGATGACGATGTAATCCCTGAAACATTCTGTGATCCGGCATTCGTCAGTCAGGATACTGCTCACGCTACATTCGTAGCGCAGCTCTGCCGTTTCCATTTGCACGGCCGTACATGTAATGCACGTCTGCTTTTTCGGCAAACGTAAAATCTCCCTTCACCGACAAAAACTGAAACGAGAATGGCCTCTCTTCCCTAAATCAACGCCAACTGCCCATCTACCGGCAACGGTAGCAACTACTAACTCCATTTCTCCTCCGTGCTTCGACGCTTCACTTTTGATCATACATTCCTGCACAAAGTGATTGTTACAGTGTCCTGTACCAGCCCTCGAAGTTTGTACCATGAATTGGCAGTCACCCTGTATAGTATCTTTCTGGGGCAGGACCCCTGACTTCTCCCCCCCCCTACAAACAATCACGTGGGTGTTCATGTTAGTTTTATTAATGTAGCTAAATTTAATTCAAATTTAAAAGCTTATTAAAAGTACTAATTTTGTGTTACAGTTTTAGAAGGTAGAAAAAAATAATTGCGCTGTAGGAACATTTAAAAATTTCCTTTACATTTTGTATTAAGCATTAAAAATTAACTTCCGTGGAGACCTTTTGGAGATTTTGGTGATTTGATGATAAAAAATTAGTCCTTTTAATGCATAAATTCTTGCATTTTTTAGATTTAATGCTCACAGTTTGCAAAAATTCTTGCACAATGTCATATTAAGAAATAAGTAAAAGAAATAATTAGTATTCGGTTCTTAATTAAGTTACAAATATATGCAATAAAATTTGAAAAATGCTAAAAAAGTCTAAGTATATCATTCAAAGATAATTCTTGGTCCTTTTTTTTACACACTGTACAAAGGCTATATCTACTTCCGCTTATATCTACTAGAAATGAGTTTTTTTTTCTTCTCTGTTGGTTCATTTCCAAGGAAACTGTTAATTATTCTACACCATTATTACTATTTTTAGGTTTTTTAAACTTTTGTGTTATTATATGTGTTCTATATTATTCCAGATTAAATACTGAATAATAAATGACAGTATATTTGAATGGAAGTAGATAACGGAATTTTCAAATATACGCACAAGTATTTTAAATACTATTAACATCCCATACCAACTATTTCTTGCCTTAAAATAAAAATTAATAAGTTCACAGCAAAGTTTTTGAATTTTAGAATATTTCCCAGTACAAATAATTAAGAATTTTGCCCTCTGGAATTGTTGTTTATGAGGAATTTTCACGTGTCCATACTTTCTGTTAGGAAGTATGATTTTAAAATAAGAATGTCCAACATAAAATTATATTTACAGAGGGTTTTTAGAACGATTTTGAGACAGTATAATTAATATTTAAAATATGAATATTATTTCTTTTTAATGTTCACTATGCCAGTCCTTTTTCTATAATAAGCCTACATCGTGATTTCCATGATAGAAGGGCTTTTCGTAAAATTTACTGGGGTATTTATTTCCATTCCAGTTTCGCAATTTTTGAACGTTAAAGTTCATCAATCGCGGTTGATTTGCGCTTAAAAAGAACTCTTTTCAATTGAGCAAAGGCACAATAGTCCATAGGCAAAACATCAGAGACGTAACAAGAATATGTTGAAAAGATATATTTGCAGTACCTCTATTTTGTATATACACCTGAATCTTTCAGCAATCACCTATGTGCAGTGTGAGGTACACGAAAGATTAGATTTTACAAAAACTAGTAATGTTCATTTTATTAATACGTTTAACTGTGGGTGGTATCAGATACAAGACTTACTAATCGATTGGGTGATTACTGAATTAGTAGAAAGTTTCTGAAGCCTAATTATTTTACTTATTCATAAAAATTACATTTTTAAAATGCTTTTATATCTATCTGCATAGTTTAAAGCAACTTTATGTCAGATTCGTTAGAAAAAGTAAAGCAGTCAGAATCACATTTGTCTTTCTGATGTAATAAAATTAATATCTATTCAGGCATGATAGCTCAAATAAAGAAATTTTTATTTGATCTAATAATAGCCTAGGTTGCAATATTTACGCAAGGGTTACTATATATTTAATTCGCTTTACGCTTATCTCAAGTCATCAATTTTAGACAAAGGTTATTTACATGCTTCTCTAAAAGATCTTCCTCCCTCCCTTGCTACTTAATAATGCTAATTAATGTCTTATTAAAATAAAAACTGCTCACAGTTTTCACAAGGTCACATATTTGTTGTAATTCGTATCTGATTGTATTTAGTATTATTTCTTAAATAATACAACAAAACAAGTTATAAATATCACGTATGTCCTCACATGCAATGTAAATGAGAATACACTGTGAGAAAATAACATTACGAAATAAGTTTGTTTGACAGAGTTTATTATTATTATTATTATTATTATTATTATTATTAAACAGAATTAGGGGAAACTGTCACGTTGACAGTAACGTTACTTGAATACACTACAAATTTTTCATTTTTTTACAAAGTATTTTTATCTTTCTTAATTTGTCTAATTATCTGCTAAACATGCATAAATAATATTTCGCTCATTTAAACGATTAATTTAGTGGTTATTTGTATGCACACTAGTACCTATATTTTCGGAAGGTTACTCTAACTTCTCACATGAATCGCTACTTTTACAGATATATACATGATGTTTTCATGAGTAGGTGTTAAATATTGACCCAGTTTCTGGAAATAAATTATTTTAATTAAGTGTAATAGAAAAACACACTCAACATGACTTTTGAATTATCTAAATGTCTTATTAAGCTTCTCTTATGCGGAGAAAAACCCTCATGTAGAATTTAATAAATTTGCAGATATGTAAAAATACTAAAATAAAACGATAAAGTTTTATGAATAGATAAATTAAATGCCTTTGAACCTTTTAACAAATAGTTTGTGAGTTGAGAAACAGCATAGTAAAATCAACAAAATAATTTTGTTGAATGGACCAGAATCATATGAGTTAAAAGAGAAATTTTGTTAATTCAAAAAATCAATTTGGATGATTTAAAATTGATTCATTTGCTAAAAAAAATAAACCATTTAAAGAAACAGTTTAGATAAATTAACAAAAAGGTTAGTTTATTTTAATCGAACTATTTATGGTTAAATTGAAAAAAGGTTTTGTTCAAATAACTAAATAATTTTGTTAATTTCACAATGATTTTGTTGGTGCTATTTTGAACGAAAAATTTGTTCATTTAAACAGTTTTTTGTTTATTCAACAAAACAAATTTTTTCAGTGTACAAGTTTCACTAAAATACTTTATGTAAAATTTTAACGATTTACATTTTTGCCTTCTATTTGTATAAATCCGGTGAAGAGAAAAGACCCACAAGTGAAGTCTGCCATATACTGGAAGATTACTTAATTTCCGTTTCAGTAATCTCCACCGTAAAATTCATGCGTAGAAACACTTAGCTATTTTCTTCAACATGATCCTAATACTTTAGAGCAGTGGTCCCCATGGACCGGTACCGGTCTGTAGATCAAAAATAATACCGGGACGCCAAGAAACAGTAAATTATGACATTTTATTTACTGCAATGTATTTCTTTCGGGTTTAGACTTTGTCGGGTTTGAGCTAATTTATACCTTTTAACATAATAAATCTTGTAAGTATTTTAAATTAGTTTATTTTTTAGTAAACATATCAAGATTATGAATTAAAATTGCAGTCACTTAAATATAAACTGCCATTTCTGACAACCTATCTGTGTGAAGCGGCTTTTCTGCAGTGATAGTAACCAAAACAAAGCAACGGAATCAACTATATATAAGCAACACACTTCCGGTGCCTGTGTCTCCTATTACCCACAGATGGAACCGACTCGTTGGAATGAAACGAGCTCATGGTTCTCATTGATTTAGCGTTCTAGTGAGTTGAAATGTGAAATAACTTTATATTCTTTATTGTGTAATTGTTTTTTGTGGAATGTTTAAATACAGTTAAATTAAAGTTATTATATAAATATAATCTAAAATATAAACAATCAACCCCGCACCCTCCTTCTCAGTGGGCCGCGGTGAAATTATCAAACGTTGACCGGTCCGCCACGTTAAAAATGTTGGGGAGCACTGCTTTAAATTAAATATTTACTTATAGAATCATTAATAAATTATCAACAGCTCTATCATTTACTCAATGAAAAATTACAAAATGCATTTATCATGCCATACATTCCAACAGACATTATTCATTGTTCAGTTTTAGTATTTGCTTAAGGAATTCAATAAAATCTCTAGTAAGAAATATTTTCACTGTATAGTAACTAATATTCCTTTATAGGTTTTAGACTATTAACCTTAATTAACTGCGTTCCTGCGCATACTTATGAAAGATCAGGGCAAATAATTAAAAGGATATTCTTTCAAATAATGATGCTGCTTTCTTATCTGTAAAGCACAGCTGCAATGAGCAAATTAATTTTATAAACTTACTTTTCATCTGCAAAAACATGATATTTACTAGTACAAAACATAAAGCGGAATTCAGAAAGGTCTTTGAATGCTGAAGACGATTTAACATTTCCCTTTGTTGTTACAGTAGGATAACACAAAACCGCTAATTGGTAATTAAGACATTATCATTATCTTTATACTGTAACTGTACAAATGTAAAATAGCAGAAATTCAATGTTGTATGTATTATGCATTTAGCTGAATAAAAACACATTTTTCTATTGAATTTATTATATTTTTAAGATTGAGAAAAAACTATATACATGCAGCGTGTCAGAAAAGTACGTCTAACCTTTGTAAAAGGAAATAAAATAAGATTTTCACTGACGAAATTTTATGTTCCATAAATATAACATAAAATTTCTTTTTAGTGGTGGATAACTAGGTGGATAAACTAGGTCCAATACAATGGCCACCTACATCTCTACTAGACATAAAATTGAAAATGTTGTATACCAATCTCCACTTCGAGAAGCCGATGAACACTCAGATTACAGCAACTATCCAGAGTGTTGGCCTACAGTGCTTCACAGAACGTGGCTAGAAATCTTGTATAGACTTGATGTGTGGTGCACATTGAAATTGTGCAATAAAAAATCGAAAAAAAAAGGTATTTTCTTTTTCGGACATAAAAGCCGTAAGTCCATATCTTTGTTTATTTTTAATTAATATCTGAAAGTGTATACCATGTTTTTCAAACCAATGTATATTTAGTATACAATGTAAAAAAAAAAAAAAAATCACACGTTAAATTTGATACTGGATAGGTAAACTTCAAGTGTTGAAAAAGATATCTTCCCGCATTGATTTCAGAAATAATTTTGCTGGTTAATTGAATGGTGAGTTTTGTGAAAGTTTAAAAAATAGGAAATTTTGAGTAGGACACGAGCTATAAATCAATTTCCTAGTGCATGTGTTATTATTTGAGCAGCCATGAAATATGCGACAATGTTCTTCAAAAAACTTCATTCGAACATTCAAATTATGCCTTTGAAAAGATGTAAAAAAAATTATTAGTTTAAGTAAAATTTTAAAAATACGAGAGAGAAAGAAGGGGGGGGGGAGAGAAAAGAAATCTTAAAAACAGGAACTTTATTTTTGCTTCAAAAAAAGATTGCATGTAGCGATAAACTTGATAAACTTTAATTAAATTTATTTAAAATGCTAATAGGTAGTTTATAGCAAAATCACATGCTATAAAAACGTGAATCCTTTATGGAATTTATTTGGTCTCAGAGCAGAAAGTGGCTGAGAGGTTCTGCTCTCGAGAATGGAAGGCAGGAGGTGCTAGGTTCAAATCCCGGTCGCGCATGTCGACCTAGCTGTTCGTGGTTTTCTGCGAAACCTCCCGTAAGTATGGGCTCTGATCCCATAGAAAGTCCTCCTTGGAGGGCATTTCCCCAATAGGCCTAGGACCCTAGTGCAGTCAATTGGCCTCAATTCACAAACGGAGCAGAAAAGCAAATGTTTTAAAATATTTATTGCTGCACCTATATAACGGATACATGTTTTGAAATAGACACAAGGATATGATTATTATTATTAAATTTATTTTATTTCTTAGTGTTTTGTGCAACAAAATTCGACATTTATTATGGGTTATTAATATTACTTATTCGAACAAACTTTTTCTTTTACCCAAATGTATGAAATACTATTCGAACAATTCTAAGTATTTTTTTTTAATCAATTCATTTTTATACCGTGTTCTGTGCTTGATTGTTTAAAGTAAATTTTTAGGTCTTATACTCTTTTCTTTTGATTCTTGTGGGTACATCATTATGAAGAGCAAAGTATAGTTACATTAGCATTAAATATTACTAATTGGTCTCATTCATAATAAGCGTCAAAGAAATTCAACTTTCTCCACAAAAAAAAAAAATGTTTGTTACATTATGTAGATATGTTATTTGTTTTCGTGCGGGGAGAAAACAACTCACGTAACTGAATGTTTTGTTTAGAGCTGTATACGTCCTTCTCGGAGTATACCGCCTCATCAGATCCTCATCAGAAGGTATGTGGACTTCTGAATATTGGCACCCCACGGAAACTGGTAGCGATCGCAGGAGAGGACTTTCGGAACAGCGGATTTAACGTGCATGTACACCGTATATACATAGTGGTCTTTAGTGGTATGTTGGCAACATTGGCAGCCTTCCGGTTACAAGTCACGATTGAAGTGGCTTTTTTCTCGCATATGTTAACTGAATTTTAATCTGAACACCTTTTAAAATGCATACACGGAACTAGTATGAAAAATACTGGTACTGCTTTTTAAGATACGTTAAGGTACGCATAATTTAATTTTCTCTTTATATTTCTCCTTCAAACCATTCATTTTATTTAGAGACTACCTGAAGTACCCGTCCTCGACGGGTTAGTGAATGAAAATTTCCAAAAAGCAAGAACTTTCGTCAGCATTGTAGGAGTACACAGAATGGATGTAGTATGTTGCCAAAGTAAAGAAAGCGAAGTTATAATATTCATGTATTATTAACATATTACAGGTTAGAGAGTAACTAAGTAATATCATTTCATTCGCTTTAGTCGTAATTATGAGATGCGCGAACGAATATTGACGCATATTGAAATAATTTTCGCAAAATCTCAAAATTTAATCAACATTTTTGAAAAATTTGAAGCCAAGTATTTAAGTTGAGTGACAACCTATCATGCCACCCAAATTCGTTTCATTCCCTGCAGTCTTTATTTCGTGATGCTGGAATAAATTTTCATCATTTTAAAACGATTTTCGAAAAATCTCAAAATGTAAGCAAAATATTTTTAAAATTCAACGCCTATAAATTAAGATTAGCAACTACCTATCATAAGCACTCAATTTCGTATCATTCGTATTAGTCGTTATTACGTGATGTTTGAAGAAATATAAACGTATTTTGAGAGAATTTTCACAAAATCTCAAAATCTAATAAAAATGTTTAAAAAATTGGACTCCTATAGTTTATGTTGAGCAATCATCTATCGTGTGACCAAATTTGATATCATTCGCTTTAGTCGTTATTACGTAATACGGGAACAAAGATTCACTCAGTTTTAAACGATTTTCACAAAATCTCGAAATCTGATGGATTTTTTTTAATTAGATGCTTATAGTTTAAGGTGAGTGACCACCTATCATTTCACCAAATATCATTTTTTCACCTTTGCAGTTATTACGTGATGTGCGAACACAAATTTACGCAGTTTGAAATGATTTTCGCAAAATTTCAAAATGCAATCAGGATTTTTTAAAAATTGGACGCCTATGTTTTAAGTTGAGTGACCACCTATCACGACACCCAATTTCATATCATTCGCTTCAGTCGTTTTTACGTGATGCTTGAACACAAATTTACGCAGTTTGAAAGGATTTTCGTAAAATCTCAAAATCCAATCAGGATTTTTTTAAAATTGGACGCCTATGTTTTAAGTTGAGTGACCACCTATCATGACACCCAATTTCATATCATTCGCTTCAGTCGTTTTTACGTGATGCTTAAACAAAAAAAGCGTCACGGACAGAATGACAGAATGACAGAATGACAGACAGACAAACTTTTTTTTGAGGGTCGCATGGGATTCCCGGGTGCTTGAAACGGATAGAAATCGCAAAATTTTTGAATTCCAAGAAATGTACAGACAAAAGTCTAATTTTATTTATATAGATTTCTATGCCGCTTTCAATAAAGCACCCGGGAATCCCATGCGACCCTGAAAAAAAAGTTTGTCTGTCTGTCATTCTGTCATTCTGTCATTCTGTCCGTGACGCTTTTTTTGTTTAAGCATCACGTAAAAACGACTGAAGCGAATGATATGAAATGTGGTGTCATGATAGGTGGTCACTCAACTTAAAACATAGGCGTCGAATTTTTAAAAAATCTTGATTAGATTTTCAGATTTTGCGAAAATCGTTTCAAACTGCGTAAATTTGTGTTCAAGCATCACGCAAAAACGACAGAAGCGAATGATATGAAATTGGGTGTCATGATAGGTGGTCACTCAACTTAAAACATAGGCGTCCAATTTTTAAAAAATCTGATTGGATTTTGAGATTTTGCGAAAAACCTTTCAAACTGCGTAAATTTGTGTTCAAGCATCACGTAAAAACGACTGAAGCGAATGATATGAAATTGAGTGACATGATAGGTGGTCACTCAACTTAAAACATAGGCGTCGAATTTTAAAAAAGTCTTGATTAGATTTTGAGATTTTGCGAAAATCCTTTCAAACTGCGTAAATTTGTGTGCAAGCATCACGTAAAAACGACTAAAGCGAATGATATGAAATTGGGTGTCATGATAGGTGGTCACACAACTTAGAACATAGGCGTCGAATTTAAAAAAAAATCTTGACTAGATTTTGAGATTTTGCGAAAATCATTTCAAACTGCGTAAATTTGTGTTCACACATCACGTAATAACTGCAAAGGTGAAAAAATGATATTTGGTGAAATGATAGGTGGTCACTCACCTTAAACTATAAGCATCTAATTAAAAAAAATTGATCCGATTTCGAGATTTTGCGAAAATCGTTTAAAACTGAGTGAATCTTTGTTCCCGCATTAAGTAATAATGACTAAAGCAAATGATATGAAATTTGGTCACATGATAGATGGTTGCTCAACATAAACTATAGGTGTCCAATTTTTTAAACACTTTTATTAGATTTTGAGATTTTGTGAACATTCTCTCAACATACGCTTATATTTCTTCAAACATCACGTAATAACGACTAATACGAATGCTACGAAATTGAGTGATAGGATAGGTAGTTGCTAATCTTAATTTATAGGCGTTGAAATTTTAAAATATATTGATTACATTTTGAGATTTTGCGAAAATCGTTTTAAAATGCTGAAATTTTGTTCCAGCATCACGAAATAAAGACTGCAGGGAATGGAACGAAATTGGGTGACAGGATAGGTTGTCACTCAACTTAAATTCTAGCCTTCAAAATTTTTCAAAAATGTTGATTAGATTTTGAGATTTTGCGAAAATTATTTCAATATGCGTCAATATTCGTTCGCGCATCACATAATTACGACCAAAGCGAATGAAATGATATTACTTAGTTACTCTCTAACCTGTAATATTTTAACAATACTTAAAAATTATAACTTCGCTTTCTTTGACAACATACTACATCCATTCTGTGTACTCCTACAATGCTGACGAAAGTTCTTGCTTTTTGGAAATTTGCATTCACTAACCCGTCAAGGACGGGTACTTCAGCTAGTATATCTATATAAATAAAATTTGACTTTTGTCTGTACATTTCTTGGAATTCAAAAATTTTGCGATTTCTATCCGTTTCAAGCACCCGGGAATCCGATGCGACCCTCAAAAAAAAGTTTGCCTGTCTGTCATTCTGTCATTCTGTCATTCTGTCCGTGACGCTTTTTTTGTTTAAGCATCACGTAAAAATGACTGAAGCGAATGATATGAAATTTGGTGTTATGACAGGTGGTCACTCAACTTAAAACATAGGCGTCGAATTTTTAAAAAATCTTCATTAGATTTTCAGATTTTGCGAAAATCGTTTCAAACTGCGTAAATTTGTGTTCAAGCATCACGTAAAAACGACTGAAGCGAATGATATGAAATTGGGTGTCATGATAGGTGGTCACTCAACTTAAAACATAGACGTCCAATTTTTAAAGAATCTTGATTGGATTTTGAGATTTTGCGAAAATCCTTTCAAACTGCATAAATTTGTGTTCAAGCATCACGTAAAATCGACTGAAGCGAATGATATGAAATTGGGTGTCATGATAGGTGGTCACTCAACTTAAAACACATGCGTCGAATTTTTAAAAAAATCTTGATTAGATTTTGATATTTTGAGAAAATCATTTCAAACTGCGTAAATTTGTGTTCGCACATCACGTAATAACTGCAAAGGTGAAAAAATGATATTTGGTGAAATGATAGGTGGTCACTCGCCTTAAACTATAAGCATCTAATTAAAAAAAATCCATCAAATTTCGAGATTTTGTGAAAATCGTTTAAAACTGAGTGAATCTTTGTTCCCGTATTACGTAATAACGACTAAAGTGAATGATATGAAATTGGGTCACACGATAGATGGTCACTCACCTTAAACTATAAGCATCTAATTAAAAAAAATCCATCAAATTTCGAGATTTTGTGAAAATCGTTTAAAACTGAGTGAATCTTTGTTCCCGTATTACGTAATAACGACTAAAGCGAATGATATGAAATTGGGTCACACGATAGATGGTCACTCACCTTAAACTATAAGCATCTAATTAAAAAAAATCCATCAAATTTCGAGATTTTGTGAAAATCGTTTAAAGAGTGAATCTTTGTTCCCGTATTACGTAATAACAACTAAAGCGAATGATATGAAATTGGGTCACACGATAGATTGTCACTCACCTTAAACTATAAGCATCTAATTAAAAAAAATCCATCAAATTTCGAGATTTTGTGAAAATCGTTTAAAACTGAGTGAATCTTTGTTCCCGTATTACGTAATAACGACTAAAGCGAATGATATGAAATTGGGTCACACGATAGATGGTTGCTCAACATAAACTATAGGAGTCCAATTTTTTAAACATTTTTATTAGATTTTTGAGATTTTGTGAAAATTCTCTCAAAATACGTTTATAATTCTTCAAACATCACGTAAAAACGACTAATACGAATGTTACGAAATTGAGTGATATGATAGGTAGTTGCTAATCTTAATTTATAGGCATTGAATTTTAAAAATATTTTGCTTACATTTTGAGATTTTTCGAAAATCGTTCTAAAATGCTGAAAATTTGTTCTAGCATCACGAAATAAAGACTGCAGGGAATGAAACGAATTTGGATGATATGATAGGTTGTCACTGAACTTAAATTCTAGGCTTCAAATTTTTCAAAAATATTGATATATATATACTAGCTGAAGTACCCGTTCTTGACGGGTTAGTGAATGCAAATTTCCGAAAAGCAAGAACTTCCGTCAGCATTGTAGGAGTACACAGAATGGATGTAGTATGTTGCCAAAGTAAAGAAAGCGAAGTTATAATTTTTATGTATTGTTAAAGTATTACAGGTTAGAGAGTCACTAAGTAATATCATTTCATTCGCTTTAGTCGTAATTATGGGATGCGCGAACGAATTTTTACGCATATTGGAATAATTTTCGCAAAATCTCAAAATCTAATCAACATTTTTGGAAAAATTTGAAGCCTAGAATTTAAGTTGAGTGACAACCTATCATGTCACCCAATTTCGTTTCATTCCCTGCAGTCTTTATTTCGTGAGGCTTGAACAAAATTTCATCATTCTAAAACGATTTTTGCAGAATCTCAAAATGTAATCAAAATATTTTAAAAATTCAACGCCTATAAATTAAGATTAGCAACTACCTATCATATCAATCAATTTCGTATCATTCGTATTAGTTGTTATTACGTGATGTTTGAAGAAATATAAACGTATTTTGAGAGAATTTTCACAAAATCTCAAAATCTAATAAAAATGTTTGAGAAATTCGATTCCTATGGTTTATGTTGAGCAACCATCTATCGTGTGACCAAATTTCATATCATTCGCATTAGTCGTTATTATGTAATACGGGAACAAAGATTCACTCAGTTTTAAACGATTTTCACAAAATCTCGAAATCTGATGGATTTTTTTTAATTAGATGCTTATAGTTTAAGGTGAGTGACCACCTATCATTTCACCAAATACCATTTTTTCACCTTTGCAGTTATTACGTGATGTGCGAACACAAATTTACGCAGTTTGAATGATTTTCGCAAAATTTCAAAATCTAATCAAGATTTTTTTTTAATTCGACGCCTATGTTTTATGTTGAGTGACCACCTATCATGACACCCTATTTCATATCATTCGCTTCAGTCGTTTTTACGTGATGTGCGAACACAAATTTACGCAGTTTGAATGATTTTCGCAAAATTTCAAAATCTAATCAAGATTTTTTTTTAATTCGACGCCTATGTTTTATGTTGAGTGACCACCTATCATGACACCCAATTTCACATCATTCGCTTCAGTCGTTTTTACGTGATGCTTGAACACAAATTTACGCAGTTTGAAAGGATTTTCGCAAAATCTCAAAATCCAATCAGGATTTTTTAAAAATTGGATGCCTATGTTTTAAGTTGAGTGACCACCTATCATGACACCTAATTTCATATCATTCGCTTCAGTCATTTTTACGTGATGCTTGAACACAAATTTACGCAGTTTGAAACGATTTTCGCAAAATCTGAAAATCTAATCAAGATTTTTTAAAAATTCGACGCCTATGTTTTAAGTTGAGTGACCACCTATCATGACACCCAATTTCATATCATTCGCTTCAGTCGTTTTTAAGTGATGCTTAAACAAAAAAAGCGTCACGGACAGAATGACAGAATGACAGAATGACAGACAGACAAACTTTTTTTAAGGGTGGCATCGGATTCCCGGGTGCTTGAAACGGATAGAAATCGCAAAATTTTTGAATTCCAAGAAATGTACAGACAAAAGTCTAATTTTATTTATATAGATATGCTGATTGGAGGTGTATGCTGATTTCTCAAAAACATCATAATTGTCAGGTAATTTTTTTTTATATTGTTTCATGCTTTATTGTGTGCTCTAAGGCTTAGTATCATTAAAGTAAATGCGTTACCACTAATTTTATTATGTTTTCTAAATGCTTGAAAATCATTGAATACAATTGACATTTTTGTCTTTAAAAGATATTTATAAAAGTTAACATTTCACATGCCTCAGTTTATTCTTTTAAGCATTACGTGGAAATATCATTTAACTCGTACATTAAGGTTGAGGAAGTTGAAAAATAAGTATAAACGTATATACGCATGTGTGTGATCAGAGAAAGTTTTTTAATTTTGGTGCCCTATATGCAATACAATAAGCATAAAATTGTGAAATACATGCATATTGCACATATACAATTTTAAAAATATTTTAACATCTATGATTTCATATAACAGTCACTATTTTTATTTATATTCCCTATATATAAATCTTATCGCAAGATCAATACGTCTTAAAACTCGCTGAAATGTTGACTTGCTCCACTTGCATAATAGTGTGGAAGAAATATGATCTATTTAAAGTAACTCAAACACACACACACACAAAGATTCAAACTCCTACATATTAAAAGTGCTTTTTCTCAGTTTCAACTGTAACGCTAATATATAACATCTTTAGATTTTTTTTCTATAAATGCACCCGACTAATCATAGGAATTTTTATTTTATATTTGCATAGATTTATAGATAGCAATTGCATTGATTTTTTACTCTTTTATTTCTTTTAAGAAGCTTTCAGCCTGGTTAGTAAGAGTGTTAAATTTCTTATACAGCCATTTCAGGTGAAAAAAAAAATAGCATGATCATTTTTCATTTTAATGTTATTTTTTTTGCTTTTGCTCAGTCAAGTGAGCTTTATGAGTAGGTTGTGGCATGTGGATCTAATTTTCACCCGTAAAGTTTTTACAGAATCTTTATACAGAATGTGTTCTGCTTTCAAGCAATGGCCAGGAAAATAAAAATTTACTCCTTCCTCCCAGGGAGACAGTTCGCATTAGTGCTATGCCTTTCAAATTTCTTATTTGAAGCAAAATCTATTATTTCATTCAGTTGAAGAGAAGCCGAATCGAATTAAAAGCTTAAAAAGTAATACATAAAATTTTTTAAGTCAGTTCCTACTTAGGTCAACAAAGAAAAGTTTTATTTTTGTTACTTTTGATTAAATTTAATTAATTACATTTAATTAATGAATTTACATTTGAAAAAACTATTTGAATTTGAGTGGGTGAATAAAAAGTATTTTATTAACGACTGAAATTTTCAATAAGATATATAAATTTTTATAGGCAGAGTGTGAACTAACAGTAAGAATTGAAATGAAAAGGAAAAAAAAAAAAAAAAAGAAAGAAAGAAAGATAGAGATGCACAATTCGATGTTACAATAGTTCTAAATACAAAATTTCAATATTCTTCGGTTAAAAGCTTTAGAGTTATGCGAAAAAAATTTTGGCGTGAAATTTGGTCATATTTTGGCTAAACTCGCCAAGGTCGACGACACATGTCGAGGTTTTGGGCATGGCCCAAACAATGACTCACTATCACCAAATTTGGCAATATTTCGAGAGTTAAGAAATGTTAATAATTTGCGTGACAAAATTAGGCTATGCAAGTGATAATATATGAAGTCACGATCATCAGGCTTTGAAGAGAAAGTTGCGATTTCAGTTCGTTTTAAACAGATTTTCCAGATAACATAGTTTAAATTTTTTCATTAAAATGATCGTCTGCTTGAAGCATTGATATAAGATATTGCATTTGTGTACCCAAATCGAAACCGTTCGCGATGCGAAAAGTTGCGAAAAATGCAAAAAGTTTCCGCGCATTTCTAGAAGAGCATTCAATTCAATTTGGGTATATCATAAAAATTGAATATGAAGTTATTTATTTTAGGTGCACGAAGATTAAATATATTGAGTGTAGACAAATGTACGTCAAATTTACAACATATTTACGCCAAATGTGTTTTTCTAGCACCCGTTGTAATTGCCTCCACAGCGGCCTTTGATTTCTAGTTTCCAAAATAAGGTATTAGTATTAAAACTTAATAACCAAAATAAGTTATTAGGAAAAAAATAAGTTACACTTTTTAAATTTGTATACGGGTCCCTTACAAAGAAATTTCTAGTTAGTAAAATGTGTCCCATGCACTAATAAGGTGATGTGCAAATTTTCAGTTTTGCGTCGAAAAATGTTTCAGAGATATTTTTAATAGGAGACCATCAAGAGCTATACACGAATTTGAATGTAAACGTTTATTACTAGATAGTGCAAAAAAATATTTTATTTTGTAATTTATATACGACACTAGAAATGCGATCATTGGACTTTATATTTTCCCCTTCGATAGCCATTTAAAAGTGATTTAAGTCAGCATATATTTACCTTTATATCTCTGCCAATTTTTTAGACTATAATTCTTATATGGGACATTTTCTACTTTGTTAGGGGATCATATACAAATTTAAAATGTGT
Source organism: Cheiracanthium punctorium (assembly GCA_038373885.1). Lineage (NCBI taxonomy): Eukaryota > Metazoa > Arthropoda > Arachnida > Araneae > Cheiracanthiidae > Cheiracanthium > Cheiracanthium punctorium. Next base: position 2,113,390 of record JAWZYV010002352.1, read on the forward strand.
AACCGTTTTGATAATTAACCAGAGGATGTATTTCTTAATGCATACATTTTTCCTACTTTATTTTGAACAATGGTTTTTCAATTTATATTGCTCACTTCTCTCTAATCGATTAAAAATTAAAGCGTGTTGCCACCTTTTTGGGACACTCCGTAGAAATATTAGCTTTTTTTTTTCTTTTTCGTAAACTTTATTTTGAATGGAATCTATAAATGACACTCACTAAATTCGGAACTCTCATGAAATAATAAAGCATTGCGTAGTGAGAAAGAAGTGTAAGGAACATCTGTCAGGGAGAAATATGTCTTTCTTATTGTTGAATGGCGGAACAGATGTGCTGCAACGATTTTGAAATTTCGAAACGAATTGAAAGACATTTCCAATTTTACTGTAGGTGATAAAGGAAAAAATGTGTAGTATTATTTAAGGTCTAGAAGAAAAAGCCCGTTGTGGAGGCAATAACACGGGCGCTAGAAAAAACAAGCAACACATTTGATAACAATATGTCTGCATTCAATATATTTGATCTTTGTCCACTTAAAATTAATAATTTCATATTCAGTTTCTACTGTAGAAGTTACAGGCCGCTACTCTCCTCAAAATGTTCGGAATCTCTCTGCGAGTCGTTTGCGAAAACTTTTGCATTCAGAAGATTTCGCTTTGTTCGCCACAAGCCATTTTATATTAATGCTTTATGCAAAGGAAAGCATTTTATATCTAAAAATATATTCCTGTTACAAAAACATTCTTCAACATCCCCTCCACTTACACAGGCCAGTCAAAGTTAGTTCTGCATAAGAATAAGCAAAATCGTTTACAGCATAGGGGGTATAATATATTTTATAACACTACACAAATAATGTATCATTTCTGCAAAAATATCATTCTGGTAATAGTAAGAAAGTTCTTTCAAACATTGCTAGGCTATTATGCAATTTTCCACACTACCTATATGAGGTATTGCACAAGGTGTGCAAATGACTTTTTTTTACAAGCAGTGTTTCCAGAGGAGATTTATCAAAACCATGAGCCTTGAAAAAGGCTGCTTATAACAGCATTGTTTGTTTGTTTTGTTGTGGTTTAAAGGCACGAGGTCTACTATAGGACATAAAAACAATAACATTGTTAAAGAAAAAAATGTTGAGATAAATAACATTTTATTTCTACAAGTGCATAGAACATGTGTCTTTCATTATATTTTTCTTATTTCTAATCTCGGAAGTCTGTTTCATCACCAAAATAGATATTTTTTTCAAATTAATTGGAACTTTTAAAACCAGAGTTTTAATGACACTTGCATGGTGTTATATATATGGTGATTCTTAGCTCTCAGGAAAAAAAGTAAATTTTGGGTTGTAGAGGGAACTCAGGTGGTTCAGAATCACACAGCAATGTAGGGCTGGAAATGTGTCATTCATATACCTGTTCATAATGACTATGGGAAAAATGTCTTCCACAAACAGCCCTGGACTAAAATTGATAGTTTACAAATCCTATTTCATCTCACTGATAGCCCACCAGGGCCGAGTAGATAAGGCACTGAAAACTCAAAATACACGGCTGAAGAGATGGTCCCGGGTTCGGGCCCCAGTTCGTGGATATCGATCTAACGGTCTGACGTTTTGGTCGGTTTTCCCCAGATGTTACGTGATTACGCGTTACAATCCCTTAGAAAGTCCTCAGACCAAGGCACCCCCAACACCAGGCAGATAGCCCCCGCCTTGCTTTGCCTTAACCACGCAAACAGACATCTCATTTATGAAATGCTCCAAGAAAAGCTCATTGTTTGCAAAACTCGATTAAGAAAAGAGCAAAACACTTAAACATCACCTCCAAAGTGATAATTAACGGGTACATGAAGATGACATATCCGACTACTCATTGTTATAACATTCTGAAACGTCTTGGTTCCCTGTACACCCCCCCCCTTGCATTTCCCATCCAAGAATTACAAATTAAACTGTACAATGAATGAATATTTTCATTTTGAAGATATTCGGATTATATAGCAGCTTTCAATATCATGAATCTATAAATCAGCTCTAATACATTTAATTTTAGTTGAATTATTGTCATAACTAAGCCTTGTTTTCATAAAATATTTACACAGTAACTTTGATATTATTACATCAAATGTTATGTTAGCCCACTGCGAGTCAGGTTCTTCCCCTAATCAGCTATATATCATAATATAAATAAAATTCTCCCACTCCTATTAATATAGGAAATTCAACATTAACAGTTTCAAAAACATTCGTGAGAAATATTTGCTTTTCATTAACTTACGTACATATTTCTCCTAAGTCGCAGTGTACCATTTTTAATCGTTCTGCTTTCAGCTATGAGATAATACCCCTAATGAACACTAATACCGTTTCCGAAATATATTTTAAGCATTTTAAGTCTCTGTCTCTGCGGGGCTTGAATATATACTTTAAATATCAATTCTTAATTACCACTCTGTTATAAAATGCTGAATAATAACATATCACAGTAATATTTTGTGATGTGCAACAATTTTTTTGATTTAAATAAAATAAACTGATTTTAACAGATTTATATTATTTAAGTTCAAATAAAAGTGCAATCCATACTAATGAGAAGTTTAAAAACTTTTTGATAATTTACCACTTATTTTGGGTTTAGGGATTATATTTTTCTAAAGTTAACATAAAAATATTACAGAACCATTTTGTTCCGCTTACAACCAACAGCTTTAATCCTTAACACGTTATCGCTGTTTTTAACATATTATCCAGTTTATGTTGTGCCTGCAGTAGTAAATAAATTTCTGGCAATTTATGAAGTATGAAGAATGTGCATTTTTACTGAATAAAACAGCGAAAGATTGCCATTTTACCTTATTATTTCTAAGGGTTTTGTGGACATCAGTTGTATAATTCGAGGAATGGAAATAGGAAAATAAATTAATGCTTGTGTATTTTTACGACCGGCCTCGAAAAAGGACACTGCGCGTTAATGGCTTCGGAACAGTGGCGGCTCCTCCATTTGAGAACATGAGCACGCGAACCCCCAAAGGAAAAATTAAAGAATAAACACATTAAAAAATTAAATTTAAAACAAATATTAAGCACACTTCTAGATTTATGTGAATTTAAACCATGAATTTTACTCTCTCCCCCCTTCCCCCACTATTATTAAATAGGCTTATTATAGCTAGCGCACTGTAGTGTAGGTTACTACAGCAGTCTTGAATCAATCGCACGTGCGAGCGGAAAAAATTTTCCCTGAACCGCTCTCTGGTATGAGAAGCCGATACAGCTGGGAAAGTGTACGGCACTGATGAAATCATTCCGTTCGCACAATTTCATCGTGCGCACAGCTGCAATTTTTGCGGTATAGTTTCCGGATTTTCATTTGGTTTATTACATTCGGTTAGTTAATTAATTTCTTTTTTCATTTTCTTAATATTTTCTTTATTTCTATCATTTTTCACTACATTATTTTTTTACAAACTAGTGTAAAGTAAATTAGATGCGAGTGAAAGACGTGTTTCGGAGCTAAAGCAATGGCATTTTTCAATAGCATCCTTTGAAAAAAAAAGGAAATAAAATGAATCAAGACAGTACCTTTGCTAAAACTTATCTTGGCGACGAAATGCAAGACCAAAGTTGCAAGGCCGTACCAAAGGGGGGGGGGGTGAGGTTCAGGAGGTCCGCCATCCCTAAATTTAAAATTTTATTAACAAAATAATAATAATGAACCCTTTTTGTGAAAAATTTAGCCTTTTTCACCTCTTGTTCCCCCCCCCCTCTCCCTGAATTTTTTTTCTGGATACTGCTCTGCAAAGACGACTTGTTTTCTTTCATTCTCGGGAATTGTTTTCCAATAACTGCTGGAAACGCAAAACTATTTTAACTTGTAAGGTGCGTCGTATCTTCCTATTTAATTTTCGAATATTGTTTTGTGAACCTCCCCTTAAATAACCCACGAGCCGCCACTGGTTAGGAAAACTCGTGCATAGTGATACAAACAAACAAAATTCTTACAAGCTGAAGTGAATATAGTCTACATCTGTTTGCAAACCAAAGTAATAAAATTATGATGCAATATAAAATAAATAAATATTTGGAGATGTAGCTGGACGAATGTGCACGACCATCAAAGGCGAAAATGAAAGTCTAAAACAACATTAATTTCACTGAAAAATTAATGAAGTTCTCAGACACATATACAGGGTGTCCCATAACTATAGATGTAAATTTAAGGAGAGATAGGACTCTTAATAAGAAATAATAATCGCTTAGCAATGGAGGTCAAAAATGTGGTTTTCACATACCTGTTAATAATCACTTTGGGAAAAGTGCTGAAACGTTCGTCTAATTTCTTAACCAAGTTTCATAAGCAAAAGACTTGTCTCAAAAAATTTTATCTATGAAGTGAAATGTAATTTTTAAACTATTGAATTTATTCACGAGTTTTCTGTGAAAGATACATTAGATTTTGACGAACAATGGTCGAATGTTCGCTATTATTTCAGCATTTGTTCAAAAGTGATTATCAACAGCAACACGAACACGACGTTTTCTATCCCAAATCGCTCTGAAATTCTTTAGGTTTTATACCAATAGTTATGGGACACCCTGTATATTTGTTATGACTCTCAAACTTTTTAACAAGCCCTCCATTTTAGGTGATTTCCTACGTATACGACAGTCACACAGTCCAGAGGAGCAGTCACATAGCTCTACGCTTCTTTTTAACACTTCTCCAAAGCAATTGAAACGATTTTATAATTTCGATATTGTCTGTCTGTGCGTTTTGAAACCAGCGTGATTGCTATAAAATATATATTCCTTATTAGTATGTACTAAGGTAAATGTTACCCAGCAGAATAGGGTGCTAATATTATTACTTAGAGCTCTTTTCAGGTGCACACAAAACAGCTCCTATACACTGTAGTCAATTTAGAGTGCGCTTCAGAGACGTAAATCTGTTTGAAAAATAAAATAATGCAATATATTATTAAACTTTAAAGCTTATAAAGAAACGCTCTACCTCTAAAATAGTATAAGTGGCATTTACAGCTCCAAACAGAAACAAGGCTTTAAGGGCAATAAATTAGTAAAAAGACTTGCACGGTGTTCTTAAGTTTCCCTATTCAGAGCAGTATACAGTGAATACTAATGGCCAGAATGCATCCAAAATTGCAGGAAACCTTAAGCAGGTTATGATAGATTTTGTTAGAAAAAGAAATAGCTCAAGCAGTCACCACTAGGCTACGTTTTATAACGTTTCAATGTAAATAAAACAGACATATAATCATTCTCAAGTAAAAAAAAAACAATGAAGAGGTTGTGAAACACATGTTTTACACCTCTGCGTGGAGGAGAATTTGCATGTCAGCAATCATAACATTCTAAAACGCCACCCGACGATGACATTTTGAGCTATTTTTTATCCATGAAATATCCCTTCCATGGTCTCATTAAGGTTTTCTGCAAATTTGTAAACATTCTGACCAGTAGTTTCCGATGTACACCGCTCTGAATAAAGAAACTTTAATTATGAAAAGCCTGTACTTTAGCGTCTTATTCGATTTAACCTTTTTGCACTTCTAACACTTTTTCTTAGTGTCAGATAGTATTATCTCACCAGCTAGGCAAAGGTAAATAATGCAAACTCGCAAAATTGACAGATTTTTTTTTCAAATTCTCGGTTTCCGATTTGCTCGGAATGCCCACCAGGATTTTACTGTCACAATGCAAGACGGCCATGCGGGAGGTTGAAATTCAAAGATGCATGGGCTGATTTAAAAATACATGACGGAGCAAGCTAAGATTTTACTGTGGTATATCCTTAATTAAGTTACAAAAGGTTAGATAATCGTTATGTATTAATACATATGAAAATTAAGGTGTTGGAAAAATGTTTTATTATTGATTTGTATCCAAGATTCATATTTCTTGTTAAGTTTTAATGGGAGTGTAATCTTTCTGTAAGAACAATAGTTTTTCCTTTATTTTAACACACAAAAAAGTATGAGTTCAAGTGAAACATACAGTTTGTTCTAAGAAAATTTAACTTGTTTACATTTAAAATTAATTATTATTGTAAGAAATTAATAAATGATTCTACATAATACAATTTCAATGATTTTAAATTTTTACGAGATTAAATTTACCGATTCACGTCAATAACATTGAATTTTTCAGTAATATAATCAACACGCATTTCATTATTTGTCAGTATACGATGAAATTCTATGTAATTATTGAGGTTTTTATGTTTTCAAAAACTTATGTAGTGATTATCAATAAAAAAATCTTCTTCTAGTCCACAAATTACTATTTTTAAATTCAATAATACTTAGTTTAATCCCTTTCTATTCCTGTAATTCCATTTGAAGTATTAACGTATACAAAATACGGAAATGTTACGATTATATTTTGGAAAGAAAAGCTTATTCAGTAAAATTAATCTGTATATTTCCAAATGAAATTTTACTTCTTAACTGAAGTATTTCCCTGGAGTAAGAAATGTATTTAAATAAAGGGAATTAAAATAAATATACAATAATTCAATAATCTTGGAAATTTAGCTCACTCGTGATTACGTGAACATTACATCATGGCATTAAAGCAGGTTACGCAATGAGCAATTGCAAAAAATATTTTTGCGACATCAATCTTTTATTCAAATTGTTTTGCAAGACTATTCATTAAGCAAAACAATTATTATTACTATTGCATAATTTACGCGATAAAACAATTTATATTTCTTTAAATTTACTGTATTTCGTGATGGTTTTAGGCGTTATAGGTAAAATAATGCGGTAAATTACTTGTATGAATACACTGCAAAAAAAGTCTGTAAAACGTACAGAAATTACTCGTATTATTTACAGAATAAGTCTGTTCGTAAGAAAAAACAGTTTTTTTCTGTTTTATCTTCACCCGCGCATGCGTACTAGACGAAGACGTCATTGCTCAACCTTGAGGCTCATTTCGCCTCCGGGGCAATTAAAACGACAAGACATTGTACTACGTGTCGTTAGCTGGAGCTGGAGAAAAGGCACGGTATATTTAGTTACAACTGCATACGTAGGTTCAGGTGAGTGTTTGATGTTATGTACGGATTTTGTTCACTGGGCGCGTTGGCTTAACCCGGCTCGTTTGGACTTAGAACATTTTTAAGTACTTTAGTGTTTGTCAATAATGTTGACGCCGCGTAATTAATTAGATTAATTAATTGACATAATTAATGTTAAATCAATAAGTAATTAACGAGATATAAAGCAATACGTTAATTAATTAGATTGATTACTATTAATTAATTATTAATACAGTACTATTTAACTGGGAGGGAAACCCCACCACAAGAATAAAAGGAGTTACATGAAAAAGTGTAAGAATTCTTATTTTATTTCCATAAAATGGACATTTAAAATAACTTAGACAATTTTTAAGGACTTTAGTGTTTGTGAATAATGTTCACGCCACATGATTAATTAGGATAATTAATGTTAAAGCAATAAGTAATTAGACAGATTAATTGATTATTAATTGATTTATTTAAGGTTGTTAAAAATCCAGAAAACACCCTGAATATACATAATGTTATTAAATGGACTTGCAAAAGAGATGAATACTTAATAGTAAAAATTTAATAATTTCTATCAAAAAACATTGTAGTAAATTAACTAAATATATTATTATGTTTTGTTGATCTCCAGTAGTCATTCAATAAAAACAAAATTAATGATTTAATTACAATGTATAATTAATACTTTTTTTAACTAATCACCTTTTTTTAACTTGAATAAACATGAAGATATCACGTTTGAAAACTAAATGGTGACACATATTTAGTAACACTGGACACAGAAGAGGAATCTCAGTCACTGTTGTGTCTCCTCATTGTTGACTGCTAGATGCTGGACCGCAGGGGGGCATTTACTCTTATTGTGAGTAGCAACACCGGACTCAGAAGAGGAATCTTGGTGACTGAGTCTCCTCAGTGTTAGCTGCAAGATGCTGTGCCAGAGCGGGGCATTTACTGCCTGTCATTGTAAGCAACAATATCGGCCTTCTTTGGTAAAAAGTGGCATGTAACATTGAGGGGAGGGGGAAAATCGTTTCTTTTGTAGAAAATATTTCCAAAAAGGTTGAATTCTTTTTTTTTTTTTTTTTTTTGGGGGGGGGGGCAGTTTCCCTCCGTCTTCCCTTTTAATCCGTCCTCGGTGTTGAATGATGGGAAATAGAACAGTTATGGAACTTGATTGTGAATTCGAGACTTTTTAACCTTCAAAAAGAAACGAAAAAAATCACCTGTGAATTTGATATGTTTATTTTAGACTTACGGGTGAGGGGAGGGGGGGTGGCTTTTATGTGTAAAACTACGCATCGAAACCAATGGACCAACCAGACAAATCGGCATAATGATTTTAAGCAGTGCAGGGCATCACTTGATCTGACGTCATACTATGACGTCACCTTAGCGACTCTTTCTTCAGTTACTTGCGATTTATGTGCAAAAGTTTCTGGCAACACTGATCGGAGGTGACGCTCTCGGTCGGCTAACGAACGATACGTACCGTTCACCTCACCATGGCACAACGTTAATATCACTGGAAATGGTATACGGGCGAAGTGTGAAAGTCCCCGTTTCGGGTCCCATCGCGCGTTCGTCGACCGTTAACCGTTCAGAGTTTTCCGTGGTTTTCTCCGGAAGTTAGCGTAAATACGGATTAGGACCCCTTCGAAAGACCCCCACGGAGGGCTCTCCTCTTTCAAGGAAACCTCCCCAAAGCTCACTCACTGTGCGAAACTGAAAATAGCTTTTCTTCTGTTGCTCTGAAATTCACAAAATTATTCTGCAGAAAGCAAACACGGTGGTTCTATTTACATTTATACATTTATTTTACAATTGCCACAAACATTTTAACATTTTAATATTACAAGGGGCATCTTTCAGCCCAAAATACAAAGGGGTTAGGCATCTTTCAGCCCTAAGCACCTACGCAGTACGCAGTAGAAAAGCAAGTGGGGGTTTTTTCCCCAGAGATCAATGAACTTTTTATCCCATAGATCTGGGATATAGACAACTAGCGCCATCAAGCGCGATTAAAAGGAGGTTATGCAACACTCCCCACCTGATAATTTTACAAAAATTATCACATTTTTCTCTTTATCAACAACAACAAAAAAAATACTTACCAATTACCTCAATCTATAATAGCACTAGGTTAAGTAACAATGTGAACATATAAATTTTCTTCAAAGTAAAACTTAAATTTAAACAGATGATTACTAAACACAAATTTCTAGATTAATTACAAAGTCAAAATTAATATTTTTAAAGTCAAAGAATTTAACACTTAAAGTTCAGTAATGATTCATAAGTTCAATGTTTATGTATCAGTCATTGATTTCCAGTGGATACAAAAGCTGGACTGGGCGTCGAAATTCTCCATTTTTAGTTTTTACGACGCATGATCGAACGAGTCCATCTCTACCTTTCATAGTTTGTGTTATCATACCTAAGTTCCACAAGAACTTAGATTTAGTTGAGCCTTCAAGGAGAACAATGTCCCCAACTTGTAAGTCCCTCTTCTTCTGAGGAGTCGAAAGTTCGTGGAAATTTTTGTTGTTCAAAAGGTACTCACCTTTCCATTTTTTCCATAACTGAGACAAAATCTTAGATTGGTATAATTTCCTTTTTTTCAGTCCTTCTTTGGTTGAAGATCTGTTTGTTATTTCTACAAAGTTGTATGGATATTCCATTTTTCTTCCAACCAAAAGGAAATGAGAAGTGGTTAAGGGTTCTGGCTCTGAGTGATCATTAAATACATAAGTAATCGGTCTTTGGTTAAGAATATTTTCAATCTCGGCAAGAAGAGTCATGATCTCTTCAAAGGTTAGCTGAGCTCTTCCTAAGACCTTTCTGAGCGGTTCTTTAATCGATCTCATCAATCTTTCAAAGAACCCTCCCCACCATGGGGCAAGCTCAACTATGAATTTCCAGGTTATCCCTTCAGATGATGCAAAATTCTGGATTTCTTTGTCTTTGATCAGGTCTACAAAGTATTGTAAGTCCTTACTAGCACCTTTAAAAGTTTTAGCATTATCTGAGTAAAATATCTTGGTGTTCCCTCGTCGGGACAAAAAGCGTCTAAGTGCTAAAATAAAACTTTTAGAAGACAAATCCGAGACCAGTTCGAGGTGAACTGCTCGAGTGACTGCGCATGTAAATAATGCGACATAAGATTTTTGGGTTTCTTTTCCCAACTTTACGTATATGGGTCCGGTGAAGTCAACACCTGTCACACTAAAGGGAGGAGATTCAAGTATTCTGTCCTTAGGTAACTGTCCCGTCATTTGACTTGCTGGTTTCGCTGAATACCTTCTGCATATGAGACACCTGTTTATAACTTTTCTTACGACTTGTCTTCCTTTGGGTATCCAATACCTTTGACGAATCTTCGTTAAAGTAATACTTACACCAGAATGCATAGCTTTATTGTGGTCTCGTAATATTATTAATTCTGTAAATCGTGAATTACTTGGTAGTAGAATTGGGTGTATCTCCTCTCTTGTTAATTCGCCTTCTTCCAATCTTCCTCTTATTCTGAGAATTTGGTTTTCATCTAAAAAAGGGCATAAACTATATATACTGGAATCTGGTGAAATGGGCTTTTGAGAATTTAGAGAGGCTATTTCCGAAGAAAAATATTCCATTTGAACTTTACGGATGCACATGTCTTCACACATTTGAATTTCTTCTGTAGAAAGAGGACCCTTATTTACATTCGTTTTTTTCAAAGCATTAATAAATCGTTTAACATATGCTATTATTCTTATAAACTTTGTGACTGAGCTAAATTTATTTATGTCAAGCAGCTCTTCTTTATTTTGAACAATACAGTCATTGACTAAAATGTTATTACGGGCTTCAGGGATGTCTTCATCTTTTATTTGAGTTATCTGTTGTTCTGGCCATTCTGTAGTAGGGCATTGTAGCCAAAATGGCCCCAGCCACCAAAGAGAACTTTTCTTCAGTGATTCGGCAGTCAAACCTCTAGTTAAAAGATCTGCCGGATTTTGCTTACCGTGGCAGAATCGCCATTGCCGAGGGTTGGTATTTTCCTGAATTTCGGTGACCCTGTTACAAACAAAGGGTTTCCAGTTCTTGGGGGATCCTTTAATCCAGCATAATACTATATTAGAATCAGTCCACAAAAAGGTGTTTTTTATAACATCACCGAATAGCTTTTGAAGATATTTCGACACTCTGGAAGCAATTACAGCTCCCATCAGTTCTAACCGTGGTAACGTTAAAGCTTTAAGGGGAGCAACCCTACTCTTTGAACAAACGAAGGTAGTTTTAATTTCACCTAATTTGTTGGTGTACTGAAAGTAAGCTGTACACCCAAAAGCCTTTTGACTTGAATCACTAAAAATATGTAAATCACAGTTTTTCACCACGTCGCAGTCAGGGAAGTATTCACGAGGAATTGAAATAGTTTTAACAGTTTCTATATCAGAGAACCAGTTTTCAAAATCAGTTTTTAAGTCCTGGGGAAGTTCATCGTCCCAATCAACTCCTAAGAGCCATATTTGTTGCAGCAAAAGTTTAATTCTAACTGTGAAGGGCGTAACATAGCCTGCTGGATCATACAGTTTTGCGGCGGTTTTAAGAACGACTCTTTTTGTTATTTTACCGCTTATATTTTCAAAACAATCTGAAAATTCGTGTAAATCAAGTTTTATATTGTCTTCTTCAGTATTCCAAATTAGACCTAACACTTTTGACAGTGCAAGCGACTCATTTACTTCAAATTTGTTTTCTACCCAAACATTTTTTAATTCAGCGGAATTGGAATTAAATTTACGTAAGTTCATTCCTGCATTTTTCAGAATAAAGGCAGCATTAGACGACAGCTGATATGCATCCTCGATACAGTTTGCTCCGTAAAATAAGTCGTCCACATAAAGGGAAGAATTTAGCATGTCAAAAGTTTCGGGGTAATCATTTTTATATTGCTTAAGGTGATATTTTATCGTAGCAGCAAGTATAAAAGGACTTGAAGTAACTCCAAAGGGTAATCGAGTCATATTCATAACTCTAATTAAATCCGTTTCAAAATCATCAAACCATAGAAATTTTAAATATTTTCGACTTATTTCGGCAATACTAATCATTAAAAAGGCCTTTTCTATGTCTGCCGAAAATGCTATATGGTATTTACGGAATTTTAATATTATATCCAAAATGTTAGGGTTTAGGTTAGGACCGGACACTAATAAGTCATTTAATGATTTACAATTTTCACCCTTTGACGAAGCGTCAAAAACAATCCTAACACGAGATGTCTCCTTATCGGGCCTAATGACCGCTCTATGGGGCATGAAATAACCATCATTCCAATTATTATTCTTACATTCTTCTACAATACCATCTGATATTTGTTCATTAATGATATTTTTATACTCTGCGCAAATTTCCCTATCAGCATTCAATTTAGTTTTTAAATTCCTAAAGCGCCTTTTGGCAACAGAAAAATTACTATCCAGATCGCTAGGTTCGCAATCCCAAAGTAAATTTGTTTCGTATCTGCCATTTTTAAACACTAATTCTCTTTCAAAATGCTCCACTATTTCTTTATCTTTACAGGACATTTCCTGTGATTCAACTATTCCTAAACTATCAAGCCTCCAAAGATCCGCTAAGTCATTCATTAATACTACATTATTCATAATCGCAACGTTTTGCGCACAGTTTTCCTGTCCAATGAAATTAGAACCGTAAATTATCCAACCAAAAACAGAATTAATTGCCCCTACAGTTTTATTTATAGTAATCCTCTCATTTAAAACAAAATCCCAAAATAAATCACTCCCAATCAGAATTTCAATATTCAACTCATCAGAATTCGAAAACGAATCTGCAAGGTCTAAACAATGTGTTTCCATGAAATTCCGAATAAAAACATCTGGGGTCGTGATTTCTGCGCCCGTTATATTTTCTACAACTAAAGTTTGTATTTTCCTTTTAAATTTCCCATCTCTAGACATCAACTGAAATTCTACAACAGGATATAGCTTTTCAGTTGTCTGTTTCATGCCAAAAGAAAATACAGACAAATTCTCATAACGTACAGGCTTTAAATTTAACTGCTCGACAATTTTGTTTGAGCAAAAACTCCGAGAGCTCCCACTATCTAGCAAAACGCGTGTTAACTTACTACCACTTTCAGAATTAACGACCGCAGCTGAAGTTTGCAAGTAAACACTTTTAGCGCACTCCTTGTTTACATCGAAAGAAACGGAATTGATAACCTCGCTTTTCGGGGAGGAGAATTGACCTTGACCTCGCTATGCTCAGCAGCTTCACGGCCTTTCCCTTCGGGAGAGCTCGTATAACCTTCGGCATTTAAAGCGTTGTAATCAACACGCTTAAAATTTAATTTACTATTATCATTTACACAGACAGATTCATGATGGTTATCATTTTTGCATTTGTAACAAGAAATCTTATTCGTTCTGCAATGGGAACTTTGGTGAAATTTTTTAAAACATTTAAAACAACGTTTATCATTTCTCAATATTTCCATTTTTTTCTGAGCATTTAAATCACATTTTAATGAATCATGAAGAGCATTGCAGAAAATGCATATCAGCTTAGGTATATGCGTATTTACATTCAAAGCACTCGCTGAGGGTACATTTCTTTTAAATCCTCTGTTTACAAATTTGTTATGCTGGGTACGCTGGTTAGAGGGCATTTCTTTCCTTTCATTTAATGTAAAATAAACAGATTCTCGACACTCAATTTCACATTTCAAAAACGAAAGAAGTTCCGAAACATCATCGGTCTCTCTAGATTTCCTTTGCCGATTAAATTCTAACACAAGATCTTCTGGTAATAAATTTAACAAAATTGGAATCAAGAGAGGTCCATAATTTTCAGAATTAATTTTCATTGAATCCAAATTACGAATTGAAATGTCCAATTCGTCGTACAGTTTGCGTAATCCAGAAACATTTGTAGAGTATTTCACATTTTGCAAATTTAAAATTTTATGCATAAAAGAGCTCGCAATTAAATCTTTGCGTCCAAAACGCTCTTTAATTAAATTAACACACTTATCGTAATTAATGTCGGTAAGTTCGAAACCTGATACGACACTTAATGCTGATCCAGACAAAAATGATTTTAAATAAGCAAATTTCTCAACCTTAGAAATGGAATCATTTTGATTAATAGTACTATCAAACGAATTCCAAAATTCGTTCCACAATTTTGGATCGCCAGAAAAGGGCCGAATAGTTAATTTTGGAAGTTTGACCGAATGAGGAATATTAACCTTTTCAGTTACACTCGAACCAAAAGCAGAAGGAACCTCAGAACTTGAGGTGTTTAATGGTTCTTTATTTTTTAAGAAACGCTTAATTTTGTAGCCGAACCTAATACTTTTTTCTTGATATTCATCGCTGGCATTCGCTTCTTGTTCAATTAACGTCACATCGATAAGTTTTTCAATTTGTGAATCTAATAATTTTAAATTATTAGCTCTTTCCGTCAAAACAGCAAGATGTTCCTCTAACTCAGCGCAATCAGCATTCTCATCAGCTAAAACAGTTTCTAACTTAGTAAACAATTTAGTTATATTAGATCTTTCGATCTTTCTTTTTCCTTTCAACAATGCCAAAGTATCCTCTGTTTTAGACATGTTTAAAATATTAAACTGAAAACGTATTTTAACTCAATAACATCAACCAATAAATCAAAGTTTTACGGTACCTGTATAATTCCAATAGTATTAAATATAACTAGACGTATCCAAATTACGAGAGCCTTGCACTGCACAATCAAACAAAGAATCGAATTACGCACTTCCCGGCCGATGCACCAAAATGTGCGAAACTGAAAATAGCTTTTCTTCTGTTGCTCTGAAATTCACAAAATTATTCTGCAGAAAGCAAACACGGTGGTTCTATTTACATTTATACATTTATTTTACAATTGCCACAAACATTTTAACATTTTAATATTACAAGGGGCATCTTCCAGCCCAAAATACAAAGGGGTTAGGCATCTTTCAGCCCTAAGCACCTACGCAGTACGCAGTAGAAAAGCAAGTGGGGGTTTTTTCCCCAGAGATCAATGAACCTTTTATCCCATAGATCTGGGATATAGACAACTAGCGCCATCAAGCGCGATTAAAAGGAGGTTATGCAACACTCACCAAATGGAACGAATTTCACACAATCTCAAGTACACACTAAAAGGAACGTACTGTGTGAAAATTAGCTGCTATCTCCTCATAGAATTTGAGAAATTAAAGGTTAAAAATTAGTTAAAATCGCGCCAATTGTAACCCTTTAGCTAGTATTTGGTGACAGGGATAATTGGTCGAAAAGTTGAAACGCTCGCGCGAGTACGTACTCGAAATATTTATAAATCAGTGTTTGCTATACCGTGTTATATTTCAACGTACTGGGTTTTTAAGTAGCTTAATCTCGTTTTCTACTAGTTAAACTGAAGTCCTATAATCTTTTTATTTTAGTTCTGAAAGTCCCTGAAGAAAGTAATTTCTTTTTATTTGTATTAACACATTGCAAGCTGCAAATTCAGTTTACGCATAAGTGAGGCATATATTTTAATTCTATTCTTTTTATCCACATGATGATACTATGGAGCAAATATACTTAATGTTGTTCTTATGCTTTACGTGGAATTTTCTTCAAAAAATATGACATTGTCTCCATGCACAGACGAAGAAAAGGTCTGCAAAATCAAATTGTCGAAAGCTTGCAAAATTATCAGAAAGTAAATGCAACAGATTTGGTAGCAAACGAGCAATGCTTATTACTCGATACCCCTGAAGATCCTATATTTTCTAGTTTAGAAAACGAAAGCATTGACTTCATGTCCAGTGAGGACATCATGCAAAATAAGCAATTTATTTCTTGAAAAGAGAAGGAGTTTGCAGTAAAATACTGGCGGGATACAATAGTGGCAAAATCCCGCAGTTTACAGAGTGCTGTGTTCAAAATTATTTTAAATTTGTTACAAAAGAAGGCAGTTATATCTGTGGGAAAAGCAAATTCAGAAGACTGGCGATTATAAATAGAAACTAAATCAAATTAAAAAATATGTTTTAACACTTCTAACACGCAAGAAAATTACAGAAAAATGTACATGATTGTGATTTATAAAATTGGGCTTCAGAAAAGACATTCGAATTTGGACTGAAATTCCGCGCATCTAAAGGATGGCAGTATAGATTTTTAAAAAAGAATAAGATTGTGAGCAGGAAAAATACAAAATTAGTTTTGCTGAAAAACTCTCGGTCAAAGGAAATCATTAAGAAATTAACGCAGGCGTTCGTAAATGATGTAAGTGTCTTTATAAAGGACTCGTTGTTAAAAGACGATCAAATTTTTATGCTGATCAGTCAGGTTTTAATTTAGAAATCCTTCTAGACGAACCCTGAAACATAGAGGATCGAAGCAAGTAGAAAGTGAGATTCAATCACAAAATGTAGTGACACATTCCTACACTGCAATGCCGATTTTAAGTAAAAACAATAGATTGTTATAGCCATTACATATTGAACATCCCGAAATAACTGGGGAATTCGGAAAAAAATTAAGTGCAGCAGTTTCCTGACATTGTGTTAATGAAACAACTTAATAATATATTTCTTTCAGGGTCAAATCAAAGGGGTGGGGAAGGGAATTATAGGTGAACCCCTCCCCTCCAAAAAAATTACCTTACAATTTTTTAAAATTATTTTTTTAATACCATTGTTTATTTCAATACTTATTTCGCTAAAAAGCTAAGCTTCTACTAAAAAGCTACGTTTAACCACCTATGCATGCATAGATTTTATGTTTAAAAAATATTTTTGGCCAATTTCCTCCACCCCCCCTTCTCCAAAACGGAACCAGTTACCTGCCTGATTTTTTTCCCACCATATATTCTGCGGGATATCCAGTGAATCATTGCTGTAGATGAATCCTGACCTGTGCTTACTTAAAATACTTATTAAATAAGCATCTTTCTGTAAAAGCATTTATAAAAGAAAATAGAAAGCGCCAAGTAGCGATAGAGGCTCTATTCTGTCGGCTCATACTCATTTTTTATTAATTAATTTTAGCTTTAATTTAGGAGATAGCAACTAATTTTTACACATTAGGTTTCTTTAAGTGTGTACTTATGACTGGATTAAATTCGTTACGTTTGGGGAGTGAGCTTCGGGGAGGTTTCCTTGTTTGTGTTGTCCTTCTGACGAGGATTTATAAGCGAGCTTCCAGCCAACCACACAAATCCGATATACTTGTTCACAACAACTACGTACCGCAATTGTTCTTGGTTTTGGGGGAAATGAAGAATAGCAACTTCATGTAACAAGTTAAGTACTACTCATAAACTGTTTCTTATAAGTTATTTCCTTATTACAGTGTTTGTTTATATTCATTGCACTTTCTAATTGGTCCTAGAACTGTAGTTAGCATTTCTTATTATATAATTATCGATATGTTAAATATTTTGGAATGAGTGTTTTTGTTCGCAATCATTTTGTTTGCAGTGCTCCAGTAAGTGAAAGAATATCGCTGAACTTAAACATCGCGGCACTGTGATAAATATATTGTTTATTTTCAGTTTTTGTGCTTGAAAAGTCGTCTAACACCGAACAAATTTTGATATTTTTAGTGTGTATGTGTGCTCTGGGGGATTTAACATCAAATATAATATATACACTTTCCAGACATGGCTTTCATACACTTTCCAGACATTTTCAATGACATTAATATTTTATTTAAATATTATGTATTCATTTTTTTTAATTCTTAAACAGGGATCTATAGATTTTTTTATAATTCTTATTCACTATATTTTAAGTAAACATTTACTCTGTGAAGGGGGTTCCACCCCCTCAAACCCCGATTCTTTCTTTAAAATAAATACAATTTCAGTTTACTAACAACCATAGTCAGATTAAAGAAAAAGCTATCTGCGCACATAATCCCAAAACTATCTGCAAACTCATATGAAGTATTTAAAGAGGAGAGGGGAGAGAGGGGGGGGGTTCTGGGAGTTCGGACACTCCCCCCCCCCTCCCTGAAATTTTGATTTTTGTCACTATAATGATAGTTTTTTTGTGAAAAATTCTGCCTTTTTTACGGTTTGGACCCCCCCCCCTCCCAAAATGTTTCCTGAATACGTGCCTGCTCGTGATAACTAAATACATATTGCGTATATGAACTTGTGTATATGCATTCGAAGCACACATCTGTGCAACCCGCTTGCGCTATAGTGACTAGCTGCTGCTGTTGTGAACATGTATATCGGATTTGTGTGCTTGGCTCGAAGTCCACTTGTAAATCCTCGTCCGAATGACAAAACAAGGGAGTTACCCTCTGTGGGGTCTTTGTAAGGGGTCCTAACCCGTATTTACCCTAAGTTTCGGAGAAAACCACGAAAAACACCGAACAGTTAGGTCGACGGATGTGCGATGGAACCCGAACCCGGGGCCTTCACACTTCGGCCGTCTACCATTTTCAGTGATATAACCACTGTGCCATGGTGAGGCTTTGTGCAAGATAAATTGTTTATTTATTTTAATGCATAAATTTTAAAACCTTTCATATCAGTGCCTAGTTATAAAAGTATTTTTTTAATATTTTGCTTATTATACAGTCTGATCATCAACGTTTTAAATTTCAAAATCTCGAATCATAAGTGTAGTCAGTGGCCAATATCCTGAATCAGGAACACTAAACATAAATAGAAATTTTTTATTCAATACTTTTCGAAGTTGAAATATGTAAGAAAGTAATTAAAAATTAGCGCAGATCTGATCGCTCTGTAAGTAGTTCTTTATAAAAGTTTTACATTTAAAAAGAGAGGAATGCTTAAAAATGTGAGCTTTCCCCTTTTAAAAAGTTGAAAATTTGATTCTTTTTTCTTATTCATTCTTTTTTCAAAAAGATTTGACGAAAATTAAGCATATAGTTAAATGTAGTAAAAATATTTTATCATGTAAATTTTTTTCGAATGTTCAAAAGCAATCTTGCATACAGTCTTCTATCTTAAGACAAGATGGTAATTTTGACATTTTAATTTGGAAGGGCAGGCCCATGGTCAGGATTTTTATTCAGGGAGGCTCAAATATTCAAATAACACAACTTAAACATAGGTATCATGGGGTCCTATGAAAGGTGCAAGAAAGAGCCCCCACCCTCCGACATAGGCGCGGCATAGTGATCATTTTAAAAATACACTGGAACTTTTTGTATTTTAGTACTGGAGTGTCTGAAATACTGAAATAAGCCTTCTCTAGAATAAGGGTCTTCCCTAGAATATAAGCCTTCCCTAGAATACTGGGTGGATTGTGGTAATGGGCCCCTGGTGCCCCTCTCTTGTAGAGGACGCGGGGCTGCAGAACCTGTTTCCCTAAATCCGCCCCTGTATATAAACATGCATATTTGAACTTTCGGGGGGGCGTAGCTCCTCAAGCCTCCCCTTCCCTGGCTACGTGCTTGTCGAGGGGGAATTACAACAACTGCTGCTGAAAAGTAAAATTATTATGCTCCTAGCTTGTGCTAACAAATTTCAGTTTATAGATGAGTCAAAAGTAAAATGTGATTTTTTAAATGTGTTTAATTCACTGAAGTAAATTATTTTGTTTCTAGGTGTTTGCTTGGAATACATCCTAACAGAGGATGCAAGAAGAATCCTGATGTGAAAAAACGTGAGGCCGGTAATATGAAAATTCTCAATTTACTTAATAAAATGTCGGCATATGAGCTAATTGACCACTAATTATATATTAAGAAATACCCATGAATACTGGAGAGCAAATCTATAAAATTATAAACAATAAACTTTGTAAATATTCCTTTGTTTGTACTTCGTAAATACTTTATAAATACTGTATTTTTTTTCTTAAAATAAATCTAATTTTTCACAATTTTTCTTGACGTATTTCTTTGATTATTAATGGATATTACAAAAATCTAAGCATAGATATATCATGCAAGACTAATTTTAAACTCCTAAAAACTATTTCTGAAAAATAAGATGCATATATGTATATACATTAAAACCTCTACTAATGGTCACCTCCGAAGACTGGTCATCTCTTAAAACTGTTAGAAGTTTACAGAATTGAATTGAGACTATTGAATTAACATTATTGTGAACCTCCAAAGAACGGTTGTCTCATAAAATGGTCATTATTTTAGGGGACCAAACGTAGCTGTTTTTCAGAGGTTTCACTCTATATATGTAGTATTTATTTGAACGATGCCATCACTACATTAATCAATAGTTTAGAGGCAAACATATATATTAACTACAATGACGCGCTACAATCACCTAAAAAATAAACCTTACAGTAAATACTTCCACTAACTTCATTTACTACAAATACTCCAACCATTTATTTAGGGACAATTCGCATGACAAACTGATACGCTTCCCTCCCCATGCACATAGAAATTGATGGATAATATCAAGAAATAATTTTGAAAGCATTAAAAAATAAACTTTAAATTTTATGCTTGGAACATCTACACTCCCACCCCAGATCCATTGATCTGTGAAATTTTCGTGCTTTGAAATGCATTGATTCATTTGAAATCAGCTTCTTTGATTACTGTTTTACTTGATTGATAGCAATCGTTCTTACAAATCTTTCTTTTTTCAACACTAATATTTTATTTTGTACAGTTACTTAATTTTAAAGTATGCCCTTGCATGGAATAGATTGAAAATGATTAATGTCATCTATGATTTCAAAACATACTCAAGAAATTATTTTCATTAACATTTCGTGGCAGAATTTTTTTACCACTTAACAGTGCCAAGGTCGTCGAAAGAAGCTAGTATATGATAAAATTACTGAACTTTTTTAAGTAATTGTAAGTAAGTAAATTTTTTAAGTAATCTTAAGTAAGGTATTGAATTATTAAAAACAGAAGAAAGTTGTTATAAATACAAAATATATTTCATAAATAAACTGTTTTTTTTCTGTAAATTCCTTAAATCAAGCTGTAAAAAAGGGTTAAAGTCTGCTACATTGACAGAAATATACCGTCGACAAAACACGGGGAATCTGTAAAAATTACAGATTTCTGTAAATTAGATGGAGTATCTAAAAAAAAAATACAAAACATTGCTATAAAATAAACGGAGAATCGTAAAAATTTTTAAAAATACAGAAGAAATCAGTAAAACGCATAGAAGATTTCTGTAAAAGAAACAGAGACTCTGTAAAAAATTAAAGACTTCTGTAAAACACACAAAGTATTTCTGTAAAATTGATGAAGAATATGTAAAAAATTACAGAGGACTTCTGTAAAACACACAGAGGATTTCTGTAAGATTGATGGAGAATCTGTAAAAAATTACGGAAGATTTCTGTAAAGCATACAGAAGATTTATGTTAAATAAACGGAGAATCTGTAAAAAACTACAGAAGACTTCTGTAAAACACACAGACGTTTTCTGTAAAATAAACAGGGAATCTGTAAAAATTACGGAAGACTTCTGTAAAATAAACGGAGAATCTGTAAAGTACTACAGAAGACTTCTGTAAAACACACAGAAGTTTTCTGTAAAATAAACAGAGAATCTGTAAAAATTATGGAAGACTTCTGTAAAACACACAGAAAATTTCTGTAAAATAAACAGAGAATCTGTAAAAAATTACAGAACATCTCAGTTAAATATACGGAAATAAACTGGCGTCCTGGCTGACAGTTTTTTTCTGTAAATTTGACAGACTTTTTTTTGCAGTGTATTTATCTTGCAAAAGTATGCATATTGAGATTTTAAAAAAGGGAACAACAATTTTTCATAATTTTCGTAAGTGTTAACATACAATGACAAAGAGATAAGTTTATCTGGCATTGGAAAATAAACGAAAAAAAATTAAATAAGGACTATCCCCATTTTTATTATGTAACTTGCATTTTAAAATATCCGTATGCAAGTGAAGGTGACTTTCACAACTAATGTAGACCCAAACAATTATACAATACATCGTATCAACGTATAATATGACCGACCATTATTTTTACAACCATTAGTCGTAGATGCATACTTCCAGTTGCAAAAGTGGTTACAACTAGATTCAGAGTAAAGAAATGGAAAAAGTCTGACGCGAAAAAGAAATAGTGAAAAGAAATACACAGTCTAAATTTGTATACAGCTAACAGATCTTTATATTCATATTTATTTAACACTTGCCTGTGCAAAAACATTGCAAACCCAAAAAGTTCGACACTGATACGAACTCATATCTTTCAGTTATATTTCTCATATATATCCTCAGTATTCACCGATATGAAATATTACGTTTAGGGACTTCCAACCACTTAGCACACTTGGTCATTTATATATTTTCAGGTATTGTATAAAAATTGTATAAGTATCGAAGTAAATTCAGTTTCTTTCAATGCTTTTGGAAAATGTTTAAAAAGATGATCGGGCTCTATATATGAATTTGAATGTAAACATTTAATGTTGGAGTTCAAAATAACATAATTTTAAAGTTTGAGCATCACCTCTTTTGTGTATGAGGCAAATTTTAATAAATGGGATTTTTTTTTAAAGGGGGGAGAGGGTCGTATACATTATTAAAAAGTGTTACTTTTTGGAAATTAACGAGAATAAATTTTTCTTAAGTCTTTCTTAGTCATTTTATTACCTTATTATGCACACTTTTAAAATTTACATTGCCCATTATCTTTCATAAACAATTAAGCGTGTTAACATATTTTCTATCGCAACCTGTACAGTTTAACACTTCATTTTTACTAAAAATTTCAAGATGGCATGCCTCTAATGTCAAAGATTCATTCGTTGTTAAAAATTGATGTAAAAGTTGATTGGAAGAACTTTTCACTTTTCACTCCGCCGCACAGTGGAGTATTTGTGTCGAAATCCTGGCCATAAATATTTTTCATGTGTTTTAAAGTTAAAATCATTACTGTTGACTTTTGCGTTACTTTTTAGTATTATGTATTTCTTAGATTATATAAAAAAGCGTGTTGTCGCCAAATGACACGAAGTTGGTTTCTAACAAATGTGTTGTCCGGGGAGTGTCCCTTATTGCGAAGTACTGCTATTGTATAATACCACTTATAAATGTAATACCACACGGCTGTCCATATAACGGTCTGGAGTTTTGGGCGATTTTCTCCAGATGTCACGTGAATATGCATTAGAACCCCTTAAAAAGCCCTCCGCCCAAGGCAACCTTCCCGTTAGGCAAATAGCCGTGTAGCTGTGCCTTAACCACAATAAAAATATATAAATGTAATGCTTTAATAATACTTATAAATATAATACTGCTTATCTATAAATCAATTTTTATCATAAATTTTTTTTAGATTTTTTACTTATCTAAATGTAGTTACTATAGGGATCTTAGTTTTCTAATGACTTCTGAAAATTAACTTTTTCATTCTGATTCTTTTGAACTCTGATATTCGTATTCACTCAGAATCACTTTTTTTTTTTTGAGAGAGAGAGAGAGGGGGGTGGAGGGACCACCATCGGGCCCCTCTGTTGTAGGGTCTAGCTGTAGCGAAGTTGTCTAGCTGTAGCGAAGTTGTAGGGTCTCGCTGTAATAAGGCTTGATCTTTTTCGTTGGCCTTTGTCTAGAGCAGCTAAAAGGACACTGCTTAAAAGAAGCCTCCTTGCAAACCCATAAAATCTCATTCCAAGCTGGAGGAGAAAGTAATTTATTTCAAGCCAGCACTTCAAAATGAATTAAAGAGCTAGCACGTGTTTCTGTTTACACACTCACACTCCAATGACCCGAAGTCACAGTTGCCAACCTTTGAGATCCAAAAATGGGGAGCTTTTGCTTTGGACACAATTTACGACATAAATGGAAAACTAAGCTTTAAATAGATGGGACTATTTACAGGACTAAGAAAGGGCAATTTTGGAATATGTAGAAATTTTCTTCTTATAGCAAATTTACGTGAAAAAAATAAGAAATTACATACTGAATTTAAAATAGCGATGTTAAATCTTAACTGAAATGAAATTTTACATACCTTTATCCAAACACTTGCACATAATTTATAGTTTATGAGAAGTACAAGCGCGTATGTTTGTATCCCTTTTGCGATCACCCGTCGAAAAATTATCGAAAAAATAAAAATGGCGCTATATAAATAATTTCTTTTAAAGAAATGGTGGATGTTGGGGGAACATTTTTTTCTTGGAATAGACACTCAATACTGTAATAATTACGATTATAGTTGAAATTAGGCGCGACAAGCCGCGACACCCTGTGACAAGTTACTACTCCCCCCAGAAATGTACCAAGGACTCGATGTGTTTCCCACGATGCGGAAAGCACACTTGACCAGTGCACATTCCAAGAGCAAAGGGGGTCCTTTGATTTTGCCGACCGACCCCACACGACGAGTGCGAACGCACAGGGGGCTTGGAGGAAGATCGGAGGAGGAGAGCCTCAGAGTCGTTTTGGAGACTGTTCGAGGAGGTCGGACAGAGATCGGCTCTCAGAGGGACGAGAGTTCCCGAATTCCAGAGCGGAAGTTGTTGCTTCTATTTAAGTCTGCAGAATGCAGTCAATGTTTGTAAATGTGTATTTTAATAATCAACGTTAAACAAAAACCTCAACTCCTGTCTCGAGTCTCTTCAATTTTGTTTGTGTTTCCTGTTTAGCACTTGTGGCGAGTCCAAAACGCCACAACCCCTTCAAAAAGCTTTTTGAAATGCGGATCTTTGGAAAAAAATAAGAAAAAAAAAGTTTACAATTTTTTAAAATAAAGTCATATTATTTTTTCAAGCTAATAGATACATATAATTAAATACATATATTTTACTACAATTATACTTAGTATCAAATCAGTAAATTAATTTAAAGAGCCCGTAAAAATGCAAGACGAAGTAATAGGAAACGCTGAAATCTCTTGCCGTAAATGAAGAAACTTGCTTTTAAACCGAGTGTTGCATCTTTTGGATATGAATTATGGTCGAAAAACATGCATTACATGATGCATCAGTTACTAGGCTATCCAAAAACATATATATTACTGTTTTTAAACAAATTTAAAATTTTCGACTTTTGGCCAAGATTTTGATAGGAATACTCCACTGTGCGCCGGGACAACTCACCTTTTAGTTTTCAGTTTTGTATGAACCGGCAGGGTCGTTCATGATAAAATCCAAAGCTTACAGTGAAGAATTTTGAATATGCAAACACATAAATAAAAAGATAGAACACATGAAAACATTTACAGTGAAGAATTTTGAATATGCAAACACATAAATAAAAAGATAGAACACATGAAAAAATTTGCAGTAAACTTTTGAGGGTACAAAAATGCAGTATATGGCAGAAACACATGAACACTTATAGTAAAACTGGCTGAAGTACCCGTTCTTCGCACGGAATGTATATTGTAAAACCAGCTAATACAAATAGAATATAAGTAAATAAATATTAAACATACTTTGGTTATGGATTTAATCGCCTTCAAAAACTGATTTACAATATTCGTTAGGCATATTCTAACTATAATTGATTTTTTAAAATACTGTTTGAAATGTGCATCATAATCTGCGAGCGTGCCATATTTGTTTTTCTTGTTCCCTAAAATGCTTCTTCAAAATTGAAATCTATATTAAAATAGTCTACTAAAACTGTTTTAAAATCCTCGCCAGGCATATTCTAGCTATACTTAACCTATACTTACACGAATATAGACACCAATATTCCAATTAAATAGACAGTAGGGATATGTAATTTCTCGACAAATATGGAAGGTATCCATAAGCTGGCTCCAGTTTTGGGGACTAATTTTTTATGCCAAACTTGGCGTTAAATCACCAAAAACGCCGAATCTTGGCAAGTTTTCACATTTAATCTGGCAACCCTTGAAAAGTTATTCGCCCCTTCACCAGGTAGAAAAAGTTTTTTGTCCGAAATTAACAGCACTCAAGAGCAGGGACGTAGCCAAGGGGGGGGGGGGGGGTTAGAGGGGTCATAACCCCCCCATGAGGAATTTTTTGCCTTACAAAATATATATTTTTCACTACATTATCACACACACGTATACATATATAGGAGTTGCAGTAGTCGTAACCCCCCCCCCCATAATATTATTTTTGTTTGGAATTATATTTATTATTAGAGTTCAACCAATATTAATAGTTAGTATATTAATATTAATTGTAATTTTATATTCTATAATAATATATAATATTTTATCAGGTTATTGGTTTGGATATTGAAAAATTTCTGGAAAATATATGAAAAATTTCTGGCTACGCCCCTGCTCAAGAGCTAAAAAATACGTGAAAACAATTTTTTTGTAAACTACCCCTATGGAGGTTTATTTAAACCTTGAAAAAGATTTTTATGAATTTGGGTTCGATAATTTTCAATGCAAGAATTTTAGGGCTATCTTCTTTTTTCTTCGACATATGATAAGTATGAAAATTACGTCTTGGCCTCACACCAGTTTGGACACGAATTCTAAAAAACCTGGAAAATGATTTTAGGTAATTTTTAGTTAAATTTTAAAGCAAGGATTTTATGGATCTCTCTTTTTTCCTCTGACATATAAAGGAAAACGTGAAAAGAACGTTTTAGACCCTTAACCCGTTTGGGGGTTGTTATATCTTCAAGCTCTCAATAGGTGGCGCGAGCTGTCCGCTCGCCGAAAGATATGTGCTGTACTATAACTTTGGTCGTAACCCGGGGATTTCCCCAGTTTGGATGTAAGAACGCTCTGAAATAAAGTGTTGTGATGTTGAATCTAACTGTGTGTTTATTTAAGTCTCACTGAGCGGGCTCCAATGGATGCTTAAATGAGTAAATAAGGATAAAACATTGGCGACGAAGAAAATAATTCGAGGCTGAATAATTCGGAAGAATTATAATTATATAAATGACTGACTCGAGTTCAAACATAGGAAGAATTGACTCCTATTTATCGAACAGTGGTGTTCCATGGAATATCTACTCCGAAATTGTGGAATTCTATTTTCCTGCTAATGAGATTACAGAAGATGTGAAAAAGAAGAATATATTCTTAAGCGTCTGTGGCACACACACTTTCGCCATTCTAAGAGACTTAATTGTTCCTGATACACTCCAGAATATTTCCTATAAAAATTTATTAAAGAAGGCAAATGACGATTTTTCACCACCGACTAGTGAAATAGTGGAGAGATTTAAATTTCAGAAACGGGTTAGGAAACCCGGGGAAACTGTTTCCGACTTCATTCGTGATTTAAGGAAGCTCTCTGAATATTGTAACTTCGCCGAGACACTCGAAAACCGTCTCCGAGATCAGCTTGTGTTTGAAATACAAGATAATAGAATTCAGCAAAAGTTACTCGATTCAAGAACATTAACTCTGCAACTGGCCATCGATATTTCCCTTTCTTTTGAATCAGCAACCGCTGGAGTTAAATCTTTGCATGAGAAAGAACAATTTGCTATAAACAAGATTTTGAAACCAAATTTCGTAAAGCAAAAACGAAACAATTTTCATCCAAAGGACACTACAAGTAAAAACTGTGTCAAGAACTGTTTTCGGTGTTTGAAGCAGCATGACCCCAAGGACTGTCCATACAAGTCAGCTTAATGTTTTGGATGTTCCAAAATCGGTCATTTGAAAGTAACCTGCCGCCTTAGAAAGTCCTCCAACGTTCCTCCGAAGAATGTGAACCTCGAGAAAATTAAGATGGTGCAAGAACATTCTTCGCTGAACTATATGAACGATACTAAAACTGATAGTGCATTTTCGAAACATATTTTCATAAATGGTAAAGAAATTGCATTCGAAATTGATTCAGGGGCAGCATACTCTATTATGAGTAAATCGAAATTGGATACCTTGTTCTCAGGTAAGGTAAAATTAATTAAATCTAATGTGAAACTGCAAACCTATACGAAAGAAAATCTGACTCTCCTTGATGAGTTAAATGTTGATGTTAAAGTTGATAATGTTTGCATTCCTAATTTACAATTATTAATAATTAGAGAGGAAGGTCCGAGCTTAATTGGAAAAACCTGGTTGACAGCATCGAAACTTTTTTGGCCTAGGATTAATATGATAAGTAGTATGTCAAAAGAGGAATTAATTAATAAATTCCCAGAAGTATTTGCTGACGGGATCGGTACAATTAAAGGACCACCCGTGTCAGTTAAATTAAAGAAAGATGCAAAACCAGTGTTTTTGAAAGCTCGAACAGTTCCTTTTGCTTTAAGAGAAAGTGTTGATAATGAACTGGATATATTAATTAATGAAGGTATTTTAAAGCAAGTTGACCATGCCGAATGGGCAAGTCCTGTAGTAATTGTTCCTAGATCAAATGGTACAGTTTGAATTTGTGGTGATTATAGGGCCACAGTAAATGCTAACACTGAAAATGATAACTATCCATTACCTAGAACAGAAGAACTTTTTGCAAAATTGTCTGGAGCAAAACATTTTACTGTTTTCGATTTAAAAGATGCATATTTACAACAACCTGTTGATACGGAAACTAGTCAATTGTTAACCATAAATACGCACAGAGGTTTATTTAATGTAAGGAGATTATTTTTTGGTGTAAAATTTGCACCAGGGTTATTTCAAAGGAAAATTGAAAATATACTAAAAAAATTTCAATTTGCAGGTGTTTTTCTAGATGATGTTATTGTAAGTGCTAAAAACGAAAGTGAACATATAGAAAGAGTAGCTAGTATTCTGAAATGTTTTTTTGAGCGCGGTATTAGGTTATTTAAGGAAAAATTTAAATTTATGCTTTCAGAAGTTTCCTTTTTAGGACATAATATTTCAAAAGAAGGTGTCAAACTCATTTCAGAAAAAGTGACAGCAATTGTAAATGCTCCTTCTCCACAGAATGTATCGCAATTACGTTCAATTTTAGGATTGTTATCGTATTATAGATCATTTTTACGTAATGTAGCTGTGATTTTAGAACCATTATATCGATTATTAGATAAAGATGTAAAATGGTCATGGACAAATTTACACGAAAAAGCATTCCAGACTGTTAAAGAATTACTATGTAAAGCTCCAATTTTAGAGCTGTATGATGTAAACAAAGACGTGGTTTTGTGTTGTGACGCATCAGATTATGGTTTAGGCTGTGTTTTGGATCATACTTTTAATGGAGTTGAAAAACCGATTGCATATGCTTCGCGAACGTTGAATAAATCTCAACGAAACTATGCACAGATTGATAAAGAAGCATTGGCAATAATTTTTGGCGTTACTAAATTTCATCAGTACTTAGCTGGAAAGAAGTTTAAAATTGTGACAGACCATAAACCACTTCTTCGTTTATTTTCACCATGTAAAAAAATTCCTGATGCTCTATCACCTAGGATGTTGAGATGGTCATTAATTTTATCAAGTTATGATTATTCGATCGAATATCGTGAAGGTAAGAAAAATATAAATGCTGACGCTTTGAGCAGATTACCTCTCCCAGAAACTGAAACCATAAGTGACATTGATAACCCGACGGAGGTAATGTTCGTTTCACCTGATGAAGACTGGCCTGTTACTTCCGAAACAATTGCAAAATGGACTTTGGAAAATCAAATAACAAAACAAGTTTTAGATTGGGTTTTAAATGGGTGGCCGAAAAAGAATAAATCTCCAGAATTTGAACCTTATTTTAGAAAACGCGATTCAATTTCGTGCTTACAAAATTGTTTACTGTGGGAACCTAGAGTTATTATACCAGAGCAAGGCCGTGATTCAATGTTAAAATTGTTACATTCTGTACATCAGGGTATGAGTAGCATGAAGGCAAAAGCTAGAGGGGTGATTTGGTGGCCTAACATGGATAAAGAAATAGAACAACTAGTTAGTTCTTGCATCAGGTGTCAAATGTTTGAGAGGGATAGTCCGAAATTAAAACCGTTAGAATGGAAATCAAAGAAACCCTGGGAAAGAATTCATGTTGATCACGCAGGTCCATTTAAAGGTAAATATTTTTTTATAGTGATTGATTCTTATACAAAGTGGTTAGAGGTACAGATCGTTCCTAATACGGAATGGAAAACGACAATTAAGGTTCTGAGGAAAATTTTTGCAACTTTTGGATTACCTGTAGAATTAGTGTCAAACAACGGTTCGTCGTATACGCGTCATCCATTTGGAGAATTTCTCCGAGTGAATGGTATTAAGCATACATTAATTCCTCCATACCATCCACCGTCGAATGGTCAAGCGGAAAGATATGTACAGACAGTCCAACAATCGCTTAAGAAACTTGATCCCTTAGACATGACGTTATCCCTTTCGCGATTTTTATTGGCAAATCATACAACCCCCATTCAGTAACTGGTAAAAAGCCAGCAGAATTGATGTTTAGTAGATCGTTAAGAACAGCCCTTCATTTGGTAGTGCCTTCACAACCGAACCACTTCATAAGTATCAGTAAGCCATTAGTAAGCCACTTCATAAATATCAGTTAAAAGTGTCAGTTTTTGTGAAAAACTTTGGAAAGGGGGAAAAATGGTTGATAGGCAAAATTATAAAATTGTTAGGTAGCCGATGGGTTTTAGTAGTAAGAATTGATGGAATAATGTGTAAGCGGCATGTTAATCAATTACTTCATAATACAGGGATAAGTCAAGAAATGAGGCAGAAAGAAAATGAAACCTTATTTCCGAGAGAAAATTTTGAAAGCTATTACGATAATTATGATTTAGTTAGGGAAAGTGAATTAAGTGAAGCTTGTGTTCCTACTGAACAAAGTATTAAAAATGACTATTTTTGCGGTTTCCATCTCAATTACCTAGTGATACAGTAACAGAAAATATTAATGAAAATGTTCCTGAAAATGTAAGTGCAGCTGATGTAACTCTTCCAACTGGAAATGCATCTGAGAATTCAGAGACTGTGGACACATCTGTGAAACCGCCACAACAACTGGTTCGACGAAGTGAGCGGAAAAAGAAAAAAAGTTAGTCGTTTGAACTATGAGGGGAGGGGTGTTATATCTTCAAGCTCTCAATAGATGGCGCGAGCTGTCTGCTCGCCGAAAGATATGTGCTGTACTATAACTTTGGTCGTAACCCGGAGATTTCCCCAGTTTGGATGTAAGAACGCTCTGAAATACAGTGTTGTGATGTTGAATCTAACTGTGTGTTTATTTAAGTCTCACTGAGCGGGCTCCAATGGATGCTTAAATGAGTAAATAAGGATAAAACAGGGGTGAATTCTAAGAAATCCTGAAAATGATTTTTAGGTATTTATGATAGTTACATTTTAAAGCAAGAATTTTACGGCTATCTCTTCTTTCCTCTGAGATATGAAGGGAAATGTGAAAAGAACGTTTTCGCTCCTTACCCCCGTTTGGGTGTGAATTCTAAAAAATTCTGAAAAGGATTTTTAAGTATTTGTGTTAGTTATATTTTAAAGTAAGAATTTTACGGTTGTCTCTTTTTTCCTCGGAGATATGAAGTGAAATGTAAAAGAACGTTAAAGAACATTTGGCTCCTTACCCCCGTTCGTTTAAAGCAAGAATTTTACGCTGTCTCTTCTACCTCTGATCTATGAAGGAAATGTGAAAAGAACACCACAAAGAACGTTTTGGCCCCTTACACTTATTTGTGTGCGAATTCTAAAACACACTGAAAATGATTCTTAGACAGTCGTGCTCGTTACATTCTAAAGCAAGTATTTTATGGCTATCTCTATTTCCATCTCTATCGCTATCTCTATTCTCTATTTTGGAGATATGATTGCAAATTCGTACATACCGTTTTGGCCTCTTTTCCCCATTTTGATGCGCATTCGAAGGAACCCTGAAAATGAATTTTAAGCATTTTTGCTCAATATACTTTTAAGCAAGAATTTTACAGTTATCTCTTCTTTCCTCTGATATATAAAGGTAAATGTGAAAAAAACGTTTTGGACCCTTATTCCAATTTGGGTACGAATTAAAAAAAAAATAAAAACCTGAAAATGATATTTAGGTATTGCTGTTAGTTGCATTTTAAAGCAAGGATTTTATACCTGTAACTCTTTTTTTCCTCTGAGATTTGAAGCGAAATGTCAAAAGAACGTTAAAGAACGTTTTAGACACCCTACGTCCGTTTGGGCGCGAATTCTAAAAAATCCCCAAAATGACTTTTACATATTTGTTTTAGTTACATTTTAATCCAAGAATTTTACAGCTATCTCTTTTCCCTCCTGAGATATATAGGAAAACTTGCAAAGAACGTTTTAGGCCGCCGTCCCCGTCCGGGTTCGAATTTTTAAAAATCGCTTCTTAAATGACGTCTTGGGCACAAAAGCTATAAGCTCCTAAAATTTCATGACTATATCTTCGGTAGATTTGGCTGGGTGATGATCATCAGTCAGTCAGGATATCTTCCTTTATATAGAGAGATTTTGAGAATTCAATATATGTACAAGGGGTGATCAAATGAAAAGGTGCGATAATTTTTCGGGGTGGGGGGGATATGAACTTATATGTGTATAAATATACGGAATTTCATCACTAATCCAAAAATTTGGGGGGGGGATATATCCCGATATCCCCCCACCCCCTGGCTACGCCCCTGGGTCGGAGCACAACGATCCCACTGTTGAACAAGTCGCAGGATTCCTTGTTCCCAGAATTCCTGTGGCCGTGACGAGACCCTGTCCGTCGCAGCGTCCTTGAGTACTTCGTCCGAGTTGAAGCGCTTCCCTTTCAGGTGTTTCTTCAGTGGACCAAACACATGGAAATCGCAAGGCGACAGGTCCGGACTGTAGGGCGGATGGTCCAACGTCTCCCACTTGAACCTACGCAGGTCCATCAAGAACAAAAGACCGGGGCTGCTCACGGAGGGTGTGGTTCTGCTCCATGATAACGCGCGTCCACACGTCTCCAGAGTCACACATGGAACTGGCCTTTTCATTTGATCACCCCTTGTATTCTGTTTGTTTTTGCGATAATTCGTTCAAGCAATTAAAATTTTGGATCATACGATTATTCTTTTTCATATGTAAGTAGTTGGAAGGAGCGATTGAGCAGATATTTTAATGTGAAAATCAGAGATGAGACGACAATATAATACGTACTGCGGAGAATTTTATTGTTCATGGCATTTACACATGGCCGAGAAACGAACATGGTTTGTTTATTTTGTTAAAAATTAGGGAAAAGGACTGCGGTTTGAAAAGAAGAAATAGATTTTTATGTTGCAGAAGAAGATTATCTGTGACTTTTGGGAATAATAAAAATGCTAACGGCCTGTTCGGAAGCTATTCTGCCATCAATTGCCAAAGTTTTACCTTTTGTTTGCATTTTACATTGGAGGGTGGAATGGGTATGAAAAGATCTATATTGTTTGTTAATTTTTGAGCTGTTTGTTTACCCAAACAATCCATCACTTCATTACCCAAGTCACTGCTGCCACCTTTAATCTAACTGAAATACACTTCTTTCGATAAGTGAAGTAGTAGGGTTAATATTTTATAAGTTATTAAATTAGAATTTTGTGTGCTTTGGAGGAGGTGTAAACATAATTTGCTATCGCTTAATAGGACTGCTTTTTGGATATCGGAAATTAAAAACCATTTTAATGCTGAGAATACAGAGTAGAGTTCTGCTTGGAATATTTAGTTATTGTCTGATAGTGTGCAGTTTCATTTATATAATATTTCGTTCTTATATACCGTACAGAAGAACGCCCCACAGCCACTTGTTATCTTGGATCCAACTGTATAGATTTTAAGAACAAGTTTCAAGTTTCATTGGTTCAAGTAATCGTCAAGTTTAATTAGCTGGAATTCTGGATTAAATTTAGACTTTATGATTGTATGATCAAAATCAGATGGGATAGATGTGCTTTCAATTATAATGGGTTGGTTATGCCTTGATATGTGTGCGAAGTTTGATTATTTCTGAATCAATAGGTCTAAGGGAATTATTCCTACAAAAATTTGAAGTGCTATTAATGATGTGGTCTTGTTTGCTCTGGATATGCATATGATAAGATATAAAGTAGATATTTTCGTTGTATTGAGCCGAGAAATCTATGCCCTTGGACATTTAACTGAGGAAACCAGCAAGGGGAAGCACATACTATTATTCTCTCAATTATTGCTTTGTACCATATTTTTAAGATATGTTTATTGATGCTTCTTTTTGAAGAAGACGATTTGTGTAGGTTTTGTAATGCGGATATTACTTTGTAATTATAAGAACTGGTGCATTTTCATTTTTCTGCATATCTGTGAAAACTTCAAATCTGATTGAGCAAGAATGTCCGAGAAGTTTTTACTTTTCGAAATCGCTGAAATGCCGAAAGAATTCGGTAGCTATCGAACTGATTGATGTGGCACTATCGGATATGATTTTAAAAGTTAAATATTGTGAACATTTGCTAAATGACATATAATAAATTACTTTATATAATAAGAAGTCTTCAAACTCGTAAAGATAGTTTTCTAAAATTTTATACTTGTCCAAAAATGTATGCAAAAATGTAAGCTGTTTCATGAAACGATTTCGGATAAACTTTCTTTAAAAGATTACGAGCATTCCTTCCTCGATAACCAGAATTTTTTTTTTCAATGTCATTGTAAGTTATAAGGCGACTTCAAAATACGCGTTCCTACGAGTTACTCAGGAATCACACCACGTGCAGACACGTGATAAGCATGGAAAAATTGGAAATATATGTCATCTGATATAAATTTTGAAATTCGAATTATTTTGGAAGATATATCTATAAAAAGAGACAAAAAAGAAAAACTTAGAAAAAGCCGCATGGTTGCCATGCTTGACGGCTTTCGGCTGCATAAATTGATTTAGGTTTTGATCGAAGCAAGAGACAGCAATGCTATGCGCATAAAAATAACAGAATAATCTTAAATCGTCATTTTTAATCGAAATATCGTCTGCATGCGAAAACAGGGAGAGGGTTCGTTAATTTTGGTAAAAGAGAGTTTATAGTAAACAAAATGTACCTAATTTTAGAGTTTTTCAAAATAATAATGGATGATTTGCAAAGTTTAGTAATTTTGAGCAGGTAGATTGTAAAGATTATTGTAAATTAAGTCTCTTTCAACCGAAAACACTACGAGAGTTGTTCTTTTTTTTAAAAAAAAAAACACAACAGTTTATGACACATGTGTAAATTTACAAATAAAATAATCTGTAGAAATATGGTATTGGTTATAAAATGAATACATTTGATTTATTCGTGTTTTCTGTTTAAGTGAACGTTCAGAAAAAGAATTTCAATAAACTTCCGTATTGCAAAAAATATTTAAAATGGAAATTCGCAGATAACAAATCCCTGAAATGCGATTTCTCTAAATTAAATGAAACAACTAATTTTACATTGATTTTCTTCGCCTCTAGATCTTTTCTTCAAACCATTTCGGGAAAAGCTCTTTATTTAAAAGAAATATAAAAGCCTTTTTTATGTAAGTTCACATTTAGTATTCATGAAAAGTGTAAAACGAAAAAGCTTTCAAATGTCTCGGCAAATAATTGCAGCCAAGCAACAAGTACATTTGTGCTAGTATAAAGTTTAAGAGAAAATCCATTTTATTAGTTATTGACATTAGTTAACATTTATTGAGTTAAAAATAATTCTTTTAAAACACATCATTTTATTTTAACAATGCTACAAAATTTGTAATAAACCCACCTTTATACTGTGTAATTTTAGGATGCTGATTGAAAATTAGGTATATGAAGAAGCTACAAAAATTTATATTCATTTTCCTTGAGAAAATGCAAAACAAACTACAAACCTTTTCCTTGAGAAAATTCAAAACAAACTACAAACCTTTTCCTTGAGAAAATGAAATTTCTTGTGAATGTAGTTTTATATAATATAACCGTAATTAAAATTACTATTTACTTCTATATAAGCAACATGGTACAATAATATTATATTTTTATCGATTTCAAGAAAATGTAAAACAAATGAAGTAACAAAAACTTAATTGAATGTGTAAAAAATTATATTTTTTGTTAAAATATTAACTTTTTGAAGAGCTATTTGCTTTTTCTACTATGTCTGGTCATAACACCGGTCTGTGGAAAATATTTGATGTACACTTAAAAAAATTTTTTTTTTAAATATGAGATTTATTTTATTTTATTTTATTTTATTTTTTATGGAGAATAATGTCTACTTAAGAACAATAAGTCTTAATTAGTTTTACTTAATATGAACGTATCTTAAATGCACTTTAAGAAATGATAGTATATAAAATGTTTCCGTTCAAAAAGAAAGGTTACTTCTCAATGCATTTTTAATTACATTAATTCTTTCTCTTATTATAGTTATAAAATTCAAAAATATTTGCATTTGTATAATATATATAGTACAATTAAATTTAAATTAATTTCTAAAAAGAAATATGCTTCAAATAGAAGCAAGTTGAAAATGAACTTATCTTAATTTGAGCATTAAAGCAACTCCTAAGAATCAGTAATTTTTTAGCACAGAGTTTAAGATCTCAAATTTTGATGCCTGAATCCTCTTAAGATACAAAAATGTTGCAAAAATTGAAGATAAATGTCTAAATTGGTATTAAATAGCACGTTGTCATAAAAGTTCTGAAATAAATACTTATTATAATAAAATATCTGGTAAAGTGTCCGATACTGGTGCACCTGCCCTATCTTTTTCCATGCTTTGTTTTGAACATTTTTTCAATTTACATTATCTGTTTTAAGAGATAAAGAAAAAAGTGTGTTACCACCTTTTTATGGCACCCTGTATGTTCTAAAATTGTCTACAGATTGCTTTCTTTATAGATTTTTACTGTATTTCCTAGAAATTTGATGCAATTAACACGAACTTGACTGAAACACTAACAACTATTATCAGTGTTAATTAACGGGGAAATCCATTTTTTTCTTAATTCAGTAATTGACAGCCCATCTCAAACAAAATAAATTTATTTAGTATTAAAGAAAAACTCTACGGGCTTATTTTATGTACTACTATTTGATACAATTTAGTTTAAATGCCTTCCTAAAAAGAAATATGCTTCAAATAGAAACAGGTTTAAAATGAGCTTATCTTGATTTCAGGATTAAGCCAACTACTGAGGATCGGACTCTTTTCAGCACTGAATTTAAAATCTCAGTTCCTCAAATCTAGTGCACCTTGGGGTTAAATAGTAATTGCTTAAAATTGAAGACAAATGTCTGAATTGGTAGCACCATTTGATAACACTTGATAGACTATTTGATAACAGTTCTAAAATAAAAGCTCATTATAATAAATTATCTGGTGCAGTGGCAATTACTGGCGCACCTATCCTAGGACTGTAAAGGAGAAACGAATCCTACGATAAAAGAAGTTTCATTAAAATAATTATGTTGTTTAAGAACAAGGCACGCATTCGAAAGAAAAAAAAATGTCACTCACTAATCAGAAGTGGAGTTTCACACGGTTGTATCGGAAATTCGATTAACTTTCTGCAAATCTGAATTCATCACTTTCTTAAAAAGGATGGTGCATATTGTGCACTCTAGTATTGATTTTATCTACAAACCTTTTCAGCTTCTCGTTAGCATTTTATTTTTATTCGTGCGGCTTTATGTTTCAACATTTATTTTTAAACAAAAACAAATACTTTGCTTGAAATGCGATTTTATATAAAATGTTCGAAGTGTATACATTCAAATTTAAAAATAAAATAGTTTTGTTCCTCATCTAGAAATACATTCAGCGTATCCGCGAATATGTTGATCTACCTTTATTGTCGCAGCCGTTCATCCTGGGCACATATTTCCAAAGATAAAAATGGTCAAAATTAGATACAGAGTAAAGATATTAAACGTTGAAGCATTTAGAATAAGACTTTTGCCCTATATATAATCTAAGACAAATGCATAGCACAAACTTTTTGTTGTTTCTTACAGGATTATTATTAAAACTTCTTTATAGCACAAACAGTTCAAAAAGTATGTCCCTGAATGTATAATACGTGTAAGAATGTATCTTACTTTAAATAGTTAAAGCGCAAACGTTTTCTCATCGATATGGCAGAACAACTCGATATACTGCTAGATGCTGAAAAGGTACAGCTGTTGCCATCCCTCCAATTATCTACTAGCAGCATGACGGTCGATCGAACCGTCTGCCACAGATGTGCCATAGAATTGCCAAATGCTAAGCGATCACACGGTCATTTGTCAAAAAAGTTCTTTGTTTATGTTCCGCGTCTAGTATCTTAGTATTAAGTACTAGTATTAAGTACTTAGTATTAAGTACTAGTATCTTAATATTACGTATCCAGCTTTTTCAATATCAATGAATTTTCATAGCATTCT
The DNA here is from genome assembly GCA_038373885.1 of Cheiracanthium punctorium. Taxonomy (NCBI): domain Eukaryota; kingdom Metazoa; phylum Arthropoda; class Arachnida; order Araneae; family Cheiracanthiidae; genus Cheiracanthium; species Cheiracanthium punctorium. The sequence goes on from JAWZYV010002352.1 coordinate 2,151,685, forward strand.
TCAGTTCCGTTACAGTTTTGTGTCGTCACAGAGAGGACACCGCTCGTTAAAGGGTTAATGCACAACCATAAACTGACATGTCACATTCACACAATTTTGAACAGAAATAAAAAATACACGCTCTTTTCATCTTTCCTCTACTAGTCGTCAAATTTGTAAGCCTTAAACGCGCTTTAGATGCCATTCATACTTTAATTGAAGTGCTCGAATAAATGTAACTTTTTATAGCTTAAAAGTTGCTTAGCTTTGTTACATGGATACCCCAAGTAAACTTTCTATGTGACTGATAAATATGCATTACATGGAAATATATTGTTTCGCGTATAATTTTTAGCTTGAATAATTATATAGTTTAGATACTAATAAAAAGCATGTTTAATTCTTCAAAATATAATCATTCTAAATAAATTTTCTCTAAGTATTGCTCCGCAATAGAAATCTGCTTTTGATGACAGTCTTCTTTTAGATATTTTTTATACCCAAGCCTCATTAAAATGGTTAATAATTAATTTTTAATTATTTTAACAATTAATTTTGAAGTTTACATTTCTCTCTTAGTATAATCCACAAAATTTTAATTCAGATACATATAGATTTCTTTAATTAAGATAACATAATTATTCAGATACATATTTTTACAGCTCATACACAAATGATACTTGAAGCGAATACAAAATGACAGATTAAGAAATACTATTTTGTATACGCAAAAACAAATCAATAAAACTTATTTATGGGGAAACATTTTTAATGTTTCCCCATAAATAATTTCATTTAAACATTTTTAATGTTTCCTACACGAATGAATTTCATTGCAATAGCCTAATTGGAATTGAAATATATTACCGAAAGTTTCTGAAATAAAACAAAGTATTTCACATCTTTCTTAAAGTAAAAGAACTAAATTGATTACTTCCAAATGAGTTCCAGTTAGGACCTTTATTCAAAACTTTTAGGATATATCTGATGCAAATAAGGTGAATGCAAATAAATGACTTCTTCATAATATTTGAGTTTTGTTCAAAAAAGTTCTCTAATGAAAAATTCTGGGACTTTTATTTCGGCATTTAAAAAAATTTTATATAATTGAATCGGAAAGACATAAGTAAATGACGCATTTAAAAGATTCTCATTTTCTCGTAAAAAATGTCAGAGTGAATTAAAAAACTTTCGGATATAGAATTTATGAGAAAATTTCATCCTAAGTCAGTTTTACTTAAAAACTAGTATCACGATTCTCTTAAGCAATGTGTAATATTCAAAAATGTTATAACAAAATTATCCGTAATTAAAAGGCACTACTCTTTAAAAATGAAATATATAAAATAACAACAAAATATTTTTTTCGTTTTGTAATATACATACATATTTTCCTCGATATATCTAAATAACCGATATGTCTGTTATAGTTCAGATATCATTTATCTAAACTTCCGTTATCCCTAATTAATAAGTAACGACTTTATTAAAGGTACTTTATTTCTTCATCAGCAATGCACCCGTTTTCATCAAGAGGCAACTGACAAACATCTATGATTGACTTATTTCAATCATCCGATAAAGAATTAAAAAAAAAAAAAAATCAACATTGTCTACAGTTATAAATTTTTTCGACTGCACCATGTACAGCTGCGGAAAAAAAAAAAATCCCACTTGTACTTTTTTCGGCCGTCGATCGTCGTACAGCAAAGTTACAGATACCAATCGTTTTCGATTGACGCACACTTTAATTTGCTATGCATAAAAATTACATAAGGGCCATCTACATATTAAAATTCACACCAACTTTTTTTCCCAATAGCAACCCCTAGATTTCAATTCATATTTCAAAAATTTAGCTCATTTTAACCCCGGATACCCATTTTCAATAAATTTTAACTGAAAATGTGTGAGAGTTATGAGCTTCAAAAATCCCCCTCCACATATGTTAAAATAATTTTTCATACTTTAATTCATATCTCATATAATATTAATAATAAGAAGCTGACTTTTATTCGTACTATTAGAACTAAACGACCTAAACATAATTCACTATTATTATGATTTTTTAATAAAATATTTACATGAATTATGAATTATTAAATTCATATTTAAAAAAATTATGACTAGCGACCTAGCCAAATTTCCATGGAAATAGATGCAGAAAGTAATATTACATGGCTGTGCAAAATTTCAAATTTTTACGTTCAGTAGTTTAATTATATTAAATAAAAGGGTTATCTTCATGAGTTAAGGGACCATATATCAATTTATTAAGTGACAATTTTTTGAAAACTGCCTAAAATAAGCGTAAATTTGATTTCTTTTGCGCAAAAACACAGTAAAAGATAGCGGTATTAAAAAAAAATCAAAGTTTGAAGCGAATAAATTATAGGTTTTTACAGTTTGATGGTGATTCTATAAAGCGTCTACTGTTGCAATCCGCTATCATATACCAAGGGGGTCATAACCACCCCCCCCCCAATGAGAAATTTTTGCCATACAAAATTTATATTCATTACTAAATTATCACACGCACGTATACATATATATGAGTTGTAGTAGTCATAACCCCCCCCCATGAAAACTTTCTGGCTACGCCCCTGTGTGGATGTATAAGTCTTCTAATACAACATCCTGTTTCTGAAAAACTAACATCCTCAACATTCCAGGCATGAATGTGACCTTTTTTAATATTGGAAACATTAGGTCTTTGGACTTCCCCATATTTTATCAAACATTAAAAATCACGTTTTTCTGTCTAAATTTTCATCTGACAATAAATTAAATTACCACCAAAAGTCTTATAAAAATATTGCACATTGCAGACGATAATATTAAATGAAGAAAGTGAAATAACAAACGCAGTGATAATATTGGCTCACAAAAAGTAATTGCGTTTTTTACATGAAATTCAAACAAATAAATTTTCAATCATGAAACCATTCTTCTAATTCGACCGCACCTGGGTAACATTCATGCTTGCAGTCTGAGGAGCAGAGAACAGCCTCTCACTCCTGCCAACATTTCACCTGTCTATGAGAACCATCAAGGGAAATACTCAACAACGATATCAAAATTAGAAAGATTTTCAAAATCGTGAGCAGTCGTTTTGCATTTTTCTTTTAAGTCATGTGTACGAGCCGAGGAAATTATGAATTCACGGTTCATTTGGACCTCTGACTAAATATTCTACTTTCTAGCCTTGATGTTCTCAATACAAAAAACTTTAAGAGAGATGGAAAAAATATTTTCCTTGAAAATAATGTTTATTTATTTTAACTCTCTTGAGCGAAATGAATGAAAGGCGAAAAGTTCGGAACCACAAATAGCGTTTTACAATTTGCAGAAAGTCCCTTAAAAACGGCAAAAAATAATTCGCAATATCTCCGGAAATTATCGTAGAAAGTTGGCGAAAATTTATATTCAGGGTAATTTGAAGGTTTTCTTTCGAAAATCAAAATACAGTGTTGCCATTGAGGAAAACGAAGTTGATACAGAATTAAATATGAAAACGCCCCCTTATGCAAATTAAATTAATAGCAAATTAAAGTATGCGTTATTTGCAAACGAATGGTATATATAACTTTCCTGTATGACGAACGATGGCGAAATAAAGAACAAGTGGGACTTTTTTTTTCCGCAGCTGTACATTGTTGCTACATACATCTATACAAGGTCTTACTGAAATGGACTCGAAATTTTTCAGAGCATAGAAAGAAAATCAAGCACGTGAATTGATGTCATTCTCTCCAACAAGTTCACTCTACATAAAAAAAGAATCTATGTATATATATAAATACTCTAAGCAAAATCTTAGTGTCCCTTTTGCAGCGCATTGCGCGAACGGATGACCGTGAAATTCGGCACAGTTAAAATTCGTATGGAATTGTTTGTGCGAATGTTAATATTTTTGTGTAGTATGCTAATGCAAGGTAAAAAATTAGAGAAGTAATTTGGCACGCGGTATTTCGCGCCAAATCGGGCGATGGTTCCATTGTTGTGTCAATTTTGAAATGACAACACTTAGTTTCAGCAGTACTGTAGGGTTATAGTATTACAACAAAATTTGCAAAAAGTGGAATTATTCACCAGTTTGATGATAAGCCAATGACTAAAATGTGCTTTAACAATGTGCTTGGCAACTTTTTTTAGATGGCGATAAGTGCGCAAAGTGTAGTAAATTCCATGTTTAAAAGCTGTAGAAAAACCTTGGAGGAGAGAATAATAGTTACTATTCACTCCGGGCAGGTCGGAATCCAAGAGACCCTATAAAGAAACGCGCCAATTCGACAATTTCTTCATAATCTCCCGGATGGCAATGTGCTAAAGCAAATTTTCTCCAAAAATATTATTGAAGAAATACCTGAGCAATTAAGAGGGAATGAAAATAATATTATTAATGAAGTGTATGGAAATATTTCCGAAAACATACTCTCAGATAACATATCGAAGTCAGTTATAACAGAACCTAAAAATGATGATTGAACTTTTATTAATGTTGACATAATCGAATATCAGGTGCGGATCCAAGGGGAGGGCGGTGGGGGAGATCGCTCCCTCCTGGGCGAAGTCCAAAAATCTGTTATAATCTGTTAAAATATATTATGAAAGCATAATGAAAATTATGTAGCCTTTTTGTAAGGGGCATATTGCGGGCATTACACCCTGTTCCCTTTAATCATCGCTCATATATAGATTTTAAATAAAATAATTAATTACATTAATTGGTATAATTGATTATATTAATTAATTATAAAATGATTTTGCGCATTCTACCCCCTGTTTCAGGTACAAAATCGACCCCTCCTTGAGTAATTTCTGGATCCGCCCTCTCGAATATCTGATGAATAGAGAATATATCACCGTAGCTACGGTAAAATAATTTTCTATGATGACAGTAAAATAATAAGTATCCGGTAGAGTTTTTAAATTCTTTGACTGTGAGTGAGTTGGGGTATTTTTCGGTTACCGGGAGCAAGTGAAAAATTGCCAAATAATTGGGATCTTCGCCAAACGCTTACAAACCTAAAGCGATTTCCAGTACATAGTAGTTTATCCTTTTCCATATTTTGGAAGTGTAATTAAATTTCGTATTTTCAGTCAATTCGACACGTTTTCAGAAATTCCCCATTATGTAACCAATAAGCATACAAATTACTTTTTAGTATATTGATATTTTTGTATTTATTTAATTCTGTATCTAAATACTATTTTGCATAAGGATTAAAATTTCCGCCTTTTTTGGGGGGAAAAGACAATGTTTCAGAAGTAGTCTTTAAACGTTTCCCTGAAAAAAACAGTTGGCGGGATTTGCACCTGGCTGAAAAATAACAACAAAGTTAGCCACCGCATAAGCTTGTAAATTGCATCATTATCTTAATAAGAAACTTCAATACAAAGGAAGCATTAGTCCATGGAACAGGAATGCGCATCAAGTTTATAGATCGTAATGCTATTGATAACGAAGTTTGAACTGGAGCCGTAGGCAATAAAAGAATTTTAATTCCATTTAGAAAATATTCTGGTACTATTTTACCATACCCTTTCAAAAAACTCAATTTCCAAATATACCTGCATTTGCGATGATAGTAAATAAATCTCAAGAACAATCATTCGAAAAAGGGGCAAATATATTTAGGCAGAAAGGTTTCATACATGGCCAGTAGTACGAATCAGGAAGTAGACTTGAATCATTCGACTTTTTAAGATTTTATAACTCCAAACATAGGACACTCCAAACATTAGCCGAGGATAGTTCCAGGTTCAATTTTCGGAGGGGGCCACTAGACTTTTTACATTAGCTTAAATTGTTCAAAATGCAAAGTGAATGCGTGAAATTCAAGGTCGGTAGAGGGAGATGACCCTATGACCCATTCGCTGGAGCTGTCTTTGTATTTAGCAAAATATGATAGAGTTTTTACAAAAATACCGTTTTCACAGAAAAGTGTGGTGCTTGTAAAGTGAAATTGTACAAAAGTGGTCACTAAAGACAGATAGTCTCTTAGCCAAGGAAGTTACTTTAGTAGGTTCCTATGTCTATGGAATGGTGAGACATATTTTTTGACAGAAGAACTTTATTCACACTCAAATAAAATAAAAAAATAATAATAATGCTTTATGGTCGAGTTCCGACCTTTGGCAGACAACTAGTTAAAATAAATAAACAAACCCTTGTGAAGCACACATTCATTACTAACAAGTAGCTACTATTTGACCACGGATTGGATAGAAACGTAAACCTCCGGTTTAGAGGAGGAAATGGGAATATCGATTACCATGATGAGGATGGCAATCAGATGTGTGCATGCCGCTGAATTATTATGACGCAGTTTTGAAGAAGTAAAGCTGCATTCATACTGGCCATTCCGTGCCGTAACCGCATTTACTCCGCCAGCTTTACCTCCTTCTCGACCAGTTCATTTGGATTCGCCTTACTGGCAGCCTGCCAGTATTCTACGTGATCCGTGGTCCTATAATACCTGAGCTCAAATTAGAGGAAAGAAACACTGACAAGACAACTTACCCCTACCCCCCCCACCTCTAGTCCTTCACCTTTCAAAAATAAATAACTTATCGGTTATGCCTTTGACAGACTTATGTTTAGCAGATATAAGCACTGAATGCATCAAAATCTAATAAAGAAACTACTTTTTTTTTTGTACCTGGAAGAACTAATTTTTTTATATTTTTTTTATATCAATCTATAATTAAACCTCAACAAAATTTTTAAGATCTTCCTCTTTACAATTCAAGTCCATTCTTTAAAAAGAAAGTATTTCTCATGATTTTAACTACAGTAACCTTCTAAAAGAATTCATAGATGGCACTACTGCACAGTGGCGGCTCGTGGGATACAGCAAGTACAGCCGGGCTGCACTTGAAATTATCAGCACATACTTTAAAATAATTTATTCTACTAATTTTCCTAACTTTATTAGAATTATGGAAATCCTACGGTAAATTAAAAAAATCTCCAAAAAAAAAAAAAAAAAACCAAACAAAAAAACCGTATTGTGGCCGGATCGCTCATTCAGGAAAAAAGCACTTTAATCTTCTCGCAATTCAATTGGGGAAATCTTTGGTTCAGCCCAGAGCGCTGATAAGAAAATTGGCAGCACCGTTGCCATGACAACGGTTACGTAAGCATTTCCTCTGGCATAGGCTATAATGGGGGTACGCAGCTAAGACTCAGCTCATCAAAGATTTTGAAAGGTCGGCAGCACTTGTGAATTCGACTCACTGATTGGCTCGAGAAGTGAGGGAGGGGCGTAAGGAGAATATATGTTCGGCAAACTCTAACAGTTCGACTTTATATTGCTGAATTTATCAAGAAGGTAAGCCTGAATAGACGCTTATGAATGGACAATTACCCATCAAAGCAGTATTGTTTTTAAGTAAGCAAGAACTGGCATTTAGAGGACATGGCGAGCGAGAAAATTCTTGAAACATAGGAAATTTTAAAGAGCTTTTAAAATTATTGATATCTGAATTAAAACAACGCCTTTTTATGAGGGCATCACTGACCGATTCGCAAGTTTAAAAGAAAGGAGGATCGATTTGACTTCTAAAAAATAAGTAAGTTTTCTTTTTTTTTTCCTTTCTTCTCAAGTTATCGTTACAAAAGAAAATTCTAAGGAAACTTCGAATCAGACACGGATTAATGCAATTTGGAGGATAAGAGCGGCTGGTTGAAATTTATGTCCATTTTATGGAAGTAAAATTGGATCGCTTACATTTTTTATGTAATTTCTTTCTTTCTTTTTTTTTTTTTTCCCTCCTCGGTGAGGGCTTAATCCACCAGCTTTCGAATTCAATAACAAAGATTTTGCATTCCTGTCCGGAGGAAGGGGGGGGGGGGCTCATATGCTTCCGGCTGCACTAACAGTTTTGACCACGGGCCGCCACTGCTACTGCACAAATTAAAAGATTTTGCTGATTTCAAAGATCATGTATGTGCATTAACATCATAAGGTAGAAAATTGCAACCAAAAGTGACTTTTAAAGAAATGTTACTCTGAAAATCATAATGCTGAAAATACACCCAAACTGCATTTTGCTAAGAGCACTGCGATTTCTTGTAGGCAGTGGGGCAGAGAAGAGGGATGGGGAGCCGGGGAAGAATTCCAGGGCCCCCACTGTGAGGGAGCCACCTGTTGCTGGTCAATATATAGCACTTAATTCCTTGTCATCATTTTTTTTTTTTTAAAGCAACATATATACAAAATAAATTTTTATTTTACTTTTAAATAAAATTCGAAAAATACAGCCAACTCAATCCTTAAACCTGAAGACAAACATGTGGGGAGTTGTTTGTTTGTGTGTTGTGCTTTAAGGCAAACCTGCACGCGGCGCGGGGTATCTACCTAGGATGGGGGTGACTTGGTTGGAGGACTTTCTAAGGGGTTCTAACGCGTATTCACGTTACACCTGGAGAAAACCTACCAAAACTACAGACCGTTAGATCGACAGCCGGGCGATGGGACCCGAACCCGGGACCTTCACACCTCGGCCGTGTGGGGAGTTGAAGAAGACAAGAAAAATAGTCTTTCTAAAGACTAATCGGTAGATAATGGAAACAAGGACATAATCAGATGTGTCAAGTCCTGTCCATACTCACAAGTTTGATTTTTCTTAGCAAAAGAATAAAAACCATGACTTTCCGTGGAATATTCTAAATTTTCCACTTTTTTTCAATCTTCTCCGAAAGTTTTTATTGGCCTGTCCTTCCTCCCCCCCTTTTTTTCATTTTGGTTGCCCTTCATTTTTTTTTTCTTTTTTTTTTTTTTTTTTTTTGTTAGAAAAATTTCCTTAGCTGGTATTTTTCTCAAAGCTTTACATTTTCAATACACAAATAGGAGTAAAAACTTTTACGAAAGATAAATTATTAATTTTTTGTAATTTAAATGAATTTTTCTGAATTAAGAAATGTGCCTCGGTACACTCTTAATGCTAATCAGTGACGCAACAGAGAAAAATTCGGATCTTGGTGCGCAAATTCGACAAAAGATTCTTTTCCTCTAAAAAAAAACAAAAGCTGTTGGATTTATCCCCTGAAATTCTATTAGTTTTTTTTTTTTTTTTTTTTTTTTTTTTTTCCTACAAAGGCAACTAAACCTGTCTTAAAATTTGTGGGCGTTCTACATATATGTGATTTTTAGATGGGTGTTTGAGCCCCAGAGCACGCATGTAGTCGGTGCCACTGCGGTAGAAAACTGCAAAACAAAAACTGTTATTTGTTGCAGCATGGATATCAAATTATATTATTTTTAACTCATGAATAATTTTAGTTATGTTATTTTTTAAATTATACTAATTTAAAATTTATTTGAATGATTAATAACTTTAATAATGAATGCAGGATTTATGCTACAAGACTAAGCTATCAAAAGAAGTTTTGGGTGACAAAGGAACACTAAAGATTTTATCTCCGGTACCAAAACTTGTTCACGCCTCAGGGCAGGCAGAATTTACAATTCATAAACAAAAATCATGAAAATTACTTTATATTGTATTTGTGTTAAGCCATTAAATATTTTTATTTTGCTATTTAAATTTAAACTTAGTTTAAACACCGTAAACAAAAATAATGTTTACATTCATAAACATGATTTTTGTTTATGAATTGTAAATTCTGCCCTGAGGCGTGGACAAGTTGTCGTACCGGGGATAAAATCTTTAGGGTTCTTTTGTCACTCAAAACTTTATTTGATAGCTTAGTCTTATAGCATAAATTCTGCATTCATTATTAAAGTTATTATTCATTCAAATAAATTTTAAAGTAGTATAATTAAAAAATCAGAAAAAGAAGTAGTTATCAGGAAAAGAAAATAGCAAATATAAATTAAGTAAACGAATTTATATTTACTTCTTAATTGCGTTTGCAGATGGCAGCACCATCAACATTAAAGGCCTCCTTCAATGATTTTAGCCACACACTCAACTCAATCAGTAAATTTGATAATACGGGGCCCGATTAAACTCTGGAGTGGAGTGAAGGGAAGCTCAGTCTCATTTCGGGGCCTCCTCCCCTTTTTGTTTGGGAAAAGTAAAGTTTTAATGATCTTATTCGCGATAAAAATGTATTATTCGGTAAAATGAAATTTCATTGATTAGTTAGTTCGAATGATTTCCTTTGATAAAAATAAATTATTCCTTAATCTGAAATTTTCCTTTGATAAAAATATTTTATACATTTATTTCATAATAGTTTTATTCATTGTAACGAGTTTTTTTACAGTACTTTGGAAATTACTTTTAAAAGTAAAATAAAAACATTACCTTACTGGAACATTAAAGTTTATTTATTTAGTCATATTTTTCATTTATGGCTTTTTTTTTCAGGAATTCTTTGTTTCTTTTAATATCATAAATATCACAACATGAAAGTTCAGAATTAATTTTGACACTTAGCAGATGTTTTACATATTGAATGTCAACCCCTTTCTGCCGGCTCTATAATCCCCATAATAGAAAAAAACTCTCTCAACTGGAGCAGATGTACCAGGGAAAGACATCGCAAACTGAACCAACCAATCTAGAAATGTTGCGACAAGAAGTATCAGACTTCTGAAAACCTTAAAAATAGCTTTCCACTTCTCTTCGTTAAAAAACTTTGCAGTAACTTTAAGATAGACTTTACAATAACTACAAGACTTTAAAACAAAATTTTGAATTTTTATCACAGTTTTTCTGTCATTTTTGGGCCCCTTTGAAATTCTGAGGGGAAGCTCAAGCTTCCTGAGCCTTTTCAGTAATCAGGCCCTGATTATATATGTAATTCTCTTTATAGGAATTGGAGGGGATCAACCAATTTCCTTTTCCTACTCTTGAATTTATCCACACTTCCATAGGGGGCCAGCTCTAGCCCTAAGAGTTTTGCCGCGTCGGACAAAAATATAAAATGCCGACCGCTCCCCTCACAGTAAAAATACTGCAAGGTGTATTCGGAGAGTAAGTTACGTTTTGAAAAAAAAATTTTTTTCAAGCCAATTTTATTATTAAATGAAAGAGCCATACCTCAATCTATTTTTCTACACAATTTCCGCCAATGTTCAAGCACTTGTAGCGGGTTACCAGCTTTTCTACACCTCCTTCATAGAAAGTTCCCGCCACCCATGACAATAACCACGACTGCACATCATTTTCACCTCATCGTCGGATCCAAAGCGCTTGCCGCCTACTTCGCGCTTCATGTGCAGGAACAAGTGGTCGCAGGACGACAAGTGGTAGTCGACGCCAAGTCTAGGCTGTACAGCGGGTGATCGAACTGTTCTCAACAAACTGTCGAATCAACGTTTGAGTGTCACCAGCAGTATGGGGCCGAGCAGTGTCATGGAGTCCTGCAAATGCAGCTCTAGCTAGGTGGCAAGCGCTTCGGATCCGACGATGAGGTGAAAATGACGTGGATCCGTAGTTATCGTTTTTGGCGGGAAGTTTCTATGAGTTATATAGAGAAAAGCTGGTAACCTACTGCAACAAGTGTTGCACATTGGCGGAAACTATGTAGTAAAAGTAGTTTAAGGCATGCTCTTTCATTTAAAAATAAAATTGGCTTGGGAAAAAAAAAAAAAACCCTTTTTTTTTTTTTTACCCCTCGTATTAAAAGAAAAAAAAATTGACAGATGCATTCCTATAAAAATTAAATAGCTCTTTAAACAAAATCTATATAAGACAAAACAAATATAGTATTAAAAACCATATAATAAGCTAAAAAATAAATAAATAAATATCCTGACTTTTAAGGACTAACTTTCTTATTTTTTCTTTTAAATCAATTTGTTCAGTTAATTCATGCTTAATAGCCAATGCTTAATAGCCCCATGCTTAATAGCTTATTTAGTTAAATCATTTAACCTACAAGAATGAAAAGTAACGTAAAAAACATTTAATCAAGTTTTATTTTGAGAAACTCTTCTCTGTACTTGCTACAATTATCGGCAAAGCGAAATTCTCTAAGTAATAGCAAGATCTGGTGCAAAGATCTAGAGTAGAAATTACTAGTTTAAAATTTTCAATTGGATTTTCCTTTTTGCCCTATGAAACCGTAACTGATACTATTTCATCTGCTAGATCAAGCGTGTTTATATTCCTTGATTCTCTATCGGTCAATGTTATATCCAAATGTTTACATTGTTTAATTAGTACGCCTATAGGAGTATTTTCTAATCATGAATGTTGCACCAGAATTGAAAATAATTGCTGTGGATACACATTATATTAAATCTGTATTTCAAGGCATTAATCACTTTGTCTGTATTAAAGAAAAAAAAATTGGAGTGACTCCACTCGACTTTTCGAACATTTGATCTTTACCAATAGCTTACTATAGAAAACTTTGAGTTTAAAACTCCTAAAATCCTTGTTGATTAAAAAAGACTGCATTGGACTGCAATACAAGCATTTTTTTTTTTTTTTTACTTGAATTTGAATTATTGTAGTCAAGTTAAAAACTAAAAAATTAGCAATGTATTCCGTTTGTTAAATTCAGCTTTAAGAAAGGATTCCATTAAAAATATTTCTAGACATGTTCCCTATAACATGCCGATAGTTTTTCTGCTCTTAACACCTTACGTAGTTTGATTCATGCTTAATTTTATAATCTTGATCATAATCGTTGGCGTATGCAAAGGGGAGTTATTGGGGGTCACCCTCGCTCCTTGCAGAAAAATTGTTAACACTAAGTCTAGTTTTTACATAGATTATGCCTTTTAACATTAAGATTGTGTCTATACCCCCTACCCCCCTTGAAGAAAGTCCGCTAGTGATCATGATGTAGAATATTTACTGTTAAATTTCAAATATTAAATTGTTACTATTTGCTCTAAAATTACATTTTCAAAATTTTCTATTTTTTACTACATTTTTTCAATAAAAAGAGATAACCAAAAAATTCTAGTAATTACTATACAGTATCTTAATAATTAAACACAAAACTTACAGTTATATAGTTTTTCCAATAAATGTGCATCGAAATCAGTTGTAATTGTACATTAAGTAACATATTATTTTAAAACATTTTGTATTGTGCCCAGGAATATGAAAATGAAATGTTTTCTTTGCTCAGAGTTTTGTTAATATTACTAAGTTTATTCTATATTTTGTGATTTTTTAGAATAATGAAGATAGACACACCTCAAAAAATATTTTATTTTCTATCTGAAATTTAAATGAATTCCATTGCATTTAAAAGTTTATGAATTTACGCTATTGCATTTACGTTATTACGATGCGTCATATTTTTCCTTGTAAATTAAATTTTCAAAATTCTATATATTTTCTATAATAATTTCTAAATTTTTGGTCATACTTGGACAAAAACTGTGCAAACGCTTTATTAAAAATTAGATCATTGAAAAAATTAAAAGAAGTTTTATTAAAGAGAAAACATAACAAAACACTATGTCGAACAAAAACATACTGGTGTGTTGTTTTTAGTTAACTTAATTAATTATTTATTTGTGAATTACATTTTACTTTTATACCTCACATGCTACTATAACAATGTAGTAACAGTTCTATGCATTCATGTTTGAATTTTCTTTCGATAAACCAGGGGTAACCAAATAGTGACGCACGCGCTACATTTGGCGCATTGAGTGATTTCAAGTGGCGCATTGCATCCTTGTGCATACTTATTTTTTTTTTTTTTTTTTGAGACATATGGAAAATTTTCGAAACATATTCAGGCCCTGAATATTTTATTTCTTATAATTTATGATGCTACATCAAAAGGAAGCATTTGTTGCTCTAAACTACGCCGTCATAAGAAAAGGGAGCCATCTCTTAACCAAATATCTGAAAAGTTAATTGTGGAATCCTCTTCCGCAGAACAATAATTCAAGTCTCATTTTCGCAAGGTTTCAGTTATACTGCCCTAACCTAAAGCCATTCACTGTACACATTTTCCAACTCTAACTGTAAACGTAAGGAAGCAAAAAGGGTGCTTGAATTGTACGGCTCATCTGAATCGACTAAGACAGCGTTTCTCAGCCTGTGGGGTGCGACCCCCAAGGAGGGCGCAGAGCTTTTGCAGACCGGTCGCGAGGAAAACCAAAGAACAAGTAGTGATACATGCTTAAAAAAAATCATCTTATTTATTCTCATTTTTACTCAAAAAATACATCCATTTTCGCATAAAATGTTTAAACTTTACTGATAACATTATTTTGAGAAAATTCGACTAAATGTTCATTGTTAAGTCTTTTAACTGAAAGGTAAACTGTTATGAACGTTCATATAACAGATATATTCAAGATTAAAAAACTGAATGTATGCTGAAAAATGTGAGGGGGGGGGGACGCCACAGTAAGTTAGACTTTGTTGGGGGGGGGGCGACGTTCAAAGGTTGAAAACCGCTGGACTAAGACAAAAATTTATAATTATGGTAAAGCTTGGCCACCTCTGTGGTAAACCTTCAGCATTGGACTATCATCTTAGCCCTTACAGTTAATTTATAAACATACAGAAATGATTTCGAAGTTCGACGTACACTATAAGCATGAAAAAAATATCATTAGTAATATATTATATTCATCAATATGTCGATTTTGAATTTTTCAAGTAAGAGAATCGAACGTAGAACGCTGTTGCCACTGAAACTTTACAGCTAATATTACATTTTTCTTCCGATCAAGAGTTTTCACTTTTAGTAACTACACAATATTTCAGTCCAATATTATATTCCAAAGCGTACATATTGTCTGTGTGTACATGTTCGTATCATCAGGCCTGTAAATTTGTGTCATGTGTTAAAATTCATCATAGAAAGACATTTACAGTTGAAAATCGACCAATAAGTGAAGATGTTCTTTTAAACAATACTTAATGTTGATTCCTAAGTTTTGCTTTGTATAAATGGTTTTGGAAAATAGATAATCTTGAAACTTTTAATTTTTTTGGATTGAAAATTAGAAAATATTAAAAACAACCCCTAAAATTACCATCCTTACTCTATCAAAGTAATACGAATACTGAGAATAAATTTCTTGAAATCCAGCAAAGTAATTTTAGGTATAGTGATAAATACTACATCACTAAATTATGATGAATAATTATACTTGAATTATGATATTAGGTAAGAGTATTAATCCACATTATAAATTAATCCACAATGTTTAAATACATCACTTAAATAATTCAAAGGACTTATGTAGTTTTAAAATACTATGTACTATTGTTAAAAAAGTATTACATTTGTGAACAAATGTTTTTGAAAAAACAAATTTGACTGTTTAAGAATTGATACAGTTTAGTTGTTGATACAGTTTAAGTGTTAATACATGTTATGTGTCAATGAATTAAAACAATTCGTAAAAACTTTTAAAATTGAGTAAAATAAAACATCAGTTGATTTATATTACGTTTAACTCGAAGCAACGTGAATTTAAAATGCATTTCTGATTGTTCACGTATTGCTTTTTAAACAAACAATTTAATAAAATTTTATTTGATCAAGATCAGATGTAAGTTAATTCTCTAAACGACAGGGATATGAAATTTTATTTGCTGATTAATAGTTTTCACTTCATAGATTCATAGATTATATATTTTCATAGATTATATATATCGTAAAATAAGCATTTTTAATCATCTTTTTACAGAAAAACAATATTTCGTATAATATTTAAAGTATATCTTCTTTTCTAATGATCATTTATATCACTGAAAGTAATGAGTATTTCAAATTGTTTACCAGTATAGCATAACACAACCACAGAGCCGTTTTCTTAGACAATCAGAGCTCTTAGATATACTTTTTGAGCAACCATTCAAAAAGGTGTTTCAAAACAGTTTCTTATCATAATTGAAACCTTTTTAACCTGTCTTATATGCTCAATTCTTTATACATGAAATTAATGGGAATAAATAATGCGACACGTAATTTTGTCTTCTAGCCACCAAATCTTAAGTTAGAAAAATTTTTTTTTACATATAAGCTTAGATGTTGCTTTACGTAAAAGGTAATCATGACCATTTAACAAGACAATGCACTTAATTATTTTGAGACCCAGTATGCAATTAGAATTAACTCGGTGTGGCTAACGCTTAATGCTAGGATTATTGCAATTGGTCATAAAAGAGTTATACATAGTTTTAATCCAAGAAACCAGCAGACGGCTCCAGAGATTTTGAGAAGTCTTGCATTGGAGACCATGCATTCTGAGTATCCAGAGTATTATTGGTTACATGTTTTTACAGAAGACTTCCCGCCAAAGTAATCTATTCCCCTTTTGACTTACATTGGGATTACAAAGTGGGCTCTGCAATCTTTTCTGGCTTGCTTTCATTCTATGCGTCTGCTGGAAAATACAGAACAGTTTTTGATGACGAGGTTTGTGCCTTACGTATTGCATTACAAAATCTGTTGTCTCTTCACAATAAATTTGAAAAAGTCGTTTTGCTCTTAAATTTCCCTGCTGAAATTCAAGTAACTGGTTTTTTGGATGATGCCTACTCGCATGAAATACTTCAAAAATCGTGAATTCACAGGACTTCAAGAGCAGAAGAACAACTACAGTAAAAATATTTTACAGTGAATTCCTAGTCACTGTGTTATTTATAGTAATGAGCAGGCTGTTTGCTCGGAAGTATACCCAATCGATATAACCAAATTATTATGGAATGTACTACTATTTTATAAAACTGCATTAAAACGTTTAGTGAAAATGAGGTTCTTTTCAACGCTAAGGAAACGAATAAAGAATAAGAATTGGAATGAAGCAATGCTGGTAGTAAAATCAAAAATGCCCCGCCGGAATGCAATATGTATTTTTCGTTTTACATGACTGTTTGGGAGTGCACTTAAACTGTATAGATGTTTATGATCACCCCTATGTAGACTTCGTTATTTGAGAGAAACTAATATATCGAAATCATCTGAATTTCTGCAAGTCACTCCATGGAATTGATTCCAATATATTGACGGGCCAGAGAGCTTTTGGAGCGATGACTTCGGTCTTTCATATAAAGTGCACCGCTTTTTATTTTCGGTGGACAGGCGATAAAAAAAAAAAAAAAAAAATCTAAGTATCCCACTTACAAGGAAAAAAAAAGGTTTTATAAATGCTTTTTTATAGTTAGAGCCTTCATGTGTAATTGTTTAAACGCTTCCTGAGCTAAGTAATTATAAAATAGTTTGCTTCTTTATTCAATACATGTTTGTAATATACTAATGACGAAAGATAACAGTGTAGTTCTTCGAAACTTCACACAACGCAATTACAAATAACTAATCAGTTTCGTAAAATATCTTTCACTGATGCAGTTAAACTGAATCTGGTCCTAAATTGTTACATCAGCTATACAAACAAGAGCATTTTGCTATTATTATTGTGTACTGGTTGAAATAATTAATTAATAATAACATAAGAAACAAATAACTACAGCAATATCTTATGAATAGAATTTGCTTAGTTTAAACCTCTAATTATGATTCGTACAAATAGATTTATGTTCTTTATAATTTTATTGCTTAATGATTCGTCTATCGTTATGTATCATCATTATATCAACATTGATATTGGTTCGAAGTCTTTTGTTTGTCTGGGTCTTCTTCAGAAGTAGCTCCCCAGACGTCTTTACCAGAAATTTATCTTCAAGTTTTTGCCTTTAATATGGTTTAATCTTCATCAGGCAGTCCTCCCATTCATTGTGGGGGTGTCTACCTCTTGATTTTCAGCAAGAAAGAGTTGCAATAAAGAACTTCAGTGCATTCCTTCTGCATTCATTCTCCTTCCTCCATTCTGTGCAATCTTATGTATTTAAGGATACCCTCAGCACTGTGGATTTTATATGTTTCAAAATCATATCTCCTACACCATAAAATATTCTCCAATACAGCCCCCGAAATAGTTATCAAGAGCTTTCTTTTACAAAGGCCGCCATGACCTCCTTTACAGTGAAAGTCCATTTTTCTGAAGTCAAGACTCATTTTATCAAACCTTGTATGAAAGATTTTTTTTTCTGTTTATTAAATGAGGTCTCAAGCAAAGGCTTTAAGCCAAAAATCCAATCATCCTTTTTCTAATTTCAGGACTAATATCATTTTGAGTTTATCGGAGCACCCTATTCGGTGATTTTTTTTTTTCAGTTTCAAATTTTCCAGTGCAACGAATCATATATGCCAACGAAAATAATACCTTCGGTTTCAGCTTTCAAAGCAGCCATAAGATTGAAAACTTAGTATTACTAATAATGAAAAAACACAAACTAGCAACTTAAATCTGAGAGTTTTTTAAAGACAACTTCAGCTAAAAACATTAAAAAAGCCAGAATCCACCCAGCAATCAGTATTACGAAAGCAGCAGAAATATCCTCGAATTTTAATTGACTTGCTATTTCTTCCACAGTATGAGCGCGCCTGAAAAATGCTGGTTCACGAAATTTTCTTAAAAATCTGTTATCGTCGACTAGTTTTTGAAAAAGCCCCGCAGCCCACAGATGATGTATAACATTGTTTAGTTTTTCCGGGCAACAAAATCTATGTGAGTACAGAATGACCCTACAATCAAGGAATACAGAATCTTCAGACATAAACAAGGCATCTTTTAGTTGCACAATACTGGACTCGGCCCCTATGAATGATTGCTTTTGAGCTGTGTACAGGAATTCTGTAGGTGTAAATGTACCCTCTGAATTGCGTTCCAGGCATGCACCGATCGACTTATATGATTCAATGTTTGTAGAAATTAGTGCGTTAGCAAAGACACCTTTAAAATATTCATAGCATTTAAAATTTTGCTCTGTCGAAGCCTTAGATAGATCTGTAAAATCTCGAATTCTTGTTGTAGGAGGAAACAAGATCAAATAAAGTAAAGCAGCCTTATAAATATTTATTAAAATTACGAAGCTCAAAAGCCAGAAGATTAGTATCAGCCTAATCTTTCCCACTCCCTCTTCGAAACGAAGCGATTGCTGTCCGAGAAGAATTCCAAGTACATTTGAAAAAACACTTTGATACGTTTTGTTCATCAAAATGCACAGAAGGAATGGAATAATAATCAAAAATATTGCAAGACAAATCCATACCTCGAACGAAAATGCGTGAATTCCTGCTAAGTTCTTGGATAGATATTTCGGTTCGTCAGTTAGGAAAATGACTTTGTCGAGAGAAATAGGATAGCTGAAGTTTGTAGCATGCTGAATTTCGTCGCCCAGTCTCAAAGGAAAGCCTGATAAATCCGCCTCTGAACGCTTCAGCATTCCTATTACCCCAGTCCAGTTTCCATTAGGCTGCCTAGTACCGGCTGCCCACCCTCCTTTCACTATATCAATGCGCGTACGAAGTCCTTGTGAAATAAGTCGTATCAGTTCAAACGTGCCACCGGACGCTAAAATGTTCGGTCGTGGAGCTTCTTTGTAAGGGAAAATGAATTTGACAGTCTCTTTTCTGTAGTGATCAATCATATTGAAAAAATCTGGATAACAAATTGCTTTACTTATAAAACAACTTTTATTTTCTCACAATCAGAAAAAAATCAGTGAAATTTCCTTTGAGCCAAAAGATGCAACTAAAGAATAACATAAAATACTGGCTTGTAGATTAATACGAATAGATCTTCATGAAGAAATACCAAAAGTTGAAATTACATTAATTGTCAAACTATCATATACCAAATAGATTTTGCTTTGCAGTAAATGGGCAAAAAAGTTTTCAAAAAAGTCATTAAAACGTTAAAATTACTTAATTGGGAATGTGGGCCATCATAATCCATCTTTCTTTATTAATTAAACACTTCATTTCTCCTTTTACTTCATTTCTTTCCTGGCCAATTTAGAGGATTAAATTAGCACATGTATGATTATGTTTCAAAATAAGCACTAACACATAACTAACCTTCTTTAGGTTATAGTTCAATATGTTTTAAAGTATTACCGAAGAGTCCTAAAATCTGCAGTATTTGTAGTAACTTTTGAACATCATCAAATCCAGAGTTTATTTTAATCAGCACAGCAATAAAACTGAAGAAACGTCTGCTTTCATTTTTAAGTATTATTACGTATCGATGCAAGTTAGAATTTCACTAAGGTGCTGATAAAACTGATAATTTTTCATGGATCATCTGAATAATTTACATTTACGCTTCAGTGCTTTCTTTGTATATAACGTTTCAAGGCTATGTATGCGTAGCTCCTTTGTCGAAAAACGTTTCACTGGGCAAATGAGAACGAAAAAAAAGAGCATTTGTTCATGAATGTGTAATTTTCGTTTTGTTAAAGAATTGATTTATTTTATGTATTAAAACATATGAGAAAGAAAATAATGGAAGCATTGACTTTTTCTGCAGTTAATATACATTGCAATTAAATGAAAATGAAATTTCTATATTTTCGGTACAGAGAATCAAATCGAAACCAATGTGAATAGTAAATATTTTTCCCTCCTGTAAATAATCCATGCATACATTTTTAATGATGTTGAAACTGAGCCCTTTTCTAGGCATACTTATAATTATAAACTTTGATTGGTACTGCCTAGTATTTTTCAAAATACAAAAAAAAAAACATTTTTCTTTTAAATTCCCTACAATGTTTTAACTTTTTCAGTAGACATGGAAAAAAAATACAATTTCCACAAAAAATCCATAGTTTCTCTTTTGAACTGAAAAGTAATCAGTACTTTTACGAAGACTTAAAAACTCACAAACTTCCCGGTAAAAGGGGTATAATTATATAAAATTGCCTATTGTACGAACTTTTTTTCATGGTGAATTAAAAAATTGCAATGTGAATTAAAAAAAATATGTTGAGTAATATAAAGAAGAAGCATAGTTTGTAAGTGATAATTTCTGGAACTGCGAGTCTAATATAAAAAATTCTTTTTTTAGTCAGAGAGAGTTTCTAGTGGAAGGTTATTTGCTTGGGAACATCATATGCTGTGACCCGGAGTGTCTAAAAAAATGGAATCGCGTTTTTATTCTTTAATTAAAATAAGAAAAATGAAAATTATATAAATGAAAGATACGTTAATAAAATTATAATTTTATAATGATTATTTTAAGTTTCTTGCAATATATATAAAAAAAAAAATCCTCAGCTTCATACGCAGAGGTGGTAAATTATAGGTCGATAGGTAGGAATTATAAGTAGATATTGGTATTAGTTATAGGTATATATATTTATTGTGTATTTATAGACACCAGTGGTATAAGAAGTGGTATAAGAAGTTTGTTAGAGAAGTGCCTGTATCACACTTCTCTAACAAACCGGAACCCATCCAGACAAAATCCTGATTTCTCTTTATTGCTTTCTCTTATTGGAATAATTCAAATGAATTAAATATAGAATGTAGTTAATACTCTTATGAAAACTCATATTGGTCGTGCTTCGCAATTGGGCTGACTACTTTGGAGGATGCGTCACAGAAATATACGTGCAGTATAAAATGGGAGTTCAGTCCCAGGTGCAGGACATAGAGATTTCCCTTCATTTCAGAGGATGATAACGAATTGTGGGTGGCTCAGTGACATTGAAAAACCTGGCGGAAATTCGTGTGCTTGACTGACAGATGATGGCGAGTTTTTAAACTTTGAACGATGCGACTACTCGAACTTTGATGAATTAGGAAGATCCGGAAGGGATGTTTTTCTGACGGGGGCAAGTTTATTTTTTGCTGGGGGTTCAAGCTGATATATTTTTAGATAAGTTTATAAAGAGCCCTGTCCTTCAAGGATCACAGTTATTGTACTGACCCCTGAGCGCTGGCCGGCCTCTGCAGTCACCTTCTACTCTTTGACACACGATTGAAATATTGATGCAATCTATAATCCTAATGTTGTTACAATAATATGGCTCCACAAGGTTTGATCTTCCTGATCTTCAAAGATACTACTGTCGTCGCAATCCTTATGCTGGAAAATGTTACCAGATTTATGTGGACCTTCTGTCCTTCAACTATTATCATTACCGACCCAATTTCTCAATACTGCTGGTGATTATGGCAGAGGCCCATGGATTCTGCAGATACTTCCTTCAATACAAACTATTATCCTTGTTATTCCTATGTTTACATAAATGGGGTTTAAATCGCTGCCCAAATCAATCTTTCAACACACTATTATCGTATTCTATTCTATTGTTGCTAAGGGCAGGGTGTGCTTTCTGGGGACACTTGATATGTACCTCCCCACTCTATAGACTTGTCTGTTTTGTGGTTTTGTCCGTTATTATGAACTCCCTGTTCAAAAAACACATTTTACACGATATGCTATACAAAAATTAGTTGATGGAATATCAACAAATTTTTCGATAAATTCTGGGTTGCGAAAAGGAAGGAGGGTAGGCAAAAAGTATACTTTGACCCCTCACTACAAAATCTGGAGGGTCAAGTGCTCCTTCTGCTCCCTCACCTCCCCGGTTCCGGCACCAACGCTTGGATGACGCAATGTAGCACGGTAGAATCACTTCAACTTTAATTTAAATGAATTAATTGGATGGCGTAATGGACTCAATTGCCTCCTTGCGGTGCTTTTAGAACTAATTTGGTGCTACCATCTGGTGGAGGCAACTGGATGAACTATTAAAGTAATATGAACCATATCATGAAGGGATTCAATCCGGGTACTGCTACGTTAGAAGCCCAAGACTCTATGCATTCAACCAAGGCTCCACTTAATTGTTTGTTCTACCCCCCCCCCCCCACGCCACAAACGCACAACCCAGTGTTCTTCAAATTTCCCATGTAAAAATATAAAAGTCGTTAGAAGAGAGACGTAGAGAAAATTCTTGAAGTGGTCGACTTGCAAAGGTTTTGAGCTTAGCTTTGGGATAAATTCTTCCTAATTACCTGGTCAACATACAAGTTAGACAAATGGTCAACTTCTAAAGGGTGCACTCTACGTTGAAGCCATTCCGTTCTTGGTCAATTAGGCCAACTTAGACAGGTTGCCAACTTCACAGGTTTCACTGCATCAAGCCAAAGCTATACAAGGGTTATCTGCCAAAAATGGGGAGTTCCTCTGTCGGAGGACTTTTTAAAGGATTCTAACGCGTATTCACGTTACATCAGGAGAAAACCGACCAAAACTCCCGACTGTTAGATCGACAGCCGATAGGCCAGAATGTTGGACCTTCACACTTCAGCCTTCGTTTCCTTAAAAACAGGGTGATTTTACTGCATCATTTACTTTCCACTCATGCATGAATTTCCGAGCTCTCTTTCTTGGATTTAAGTTATTGTCTGTTTTTCGAGTCTTAAGACTTACTGCCACGAAGTCCGAGCCTTATCTCCGGTGAAAACGTCATCACATAAACTGAATTTGATTGAATAAGAGACAAGAGGGAGGCAGAGCTATTTCTGTTTCAGTTTATCGTTATTCCATTGATAACTTTAACATTATAATCTAGTCCACAGAATGAAATATGCCTGTTGCACCTTAAATTTTAAAAATGCAAATTTTAACAGCTTAACATTTCTGGAGACGGATAACATTTGTTTCTTTCAATACCTTTATTATTGCAACTTTTTGCGTAGTTGAATAAAAGCTACATTCAACTCAATATATAAAAGAGAATATAAAAAAAATTAACATAACTTATACAATAAGATTTAATTGCTACTGCAATCTAGAAATTCTTTGACGACAGCTTGCCGTCAAAAAAGGGTCTCTAGATCTGTGGCACGCGAATGAACGTTTCGATCGTCCGCCATCTTGCTGGTAGTTAAGTCGAGCGATGGCAACGGCTGTCCTTTTTTCAGCATTGGACAATCTATCCAGTGGTTCTCGCATTCTTCCATTTTTCAGCAGATTTGAGTGCTGTTAAAAACAATCGTGACCATTTTTTACGGGAAATGACGTGCTAAAAAGTAAAGGATTCTCGTGGAGCTATGTCACCCGCAACTATTTTTATAGAAATCCAATCTATTCTTTGTGACTGGCAACAGTCAAAATGTCAGAGTTTGGTGACTGCGCGTTAAAGGGTTAAGGTCGAACATTAGATAAAATGTTGGCGTTGGCACATAATAAAGTTATTTAGACTTTTGCAGAAACGAGGTGAGAGAATGCTTCTAAATCCTAGCTAAAAAGAGGATCTCAGTTGGCTCCTCCAAAGATTATACTTGACGCTCTTCTCTGTTCGGTTAACACAAGGCAGGGAATCTTTGCAGTGTACAGAATAATGACTAGAAGGGCAAAAATTGGAAGGGAACCAAGGCTGCACATGCGATCTATAGGTTTCAATGGCTGATCTCCGGTGCCACTCCAGGTCAGTAAATATAGAGTTCCAGAAATGATAAGCATCGATGCTTGCGACCTCGCAGAACTGATTGATTGGCAGGCGAAGACCATCACTCAATCAGTTTTTACAGCAAAGTTGTATTTGGCGCAACTTGAAGGACTGAAAGCTGCCCCCTGAAACTTCCTTCGAATTCAAGCACATAAAATTGCGAGAGAGAAATCACATTACTTACCGAAGGAGCTCGATCAGTGTGCAAAGAGAGTGTAAAGATAGAGTGTTAAAAGGTTAAGGTCGAACATTAGATAAAATGTTGGCCTTGGCACATAATGAAGTTATTTAGACTTTCGCAGAAACGAGGTTCGAGAATGCTTCTTAATCCTAGCTAAAAAGAGGATCCCAGTTGGCTCCTCCAAAGATTATACTTGACAAAAAAGATTGTGTGTAGTGTAAAGAGAGTTGATTTTATATAAATACAGTTGACAGTTGCTGAACCGAGAAGTTATGCCTTCTTTGAAAATAATATATAAAATTTTAATATATCATTAAAATTTTATAGCTAAATTGAAAAAAAAAAAATAAAACACTTTACAGAAATTTTACTCTGAAATTCATAAAGCTAAAATGCACTTAACTGCTATTTCGTACTCTTTTTCTGTTTTATTTGTTTTTATAGATTTTTTTTCTTTATACTAAACCCTTAAAGCATTTTTCTACAATTACTTAAGTTTCACCAATAATTAGGCGAAAAACAGAAAAATAAATATCTTTAATCGAACATTTTATGCTTCATAACTTTGTTAGTATATGGCAGCACCATTAAACCTGCATGAATTAACTAGGAAATTAAAAACACAGATTGAATAAAACTGTTATTCAAAAGAAGAGAATTCCTCAAAAATACAAATATTATTTTAAAAAACAATGCAAGACTAACATTAAATGACCACAACAAGATATTTTTAAAGATTTCCCAACTTAAGTAAAAATTATACAAGTGGCTGTTAGAATATTGTTTTTGTGAGCTATCAGGATGCAAAATTACTGTTTGTATACTTGTACTTATGTCTGAATTGTAAGTTTTTGGTAATTTATTTCACTCAGTAGCTAAAGTATGATTTATTTCATTTTTATCTTGCATTTTGATCATTAATAAATGACTTAATTGATATTAGGTATCTCTAAATTTGAAATGAAAGGATAAACGTTAAATGTTTAATATGAATACTATCGAGCAATTTGAGTTATCATTTTCCGGTGGGTAACTAGAATATTTTACCAAAATAGTACCAGAACTATATAAAAATACATAAGATTCCAAATGTGCAAACCACTGTATAAAAAATTTCATTTTCACTGACATATGGCATATTCCAATGTAACTGAATGGAATTGTTAAATATCATTAAAATTTTATAGCTAAATTGAAAAAAAAAAAATAAATAAAACACTTTACAGAAATTTTACTCTGAAATTCATAAAGCTAAAATGCACTCAACTGCTATTTCGTACTCTTTTTCTGATTTATTTGTTTTTATAGAAGATTTTTTTTTCTTTATACTAAACCCTTAAAGCATTTTTCTACAATTACTTAAATTTCAATAATAATTAGGCGAAAAACAGAAAAATAAATATCTTTAATCGAACATTTTATGCTTCATAACTTTGTTAGTAGATGGCAGCACCATTAAACCTGCATGAATTAACTAGGAAATTAAAAACACAGATTGAATAAAACTGTTATTCAAAAGAAGAGAATTCCTCAAAAATACAAAGATTATTTTAAAAAACAATGCAAGACTAACATTAAATGACCACAATTCAAAAAACTTAAGGGAAAAACTGAATCTGTACAAAAATAAATAAATAAATAAATAAAAATTCTTTTTAAAAACAAAAGAAAATGTGAACGTATTTGTTGTGTTAAGAAAGGTAATTATTTCTTTTCAATTTTTACTTCATTTTTCATGAAAAGTAATAGTGAATCTTAATAATCGAAACTGACTGGAGATTTATTTCACTCCTTTCTAGTTTGACCTTTGGCATTCTGTAGAATGCCTAAGCAGTATGTGAAATGTTTAATTATTTCATCAAATATTTAATCGTTTCTCAGAAAGTGCAGTTCGTTACATCCGCTTTATATCGAACTACATAGATACGCTGGTCCTTGACTCACTGACTCTCTGATTCTGTAACAATTCCGGGTAGCAACTAAAATATAAAAATTTTACCTCCATTACTGGAAGAGATTAAAAAGTTAAGCAAAAAAAGCGTAGTAAAATTTACACCGTCGGTGCGATCCACTTGAAATTTTTCCTAATTATGCATAAAAATATAGATGGCAATCTGCGTACTTTAAAAATCTGAAAATCTACCCGTTCCCTAATTTTTAACGATTTTTAGCTATTTTCTGCTCTCTTTTATTTACGAGAGTAAAAAAAAGTTAATCATTTTTTTGAGAAAATTAGCTGTCACAATTGACATGACCTCATATTGAAGTCACAGTCATCAGGCTTTGAAGGGAAAGTTGCAATTCCAATACGTTTAAAATAGTTTTTCCAGTTAAGATAGTTTAATTTTTTTCTCATAAAAATAAATCGTCTGAATGAAGCATTGATATAAGAGGGGGCTCTTACACAAAACGAAATCCGTCGAATGCGAAATGTTTCCGCACGTTTCCAGAAGAGGATAAAATTCGATTTGAATCTTATATAATAAAATCCGAGAGTAAACAAAGTTTGTAGCTGGCTGGCTGGTTAGCTGAGTGCAATCATCTCAGATTTGCACTCATGACGTAAACGTTTCGTCACGATTCAAATAAATTTTCAATTTTTGAGATTCTGTATCACTATGTTTGATTCCATTTATATCTGTAAGAAAAATATTCTTTTTCTACCGTGTGGAGAACGGGTACGCAGTTAGTATATAATAAAATCCGAGAGTAAACAAAGTTTGTAGCTGGCTGGCTATGCATGTGGGTAGGTGTGTAACCTCCGATCTTATGCGTGCGCCCTTCGATCGCATAGCCGCTAGACGGGTGGTCGCAGACTTGCCAAATTTCGTATACGGCTTCTCTAGGACATGTCCTAACACACCAGGGGCGTAGCCAGAAATTTTTCATGGGGGGGGGGTTTACGACTATCTCGCAACTCACATATATGCATACATATGTGTGATGGAGCGAAGAATATACATTTTGTATGGCAAAAAATTCCTCATGGGGGCGGGGGGGTTATGACCCCTCTAACCCCTCCATTTGGGTATGCCCCTGTAATACACCTCTGAACGATTGTTTTAAAATTTGAATCAGAAAATGTTTTATTTTATGTTTTATGCGATTTTTGGCATTTTTTCTCGCATAATACGTAATAACGCCGGTAATTACACTCGCAGTAAAACGATATTTGCATCATCGGATAGAGGAGAAAAGTTTCATTTAAAAACCGTTTGTTCTTACTGTGTAAGATAATTTGCTGATTTTTAGGAATTTTCTACAGAAAATTAATTCTGACGATAATTTTTGTAAAATAATTTTAAGACTGTTGCATCTTGAATTCTATCAGTCAAAACTTTTTGATATTTTGTCAAATGACGGACATTTTGCCCCCCTTTAAAAAGAGAAACGGGGGGGGGGATATAAACTAGGAGATTTTTTATGAATTTTTAAGTAAAGAAGGATTTTTAATTGAATAGCAGCTGCTTAAAATTTTTGCTATCATACCTTGTGGTTTGGTTGTCTTGGAAACAGTAACAATGAATAGAATTGTCCGTATAAAAGAATAAATAATACTTACAATTAAACTAAACTCCCGAGTTTTCGTAAGTTAGATAGATCTATGTCATTTTGATGTAACGAGTTTCAAACATCTTTTGCAACTCAATCAGAATAACAGACCATATCCCCCGATCAATTGCAGAGTACAGCCATTTATTAAAATTTAAGATTACATATCATTTTCGGATTTTCATTCTCGCATTCTGAAATCTATTAATCAGAATCTTTTTAATACTTTCCAACAAGGTTTAAAAGTGTTTATGGTTTCGGTTTGTCCGTCTGTCCGTCCGTCCGTGCTCTAACTTCCGTAAATATGCATAGATTTTGACGAAATTTATATATTTTACTTTTATCTACTATATCATGGACCCTATTGAAAATGGTTTATAGCATTTATTGTTTATCTATGGGGACACTCAAGATATTCCAAATATATTGCGCTCTATGGGAAGTTACTCTTTAAAGCGTATCATCCTTAATATATAGTTAGGCTGATCCCTCACTTAAAGATAAAACTTTTTCCGTCATTACTGCAAAAAAAAAAAAAGCAAAGTTAACGCGAAAAGCCTAATAACATCTACACCGTCATAATTTGGTCATATTTCGGTAAAACTCGCCAAGGTCGACGACAAATGGCGAGGTTTTGGGCATGGACGAAACAGTGACTGACTATCGCCAAATTTGGCGATATTTCGCCACAACTCGCCGAGGACGAAGTCAATTGGCGATATTTTGGACATGGACCAAATGACTGACTATCATCAAATTTGGCGATATTTTAGCGAAACTCGCCAAGGTCGATGACAAATGGCGAGATTTTGGGCATGGGCCCAATCAATGAAGGACTACAGATGTAATATATTGACGATGTCCATAGACATTAATGTATGCAAATTCTTTTGGGTGGTCCTGTAAATAAACTCTCCGTAGACTGGAACAAAAATCAAGATGCGCACTACATGTTATAACAATTTTATATATGAAATTTCAACATTATACGACTAATAAATTTTGAGATTTGAGAGTAAAATACATACACATGCCAAAAGTCGCCAAGCTTGGCGACTTTTGGCGTAATTCTTGAAGGAAGCACGTGACCGTGGTCGGACCATTACCTAACTATGTGGTAGGACGCTAATGTACTTGAAATGGATGAATGTCCCTAAAACTGCCACTGACCGGAAAGAATTGGAAATCTTTTAAGTGTTCCTGTAGCAGCACTATAAATGATACACACTTTCTTCAATGGAAAAATTCATTTTGTAACCCTTGAAGGCATATATCACTTCTGAGTCATTTGAACTATCCTAATACCTCTAAAATACGCTTTAATGAACTGCCCATAGAGCGTAATGTATTGAAAATCTTTTGGGCGGCCCTGTACATAAACTATCCAGTCGAATGGGGCCGAAATGGCGGGTGCACAACTAGATGTTACAATAATCCTGAAAATAACGGATAAGTTATGCAAGTTTCATCGTTCTACGTCTAATAGTTTTTGAGATATGCGAGTTTAATGAATTTCGGCCCATAGAGCTTAATGTATTTAGAAACTTTTGGGCGGGCCTGCAGATAAATTATGCAGTTGATTGGGACTAAAACTGTACTAACAACCAGTGTCATCCACTATAATTTTTAAAAAATGTATTTGTACTTGAGTGGATGCATAAAAAAGTATTTTATTAACGATTATAAATTTGTACACGATATATATAGGGAGAGTGTGACCTAATAGTAGGAATTGAATAATAAAAACTAGATGTTGCAACCCATGCGAAATTTCAACATAATTTGTGTTATATTGAAATTTGAGTTATGAGAGTTACGTATTTATTTTTGGCGGCAAATTTGGCTGTATATCAATAAAACTCGCAATACTGGCAAGATTTGAAAATATTTTGATCACGTCCCAAATAAAGTGAGTTCACATACTTTTAATGTATTTAAGGTGTTCATGTTTTTTAATGTATTGAAGGTATCCGTAGACCTTACTGTCTTTAGGGTGATCCTGTAATAAACTATCCAGTCTATTGCAATCGAAAAAGGAGATACACAATTAGATGTTGCAATAATCTACATGCAAAATATCATCATTTTACGGATAAGTTATGCAAGTTACGTTAATACGTACGCACAGACGTCATCAAAAACCCAGTCAAAATGGATCCGTGGTCGGGAAAAATATATCGTACATTCATGAATACGTATGTATATTGTCTTACGTTCATCAGCACATACTTTGAAATGTTACGCAGTAACTGAATAAAGTTAATTTTAAAAAGGGACAAAATAATCTCTTTTTTTTTTGAGGGTAAAATCTGAATACCGAATTTTTTTGCAATCACGCGATTCTTTACTTCGTGCAAGGATGTAAAAATGCATGTTTTAAACATTTACAATTGAAAGTTTCTCATAATCAATTCATTTCGAAAGATTTTCATGTCTCGTAGTTCTTAACTGAGTGTAATTCTCATATTCGCATAATAGTTTTCAGCCTGATATTTTTGCGTTGGAAAATGCTTCATAATCAGGAAGCGTTTACGCGCTTTTCTGTATGATTTCTCATACTCAATCACTACACTGAGCATAAAACGTATGCATTTATTTTAATCCAAATAAACTGGATGCAGGTTCCTGAAAGCAAACGATCGACAGAGGGGGCGGGGCTTCTTTACCACTACCTGGTTAGCCTAAAAATCCCTGCTGAAGGGAAAAGAGATAATTTTTAGGGACATTCGAACAAATGGCAATCAAAAAAAAACGATCCTCATATCCCCCCGATTTAAATTTCCCAGAAACAAAATCCCTACCCCACTCAGTGTAAACCGGTTCATCTTTATTAGGAAAAGTAGCAATGGGATACAATTGCTAATCCCTTTTCAAACTGTATTTATAGAGGAAGTTTGAATTTGTAAAATTCTCAAATTCTCAGTAGGAAGCGTATTCGGATTTTGCAGTTTCTTTCCATTAGAAATGCGATGCTTTATCTTGTTGATTAGCGGAACCTGATCGTTTTCAGTTTCTGAAAGTCATATGTTGCGTTTATAAAAACAACTTTAGTTTTCCCGCCCGGAACGATTTATGAATGCAAAATTCCTTTTCTAAATTCATACTATTCAGGAACCATTGTAAAAAATCGTCTGCTGACAATTTCGAATATGACACCAGAGGATTTTTAAAGTCAGCCATGAGATTATTTGGTTTTCTGCGAAGTAGGCTGTTAATTGTTGTTCACTGCTTGGGAGACTGGAAGATGTGGGGATTTTTCTTTACGATTATATGCTGCTTAGGGAATATCCGGTCGTTTTTTTGGAGGTCATTTGTTCGATTTTCAATAATTTTTCCCTTCAGGATTTTTTTTTACACTGCAAGACTCCTTACGTTAGTAATGCAATGGGAAAAGCAAGCATCGAAAATTATGTGCGAGGCATTGCTTTTGGAACACATTCTAACTTTTTCCTCTAAAACCTCGGTAAAGAAACATCATATTTTACGCATTTTTTAGTCAACAATTTCCGATTTCTTAGGAAGTTATTCCGCCATTTGTGGTTTTATTTTCCAACACTGCTTCTAGAAGTTTCTACCATTGGAGTAGTCTAAAGGTAAGACACAAAAATCATGCTACGCGCATTTATTTCGAAGCACTTTCCCACGGATTAAATTATTGAAACCGTAATCATTATATTATATGTGATACGCATTGATTATGAAGCGCATTTTATTCAAACGCAGGTCCACCAGTTCTCGTTCCTCTTCGCTATAATTATGGAACACGGTTTCGTAACTATTTATGATTCTAGAAGATGAAAAAACAATCGCTCTACAACCATTGATTTTGAAGCACTCTTCCGTAGGATTGACTAATATTTTTTTTTGGATTGGCGCTCTACTTTGCATTTGTTAAGATGAGGACATAACGCATTTAAATACAAATTTTAAAGGGACATGCAAAACACTTCCTGCATGTTATAGTTTCTTGAATTAGTCGTGGTTCATACAAAATTAATAATTATTGTTGAGTTATATAACTAATTTCTTACTAGTGAGCGTATAAATGATATACTTTTTACAGGTTTGCAGTAGACATTGACGATTGTTAGCACCAGAGTGCTATTAAAATCAATCAGGTTTTTTGTGTGGACATTAGCGAGTCGTATCTCTTTTCAAATGTGTTTTTTTTTTAATGAATTGTGTGCGGGTTTTTATAAATATATTTCGAGTATAGCTAGAAAACACCTGGCGAATATTGTAAAATAGTTTTAGTAGGCGATTTTAAAATAGATTTTAATTCCGAAGAAGTGTTTTATAGAACAGCGAAGATAAATACGGTACACTGATAGATTATGATACACTTTCCAAATGGTATTTATAAAGGTGAAGAATAGTTTGACTATGCCTGGCAAAAATTGTTAAACAGTTTTGGTAGGCGATTTCAATAAAGATTACTATTCCGAAGAAGTGTTTTATGGAACAAGGAAGGAAAACACAGTACACTCATGGATTATGATGCCCATTCCAAACAGTATTTAAAATGTCTACGGGATATAATTGGAATATGCCTGGAGATGATTGTAAAACAGTTTCAGTAGGCGATTTTAATTTTTTCAATTTAAAAAATGTGTTTTACGGTACAAACAAGAGTTTATTCCTATTTTAACGCCCCGCTCTCGCCAAATTAGAAAATCCCGCACTTTGTCGAGCTTTACAGTCATGGGTCTCAGGACTTATGCACGTTTCAATGCTCCCAAAAGAACTATATGAAAACTAAAGTGAACAACTTAGCGATAAACGCAACAGTTAAGGAATTTGAAGACACTTAACTATTAAAACTACATTAATTGGCAACCCAAAATAAATAAAAATGTAACGGAATGCTTTACTTACAGGTTGTTCCAAATCGCCATTTTAATTCTAAATTACGATTGCCACATATATACAAAAAATCGTCGTGGCTGCTCCATATGTTTAATGATCGTCACCTTGGCAAGAGTCGGGGCGTTAAAGTAGGAATCGACTGAGAAAGAGAAACATGGCACACCATGCGCGCACACAGGATTTTTGGCTGGGGGGGTCCAACTTTTAGGGATGTTCCAGATTGTCAAAAATCAGTGATGAAAGAGCTCGTTTTCCTTAGATGGAATTCATCCAAACTCGTCCCATCCAGTTCCCTAAGAATACACTACACAGTACAATGGGAAGAAAAATAATAGTTGTTCAATTTTGAAAACAAGATGGTGTTTTATGTTTGCTTTCAGTTCGTTTTTGAAAGTTGAGGAAAAGGAGAAAAAAAATTCTTTTTTCATTTATTAGAACTGAAACTTTTGCTACCTTTTTTTTTGGAATTGTTTTATTTACTATTGATATACGATAATAATCAATCGAAAAAAATATATCAAAGCCGATGGGGGGGGGGGGGTCCGGACCCCCTGCCCCCCCCCCCTTGTGTGCCCCACTGTGGCACACTCATGGATTATGATGGACATTCGAAACAATATTTAAAACGGTGAAGTACAGTTGCAATATTCTTGGCAACGATTGCAAAATAGTTTTAGTAGGCGATTTTAAGATAGATTTCAATTCCAAAGATGGGTTTTATGAAACAAGGAAGAAAAATACGGCACAGTCATGAATAATGATACACTTTCCAACTGAATGGAATAAGGAAGAAATATAGGGACGACGGGTAAACTATGATACACTTTTAATATATAGCACTTTGGTGCGTATTTAAAATCTAAAAGTGTTCCAGATTTTCTTCCTTTTTTATTATTTTTTTAATTTTACGATCTACCGACAGTAATAATGCAACATAACAAAATAAATAGTTCCACTGTATATGGAATGGTGAGACATATTCTTTGACAGAAGAACTTTGTTCACTTTCAAATTAAAAAAAATAATGCTTTATGGTCGAATTTCGACCACGGGCAGACAACTAGTTTTCATAATTTGGCGACTTGCGTATAGTTAATAATTAGCTCTAAGAAAACAGTGCTTCATATGTTTTCTTTGATAAAAACTACGGAAGAGCTAGGATAGCCTGTCACCAATGGCGACTTTACATTATTTGGCGATTTTGACATGTTCACAACCTATAATTACTGCTCATTTAAGGTTCCCGGAAAACCGTTACCCATATTTTCATAATCATAATCCTTTCCAGATTGGTGTATTTAGCACCACGAATTATATCATCTCGCTGCGCTGGTAAATATCTGAAGTGTACTATAACTACTATAATGGCATAATTAACGCCACCAAATATTTCTGCTGGTAGCAAATACTCTAGCTTCACCGAACCGGCTTTAAAATAATCTGCATTTTAATTATTTTTCATTTTCAAGATATTAGGTTCTAAGATTTTTGAACTCGTGGTTTAGATTCACCCTGCTTGGAAAGATACCATTTTGCCAGATAGTACCTAATGCCAAGATAGCGCCTTTAAAATCAGTTAGAATTAGTTATTCTATTTTGGAAAAACGAATAATCGCTAATTCTAAACTCCTGTTGTCTAAGTGAACTTACTATTTGAAAATTGTCCACTTTGTGTAACACACTTTGAGTTATTTATTTCATATACTTTTTAATTTGGCGTAAAATGGGTGTAATTCTACTTCATGTTTGTCAATTGTGATTCTACATACTTGGAATTGCTTTGTTGCAAAGGAATGAATGATTTTATGCCAAATCTGGCTACCATTATGTTTCATTTTTTCAGTTTTTTATTAATATCTTCCAAAATAATTCGATTTACGAAATTTAAGTCAGCTTATAGATTCCTCGGAATCCGTGGACATGTTTCTCGAAATTCAAATCACCACGGCTTAGGAGAAGATAGCCGAACAAGCTCTTTACAGCGGACGCAGGGCCCGTTTATCGGCAGGGCAACCGGGGCATTTGCCCTGGGCCCACCAATTTCAAGGGCCCAAAAATGTTGTATTTTTCAACAAATTTATGTTTGATAAAAAATTTTGATTTATGAAAAAATTTATATTCTTTAAAAAATTAACTTAAAAATCACTCGACATTATCCTGCAAATGTACGTTTAAAAATTTCTGTTTATGCAAGCATCCACTGTAATATCTGGCGACATTTAATATTAACCTTACCGTGAATGAAACTGGGTTGCTTTAAATCCCTATTAACTTCAGCTAGGCAATGATAACTCGTCTATACAAATATTGATATGCAGAAGTGACAGTATTTTGAAGCCCCCTGTAATGTTAGGCAAGTTTTGCATTTCCTTTCATAAATACATGCATTTTATGTATACAAAAATCCTTTAATATTTATTGCTATGTACGTATTTATATTTAGTGTTTAAACAGCAGTTTATTTTAGTAGCTATATGTATCTAAAATAACTTAGATGCATAATACTGTTTTCGTGCAATTTCCCGTAAAATATTTATGGTCCGGTGCAAAGGCCCAAAAATTTGTGTTTGCCCTGGGCCCAATATTCTGATGATCGGGCCCTGAGTGGACGTTACTTTAATTGTAGAATAGAGAGAAAGACATTTTTGAGGGGGTCCAAAAAATGCTGAGTACTATGCTAAAGCCCTATATCTTAATTTCGATTAGTTTACTAGAATAATCAGTATAAACTGAAGCAATGGAACTTTAGGCATTTTGAAAGAGAAAAGTTTCGTCTGCATGACGTAAAGTTCTCTCTTTTTTTGATAGCCAGTGAAACTGACGTGGTTTTTGTGTCGTCAAGCTGCAATCATCTCAAATTTGCACCCATGACGTAAATGTTTCGTCACGATTCAAATAAATTTTCCTTTTTTGAGGTTCCGTATCACTATGTTTGATTCCATTTATATGTGTATTGAAAATATTTTTTTTCTACCGTGCGGAAAACGTGTAAGCTGCTAGTCTTATTATATAATAAAATCCGAGAGTAAACATTGTATGTAGCTAGGTTTGTAGGTAGGTTTGTGACCACCAATCTTTTTGCGCCCGTCGCTCGATCGCATTGCGACGAGACGGTTGGTCGCAGACCTACCGAATTTTGCATACGGCTTCACTAGGATAGATCCTAACACGCCTCGGAGCGATTTTTTCGAAATTCGAATTAGAAAAGGTTTTATTTTATGTTTTGTCCGATTTTTAGCGATTTTTCTTGCATAATACGTAATAACACCGGTCATTGCACTCGCAGTAAAACGATGTTTGCATCATCGGATAGAGGAGAAAATTTTCTTTCTAAACAGTTTGTTTTGACTATGTAACATATTTTGCCGATTTTTGGGGAATTTTTAAAAATAATTTCTCCTTTGACGAAGTTTGCGTAAAATAATTTTAAAACCGTTGCATCTTTAATTCTATCCGTCATAACTTTTTTATATTGTGGCTAAAGACGGAGCATACAATTCGCCCACTTTTAAAAGAAGAACGGAGGAAAAATATAAATTAGGAGATTTTTTACGAATTTTTATGTAAAGAAGGATTTTTATTTCAAAAAAAGCTGCTTCAAGATTTCGGTATGATATCTTCCGCTATGGTTGTCTTGGGAACAGTGGGGAATTAAACAATGAATAAAATTGCCAGTTGAAAAAAATAAATAAAATTATTTTAAAATAACTGAATTTTCGCATGCGAAATCTACGTCATTTTCGTGTAACGAGTTTAAAACCCCTTTCGAAACTCAATCAGAATAACGGAGTCATAACGAAGTCTACGAAACATAACGGAGTCTACGAAATAATTCCATGTTTTATATTACGTTGCCAGAAAAAGAAATGAAGGCTGTTTTTTAAACAATGAATTACCCAGCATTATTTTCGATTGAGTTTTTAAACGGGACACATTTTCGAATTGCAAGAAATATTTTGCGGAGCTAAATACGTCAATCTGACAAGAATTGTGTATAAAAATGTATGGAAAGCTGTTTTAATGGCAACGATAAAGTGAAACGATTATCGTTTATGCTAATGCGTAAATTGCAAAGAATCGCCAAACAATAAAAGACTACATTCGTAGCAAATATCTAAACCCTTTCTTTAAATTAAGCATTAAAGATGGAAAAACGAAAATATATTGGTATCAGTAAAAGAAAGTATAAGTAATAGTTAGTAGATATGCTAGGTGCAATATATTGATCACAAAGCACAATATACTGCATTAATAAATACTTCGTGAAACTATTCGTTTCTATTCGTTTTTCAACAGCCGTCTTACATCACAGCTAACTAAACATTAAATAATTTTAAGTCGCGTTAATATATCCCGCGGTAGTTTCCACAGAAAAGACAGTATCTGAACTTTATTTTTCTTG
Source organism: Cheiracanthium punctorium (assembly GCA_038373885.1). NCBI lineage: Eukaryota > Metazoa > Arthropoda > Arachnida > Araneae > Cheiracanthiidae > Cheiracanthium > Cheiracanthium punctorium. The sequence continues at coordinate 2,188,890 of JAWZYV010002352.1, forward strand.
GAGATTCTGTTTTGTCACAAGTAGTTATGGTCACATTTTAGGAAAATTTTCTCCTCTTGCTTTGCGAAGAGCGGGTACACAACTATTTAATTATAAAATAAAACGGTTCTCCGAATCATGTAGTATCTAAGGTATTAATGGCATCACTTAAATCTAAAAAAGAGTATGATGCAGAAATGAGACATTTTGAAAATTAGGAATTTTCACTGCAAACCGTAACGCTTTTTTCTTTTCTGATCGTGAATGACACCGACATAGTTTTTTCCGTCATGATATTAACAATGGTCATAGGTCCGTACTTATACTAACTTTACGAGTCAAGTCATTTTGCTTATTTTTAGATTCCAAACCATTGGAATCAATTCGAATTATACATGTAAGAAATATTTTCGTTCCCTGCCGTGCGGAGAACGGGCACGCAGCTAGTCTTATATATAATAAAATCCGAGAGTAAACATTGTATGTAGCTAGGTTTGTAGGTAGGTTTGTGACCACCAATCTTTTTGCGCCCGTCGCTCGATCGCATTGCGACGAGACGGTTGGTCGCAGACCTACCGAATTTTGTATACGGCTTCACTAGGATAGATCCTAACACGCCTCGGAGCGATTTTTTCGAAATTCGAATTAGAAAAGGTTTTATTTTATGTTTTGTCCGATTTTTAGCGATTTTTCTTGCATAATACGTAGTAACACCGGTCATTGCACTCGCAGTAAAACGATGTTTGCATCATCGGACAGAGGAGAAAATTTTCTTTCGAACACAGTTTGTTTTGACTATGTACAGTGCCGGATTAACAATATAGCAGATGTAGCAAATGCTACGGGCCCCGCACTTTTGGGGCCCCCGCGCCTTTACCTTGAAAGTTTTCGTCTTTCCCCCTCAAGATCTAGCTTTTTGGAGACTTTCCAACAAGGTAGAAAAGTGTTTAAGATTTCGGTTTGTCTGTCTGTCCGTCTTTGACTCGCGTCCATAGGAATTGATTTCTACGAAATTTATATATGTTATTCTTATCTGCAGTACCATGTACCCTATTGTAAAGGATCTATGTAGCATTTATAGATTTTTTTCTACAGGAGCACTCAAAATAGTCCCAATACATTGCGCTCTACGGGAAGTTATTCTTTAAAGCGTATCACCCTACTAACTACAAGGGGTGATCAAATGAAAAGGTACGAAACGACACGGTGGGTACAAATGCAGACTTTATTCAAAATATACACCATAGGCCTGAGCACAAGATCCCACTGACGAACAAGCCGCAGGATTCCTTGTTCCCAGAATTCCTGTAGCCGTGACGAGACCCAGTCCGTCACAGCGTCCTTGAGTACGTCGTCCGAGTTGAAGCGCTTCCCTTTAAGGTGGTTTCTTCAGTGGAACCAACACATGGAAATCGCAGGGCGACATGTCCGGACTGTAGGGCGGATGGTCCAACGTCTCCCACTTGAACGTGGCCAGTTCCTTGGCGAAAACGGACATTCCATTTTCTCATTGACTTGTGGGACACACAGCCTTCCCAGTATAAGATCATCATCCTGCGATGAATAGTGGCCGGTTTAACACCTTCCGCTGTCAGAAATCGGATAACGCCTCGCTGCCCCTAAATCGTCGAATTTTGCAATGGGAACACCATATCCTGTCCTCACACGCACTGCCGCGTCAATTGGACGTAGGAGGGTGCTTTTTACAAGAGCTTCTGCTCTCTCCTGCGGGCCCCCGCATGTTCCTATCCACACAAAAGGCTCCAATCGCATTCCTAGATGTCTCGCTACGTGCTCTTATAGCTGCATGGACAAATATGATAACGGTTAGGTTGTTGCGACGTTCCGTACCGTTTCATTTGATCACCCCTTGTAGTTGCGCTGAACCCTGACTTCAAGATAAAACTTTTTCCTCTATGACTGCAAAAAGATTACAAAGTCAAGGACAAAAAGCCTAACAACTTCTACATCGTTTTTACGATCCGCTTGAAATTTTTCACAACTTCTAAAAATATATAGAAAACAATCTGTCAATTTTGAAAATCTGAAAATCCACCCGTTTCTTCATTTTTAAGCGATTTTTCGCTGAATGAAAGACAAATTTCCTTAAAATGTTTTTTCTCTCGCCCGTTGTAATTGCCTTCACAAAAGGCTTCTAGTTTTAGAGATATTCTGCTCTTTGAAATGAAACAAAATTGGATGTTATTAAGGATTACAAAATGAAGCTTTGCATCGAAAATAGTGTCTGTATAGTTAAAAGTTTTTCTATACGGGAGCACTCAAAATAATTTTAATACAATACGGTCAATGGCAGTGTAGAGACAGGGATCTATTTTAAGCATATAATACTATCCTACAATATGATTAGCTAATAATCCGACGACGATCGTGTGCCTCCTTCAAAATTTGAGCCAAAAGCCGGCAATGTTGGCGACTTTTGCGATAAATTGCCAAATAGGGTGCGAAAAAAATGCTTTGAAAAATGAACCGAACTTGGCGATATTTTTATTATTTTACGATAAATCGAAAAAGGTATTTACGTATTATCCCGGCGGTCATTAACGCCAAACTATTTTTTCCTGAAATTTCCTGGCAAACTGTTGGCCATCGTATTCCGAACCGTCAATAATTTCATGTGTCCGGCATTTATCTTGGCGAAAAAGTTGCTCGTCTTGGCGGATCGCCTGGATAATAATGCAGTACCTCGAAAAATGTCTAATGTAATTATATTAAGCTATGCCGATTTCTTTGGGAATTTTGAAAATTCATTACTCGCACTTTAATTAACTGATTTATTGTATTGTGTTTTGTTAAGGGCTATCTGCCTAGGAGTATGAGGGGGTCTCCGACCGACGAAAATTTGTTAATGCATTAGAACCCAAAACGGGTTAACGTCCTTATGATTTCGGTTATTTGTCTGTTTTGATGTCCACCGATCCAGTGTTCTAACTGCTGTGGATATACATCGATTTGTGCGAAATTTATGTTTTTTCTATGTACAGTACCACGTACCATATTGAAAATGGTGTATGTAGCATTTATAGTTCTTTTACAGGAGAAAAAAATCCAATGTATAGCACAGTCTAAAAAACAGAACTAAAAGGGGGGGGGGCTTCCCCTGTATCTGTTGATACAGGAATGACTGAATCAACAGTCATTCTTGAAAACATATTTGAGAGATATTCGATTTTTGAAAGAAAACAAAGTTGGCATTGATATTACTAAGGCTCTCAAAATGATGCTCTCCATTGAGAATAACGTCCGTATTATTAATAGTTCTACAGGAGCACTTAAAAGAATTCCCATTGCAGTCTGTGGCATTTGAGAGACACTAATACATTTCTAGCACAAGACAATGAGTATAAAATTTTTATATTCTTCAGTCAAACGCTAAAAAAAAAAAAAATAAATAAAGGTCTTTTACAGGGTCTCATAAAATTGCATTTATAGTGATAATACAACATTTTTTTATCTACAAAATCTCGCCAGTTTTAACTAAAATACATAGGAGATTTGGCGCAAAAATATTTTGTTTTGGAAAGTGTTTTATAATCTATGAGCTTGGCATGATTTATCTTTTTTGATTTTTTTAAGGCAACAGATAAATCTTATAATTTTTTTCTTTCGCTCTTTCTTTCTTTTCATTTTTATTTATTTATTTATTTATTTATTTAAATATATGTAAAATAGACAATTTCTGAAGCTCTATATAGTGGAACTGTAAATCAGTTGTAGACAACTCATTGAAAGAATATATGTATAACTCGGCTGTTCGAGCCTCGTCAATGGGAGACCCCCCTGAACCCCCCTCATTTTTTAGTTTCATGATTGCCATATTAAAACGATATTAATGAACAATGTCATTTTATCTCTCATCTATCGTGTATTTCACCTGGTAACCCCATGTTGAAATTTTTAGGATTGTAACCCATTTATAGAAAAATACATGTGATGCACATTCTACAGCTTAGTAAATATTGTAACAATAGATTAAAGCTGTAGTGAACTAAAAGTATTTAAATATATGTAAAATATACTTGTGATGTATATTCTACAGCTTACGAAATATTGTAACAATAGATTAAAGCTGTTGTGAACTAATAGTATTTAAATAAACGGATGAAATTTTTAAACAATCATTTTATCAAATAAATGCAACCTTACGGAGCTTATAGAAATCGGTGGTTTACGTAACATATACTAACATTTTCAGCGGAAATTTATTCTTACTTTTATGTCGCGTTTTCGTAACGCATTTTCGTGTCTCATTTTTGTGTCACATTTTCAAAAGGGGGTGAGAGATAAAATGACATAGACATTAGTATATTTAATGTGGCTGTTGCATGAATGCATTATTTAGTCAACTCATTACCTAGGCGAAACTGAATGAGTATTCTAAAGTCAGCAATAAGGACACACACAAGAGTATATCCAACAATACTGTGTAACAAAAACACGGTTCTCAGGAAAAAATTTCAGGGAGCATCCAAAAGGGGGGAAATAAAAGAAAGACAGAAAGAAAGGCTGTATCATTATCTTTTCGTTGACTAAAAGCGAAACTCGGACAAACGGAGGAGGGGTATCCAGATCCTTGCACCACCCACCTATGGCCTTTAGAAAATGGATTCCTTACGAATAATGTTACATTTTTTCTTTATTTGAAGAATGAATCCAGAAATAAACAAAATATAGACAGAAAACTAAGTGCCGAAACAAAAAAACAGACTCGGGGTCTGATCAAGGGCGGATTAAAGGGAGGGGGTCGGAGGAGGTGACCGCCCCTGCCGAGAAAAATGAAATTAATGTAAACAATCCCAACTTCCATAAAATTTATATATGTAATGTATAAAAAGGTAATTTGGGTTTTACTAGTTTGGGTATTGGTCAAGCGGGTACTTTCACTGTAAGTTTTGCTTTCCTGTCATACATGCCACGCGCGCTCTGGAGCTATGTTTTATTTATTTTGTTATTTGTCAGACACCAGGTGTCTAAAATACAATTGACTGAGAACTGCACTTGGAAGCACGTTCCATCGCAAGATAACCCAGCAGATATTATTTCAAGAGGACTTGTTGCAGACCAACTGGCTGAGCATAGCCTGTGGTGGAATGGCCCGCCTTTCCTTCAAGAACTTGTTTCTTTTGATGACCAGCCACAAGATGATGTGTCTTCTGACTCCTATTTTTTGAATGAACTGAAGGACAATATGACTCACAATTTATTGACTCTAAATTCTTCTGAATTTTTAACTACCTTTTTTAGCATCAGTAATAATTATAGGAAACTAATTAACATTTTTAGTTTTGTTCTTAGATTTATAAGTAATTGTAGAAAACAGAAGAGAAGCGGCTCTCTTTCCGCCTCTGAAATTCAAGAAGGTGAGTATAAACTAATTTCGCTGGTGCAGCAAAACGCTCTGGCTGAAGACTACGACATGCTAAAGAAGGGTAAACAGGTAACCTCTTCTAGCAAGTTAAAATTTTTGTCGCCATTTTTAGATAGTAATTTAAATGTTATTAGAGTTGGTGGACGACTTAAAAATTCTGATCTACTCTTTGAAGTGAAACACCCTGTAGTATTGCCAAAAAATAGCATTTTTTCCAAATTACTAATGCAAGATATTCACTTAAAAAACTGCCATGTTGGAGCGCAAACGCTCTTACATCTAACCCGGCAAAACTTCTGGCCAATAAGTGGTAGAAATTTAGCTCGAAGTATTGTGCATAATTGTGTAATTTGCAACAAGTATAATCCCCAATTTTCAGTACAAAAAATGGGTGATTTACCCAAAGAAAGATGTAATCCTACTTCTCCCTTTTCAGTTACTGGCGTAGACTTTTGCGGACCCTTCTACATTAAAAACAAGTATCAAAGGAAGGGACCCCTTCAAAAAATTTACGTATCAATTTTTGTCTGTTTTGTTACCCGCGCGGTACACTTTGAAATCGTCTCAGAATTGACTTCGGACTCTTTTATAGCCGCTCTAAAAAGATTCATGTAGCGAAGAGGGAAGATCTCAACTACTTTCACAGATAATGGTCGTAATTTTGTAGGAGCAAACAATGAATTAAAGCGCTTATATAAGTTGGTTAACAATCCAGATCATAGTTTAGGTAATTATTTAGGCTGTGAGAAAATTCAGTGGAACTTCATCCCCCCAAGGTCTCCTCATTTCGGAGGTATTTGGGAGGCTGGAGTGAAATCGTTCAAATTTTACTTTTTACGTGCTGTAGGTGATCTTAAGCTGACTTATGAAGAATTCTTAACCATTTGCAATCAAATTGAAGGTATTTTGAATTCTCGACCATTAATTCCTATTGCGTCTGATGCAAATGAATTGCAAGCTTTAACTCCCGCTCATTTTTTGATCGGTAGACCAATTTTGGCTATGAGTGAACCAAATTTGACTGATTTTTCAGACCATATTCTGTTGCGATGGCAAAGGGTAACAAAAATAACGCAACATGTTTGGCTTAGATGGCATAGAGATTATCTTAATCATCTACAACAGAAAAATAAATGGTACTTTAAAAAGGACAATGTGAGCATAGGCACTATGGTAGTAGTAAAGGAGGATAACATGCCTCTTAACTCCTGGATGCTAGGAAGAATTCAGAAGGTATTTAATGGAAAGGATAACGCTGTTCGTGTCTGTCTCGTAAAAACGGCAACAGGGACTTATAAACGTCCAATTACTAAATTGGCGGTGTTACCAATTGATAATTTAAAAAAAATCTTCAATTAGCTTACTTAAATATTTTGTTACGATGTTGTATTTAATATTAATGTGTATATGTTTATTCATAACTTGTAATTTTATGTGTACTCAGATTCTTAATTTCAATTGTTATTATTTGTGTCATTTGTGTTTTTTGGTGTGCAATGTCTGTAACCTTGCACGGTCGGGCGGTATGTTAACGCCCACGCTCAGCTTGGCGAATTTTCTCTGAATTGTTGTAACCCTTTTTAGCCAAGCTCTCTAATTTTACTGCGCAATTTCTATCTCCAGAACTTCGCATCGCATCTACCAATCCGCAGTAACACGCATTACATTATCTTGTATATATGTAAAATAAAGAAATTATTTACAAAATATACAGTCCGCTTAATTCGAAAATCGCATTATCCTTAACAGAGGGGTATCATTAATCTGACGGCTAGAAAAAAATTATGAGTTTTTTTTCATACCATAAAATGTGACGAATAAAAGCACCTAAAATTATTTAAATATTCATACTTTAATTTTTTTTAGAAAATAATATAAAATTAAAATACATCTTTTGAAAAAAATTGTTTCAGTCTTCGTCGTCATCCGAAGAATTATCCTAGTCCAAATCTAATAATTCATTATTGTCTGCAGTTTTCATATCTGTAACAAGAAATCGTTATAACCGTTAACACAATTTTATTGATTTCATGATAACATGTTATGAAAGTATTAAAAAGAAATATGCCTAAATCTGAAGTTTCGTCAGTAACTGGTGTTATGATAACATCATCGTACGCATCAGGTAACTGATTGTCAACAAACCAAGTCATTTCAAATTGTCCATCGACATTTGTCCACCCGTAATCTGTTGGTGACATGTTAATCATAGTTTTATTACGTGCATTCCTCCACAAGCACGCAATATACTTCGCAATAAGTGCTGTAGTAGCTCAGATTGGCAAGGAAGCAAGCAACATGCATCGTAAATACGGACATTCAATGAGAAAGGCTGCGACGTATCTGACACTTTGTAGGTCTTATTAAAGATTTCTATTCTTGCTAAGTTGACACAGTGCCGGATTAACAATATAGCAGATGTAGCAAATGCTACGGCCCCGCACTTTTGGGGGCCCCGCGCCTTTACCTTGAAAGTTTTCGTCTTTCCCCCTCAAGATCTAGCTTTTTGGAGACTTTCCAACAAGGTAGAAAAGTGTTTAAGATTTCGGTTTGTCTGTCTGTCCGTCTTTGACTCGCGTCAATAGGAATTGATTTCTACGAAATTTATATATGTTATTCTTATCTGCAGTACCATGTACCCTATTGTAAAGGATCTATGTAGCATTTATAGATTTTTTTCTACAGGAGCACTCAAAATAGTCCCAATACATTGCGCTCTACGGGAAGTTATTCTTTAAAGCGTATCACCCTACTAACTACAAGGGGTGATCAAATGAAAAGGTACGAAACGACACGGTGGGTACAAATGCAGACTTTATTCAAAATATACACCATAGGCCTGAGCACAAGATCCCACTGACGAACAAGCCGCAGGATTCCTTGTTCCCAGAATTCCTGTAGCCGTGACGAGACCCAGTCCGTCACAGCGTCCTTGAGTACGTCGTCCGAGTTGAAGCGCTTCCCTTTAAGGTGGTTTCTTCAGTGGAACCAACACATGGAAATCGCAGGGCGACATGTCCGGACTGTAGGGCGGATGGTCCAACGTCTCCCACTTGAACGTGGCCAGTTCCTTGGCGAAAACGGACATTCCATTTTCTCATTGACTTGTGGGACACACAGCCTTCCCAGTATAAGATCATCATCCTGCGATGAATAGTGGCCGGTTTAACACCTTCCGCTGTCTGAAATCGGATAACGCCTCGCTGCCCCTAAATCGTCGAATTTTGCAATGGGAACACCATATCCTGTCCTCACACGCACTGCCGCGTCAATTGGACGTAGGAGGGTGCTTTTTACAAGAGCTTCTGCTCTCTCCTGCGGGCCCCCGCATGTTCCTATCCACACAAAAGGCTCCAATCGCATTCCTAGATGTCTCGCTACGTGCTCTTATAGCTGCATGGACAAATATGATAACGGTTAGGTTGTTGCGACGTTCCGTACCGTTTCATTTGATCACCCCTTGTAGTTGCGCTGAACCCTGACTTCAAGATAAAACTTTTTCCTCTATGACTGCAAAAAGATTACAAAGTCAAGGACAAAAAGCCTAACAAATTCTACATCGTTTTTACGATCCGCTTGAAATTTTTCACAACTTCTAAAAATATATAGAAAACAATCTGTCAATTTTAAAAATCTGAAAATCCACCCGTTTCTTCATTTTTAAGCGATTTTTCGCTGAATGAAAGACAAATTTCCTTAAAATGTTTTTTCGTCTCGCCCGTTGTAATTGCCTTCACAAAAGGCTTCTAGTTTTAGAGATATTCTGCTCTTTGAAATGAAACAAAATTGGATGTTATTAAGGATTACAAAATGAAGCTTTGCATCGAAAATAGTGTCTGTATAGTTAAAAGTTTTTCTATACGGGAGCACTCAAAATAATTTTAATACAATACGGTCAATGGCAGTGTAGAGACAGGGATCTATTTTAAGCATATAATACTATCCTACAATATGATTAGCTAATAATCCGACGACGATCGTGTGCCTCCTCCAAAATTTGAGCCAAAAGCCGGCAATGTTGGCGACTTTTGCGATAAATTGCCAAATAGGGTGCGAAAAAAATGCTTTGAAAAATGAACCGAACTTGGCGATATTTTTATTATTTTACGATAAATCGAAAAAGGTATTTACGTATTATCCCGGCGGTCATTAACGCCAAACTATTTTTTCCTGAAATTTCCTGGCAAACTGTTGGCCATCGTATTCCGTACCATCAATAATTTCATGTGTCCGGCATTTATCTTGGCGAAAAAGTTGCTCGTCTTGGCGGATCGCCTGGATAATAATGCAGTACCTCGAAAAATGTCTAATGTAATTATATTAAGCTATGCCGATTTCTTTGGGAATTTTGAAAATTCATTACTCGCACTTTAATTAACTGATTTATTGTATTGTGTTTTGTTAAGGGCTATCTGCCTAGGAGTATGAGGGGGTCTCCGACCGACGAAAATTTGTTAATGCATTAGAACCCAAAACGGGTTAACGTCCTTATGATTTCGGTTATTTGTCTGTTTTGATGTCCACCGATCCAGTGTTCTAACTGCTGTGGATATACATCGATTTGTGCGAAATTTATGTTTTTTCTATGTACAGTACCACGTACCATATTGAAAATGGTGTATGTAGCATTTATAGTTCTTTTACAGGAGAAAAAAATCCAATGTATAGCACAGTCTAAAAAACAGAACTAAAAGGGGGGGGCTCCCCCTGTATCTGTTGATACAGGAATGACTGAATCAACAGTCATTCTTGAAAACATATTTGAGAGATATTCGATTTTTGAAAGAAAACAAAGTTGGCATTGATATTACTAAGGCTCTCAAAATGATGCTCTCCATTGAGAATAACGTCCGTATTATTAATAGTTCTACAGGAGCACTTAAAAGAACTCCCATTGCAGTCTGTGGCATTTGAGAGACACTAATACATTTCTAGCACAAGACAATGAGTATAAAATTTTTATATTCTTCAGTCAAACGCTAAAAAAAAAAAAATAAATAAAGGTCTTTTACAGGGTCTCATAAAATTGCATTTATAGTGATAATACAACATTTTTTTATCTACGAAATCTCGCCAGTTTTAACTAAAATACATAGCAGATTTGGCGCAAAAATATTTTGTTTTGGAAAGTGTTTTATAATCTATGAGCTTGGCATGATTTATCTTTTTTGATTTTTTTAAGGCAACAGATAAATCTTATAATTTTTTTCTTTCGCTCTTTCTTTCTTTTCATTTTTATTTATTTATTTATTTATTTATTTAAATATATGTAAAATAGACAATTTCTGAAGCTCTATATAGTGGAACTGTAAATCAGTTGTAGACAACTCATTGAAAGAATATATGTATAACTCGGCTGTTCGAGCCTCGTCAATGGGAGACCCCCCTGAACCCCCCTCATTTTTTAGTTTCATGATTGCCATATTAAAACGATATTAATGAACTATGTCATTTTATCTCTCATCTATCGTGTATTTCACCTCGTAACCCCATGTTGAAATTTTTAGGATTGTAACCCATTTATAGAAAAATACATGTGATGCACATTCTACAGCTTAGTAAATATTGTAACAATAGATTAAAGCTGTAGTGAACTAAAAGTATTTAAATTTATGTAAAATATACTTGAGATGTATATTCTACAGCTTACGAAATATTGTAACAATAGATTAAAGCTGTTGTGAACTAATAGTATTTAAATAAACGGATGAAATTTTTAAACAATCATTTTATCAAATAAATGCAACCTTACGGAGCTTATAGAAATCGGTGGTTTACGTAACATATACTAACATTTTCAGCGGACATTTATTCTTACTTTTATGTCGCGTTTTCGTAACGCATTTTCGTGTCTCATTTTTGTGTCACATTTTCAAAAGGGGGTGAGAGATAAAATGACATAGACATTAGTATATTTAATGTGGCTGTTGCATGAATGCATTATTTAGTCAACTCATTACCTAGGCGAAACTGAATGAGTATTCTAAAGTCAGCAATAAGGACACACACAAGAGTATATCCAACAATACTGTGTAACAAAAACACGGTTCTCAGGAAAAAATTTCAGGGAGCATCCAAAAGGGGGGAAATAAAAGAAAGACAGAAAGAAAGGCTGTATCATTATCTTTTCGTTGACTAAAAGCGAAACTCGGACAAACGGAGGAGGGGTATCCAGATCCTTGCACCACCCACCTATGGCCTTTAGAAAATGGATTCCTTACGAATAATGTTACATTTTTTCTTTATTTGAAGAATGAATCCAGAAATAAACAAAATATAGACAGAAAACTAAGTGCCGAAACAAAAAAACAGACTCGGGGTCTGATCAAGGGCGGATTAAAGGGAGGGGGTCGGAGGAGGTGACCGCCCCTGCCGAGAAAAATGAAATTAATGTAAACAATCCCAACTTCCATAAAATTTATATATGTAATGTATAAAAAGGTAATTTGGGTTTTACTAGTTTTGGTAT